>JAWWLR010009306.1:0-11631 GCA_035041075.1 Acraspis erinacei
AAAATTATTATTTTCAGCCCCAAAGATTGATTTATACCGAAAGATAAAAATTTTCAACCAAAAATAATTTTTCAACTCAATATTAAATAGTTATATTTTAAGTAGGAAAATTGATTTTCAATAAAAGAGCGTGTTATTCTACTTAATATTGCAATTTAAAAAAATGTCAATAAAATTTTAAAAATCAATAATTTACAGGTAAACAATGGAAGGTACTAACCGTTTTCATTTGAACAGTTTCAAACATAAATGCAGATAAACTGCAAAATTCAGAATTTTTAACATTCATAAATTATAGAGTTCAAATTTTTTTAGATTAAGTTCAAAAATATAAATCCATGTTTAAATTTTCAATACTCGAAATCAAAGAATTATCCAATGACCTTTAAAAAATTTCAAAATTATATTATTAAGGTATTTTAGGCTAGAGATATTAAAAATAATTTTTTTTCAATTTAAAAGTTCCTAAATTAGAAGTTAAATTATTTTAATTTTAAATGGGTTAAGTATCCTTGAAAAACTTTAAATAGTAAATTGTGTGTCGAGGGCTTAAAGAAGGCTATTCTGACGAGTGTGTACTTGCCGCCCGGGCGAAGCGAGGGCGGAAGTGATACGAGGCAAAATAGCCTTACGCCTTTGAAGCACACTATACTTTTTGTCCTACCCTCCTTGAAAACCATCATGTGAAGCACATAAAGGAAGTTTAGTGAGGACGACTAGACAGGGTCTGGATCGAGGAATCTCTCTGTATCTCTCTTGATTCTCCCTTTCACCATTTTCCTATCCCCTTTTCACTTTTCAGCCATTAGCCTTTCTCGTTTCCCCTTCCCTTTTCCTCCTTTGCCTTTTCACCCTTGAAAATTTTCCTTCCCCTTTGCCTCTTTCTCATTTCGCCTTGAATTTTCCTTTTCCCTTTACCGTGTTCCTTTCCCCTTCCATTTCACCCTTTCCCTTCCATTTCACCAATTTTCCTTTACCGTTTCCCCTTTTCACCATTTTCCCTTTCTTTTATTTCGCCGCTCCTTTTATCCTTTTTCATTTTCCTGTTCCCTCCTTTCTCCCTTTATTTTCCCTTTTCCCATTTCCGCCTTTTCCCTGTCTCTTATCACCCTTCACGGTTTTTTCTTCCCCCCATTCCCTTTTACTGTTTCGCTTTCCTCTTCCCCTTTTCATCCTTTCCCAGTTCGCCTCAACTTTTTTCTCTTTTTCCCATTACCTCCTTTCATTTTTCCCCTTTCGATTTTCACCTTTTCCCCTTCCATTTTCCCCCGTTCCCTTAACTCTTTTTCCTATTCTTCCCTTCCCCCTTTTATTTTTCTCTTTTGCCTTTTTCCCATTTCCCCGTTTTCCTCTCTCTTTTCACCCTTTCCTATTTAACATTTTCTTCTTCTCTTTTCCTGTGACCTATTCCCTTTTTCTGTTTCCTAATTTAAAATAAAATGTAGATTTTTGCAGATTTCAAACCAAAAAGATTTTTAATCAAATTTGCAGAATTTTCTAAAAATTGTTGCAAAAATTGTATTCTTTTTAAAATATGTATAAGTTCTGCAATATTACATTGCGTATCGAGGGCCTTGATACACACTATACTTTTTGTCCTACCCTCGTTGAAAACAAGCATGTGAAGCAGATAAAGGAAGTTTAGTGCACACGATCAGACATGTTCTGGATCGAGAAAACTCTCCGTATCTCTCTTAATTCTCCTTTTCAACATTTTTTCTTTCCCTTTTCTCATTTCCCTTTTCCTTTCAGCCGTTCCCCGTTCTCGTTTTCCCTTTTCCCCATTCCCCCTCCCTTTTCACCCTTTACCATTTCCGTTCCCCATTACCCCTTTTTCATTTTCCTTTCCCCTTTCCCAATCCCCTTTACACTTTCCCCTTTTTAACCTTTCCCTTCCCTTTTACCCCTTCTCCATAAGGTTTTCCAATTCTACCATTTCTCCCTTTCTTTATTTCTCCGTTCCCTTTCCCCTTTTTATTTTTACTATTCTCCCCTTTCTCCTTTTATTTTTTCGTTTCCCCAATTCCGAATTTTCCTTTCTCATGTCCCGTTTTCCTTATCGCCCTTTCCGGTTTCTCATATTTGCCTTCCCTTGTTCTTTCCCCCATTCGCTTTTACTGTTTCGCTTCCCCTTCCCCTTTTTCTCTTGTTTCCATTTTCGCATTTCCTTTTACCCTTTCCATTTTCAGCCTTTCCCTTCCTTATTTTCCCCATTCCCTTAACTTTTCCCCTTTCCATTTTCACCCTTCCCCATTTCCTCGTTCCTTTACCCTTGTTCTTTTTCCTTCTTCCATTTCCCCTTTCCGATTTACCCCTCTTCCTGTTCACTTTTACCCTACATTTACCCCTTTTCCTTAAAACTAGTGCCTTTTTCTGTTCCCCCTTCCCCGTTTCCTTCACGCTTCTTCTCATTTTCCCATTTCCCTCTTTTCCCTTGAGTATTTTCCCCTTTCGTAAATATTTTATGATGAAAGGGTTAGAAGAAGAAGCACTTCAATTTACATCATATGATATTACCACTTCTGCCGGGCAGAAATGGTAAAAGTAAACCACTTGCGTGGTGCTGTGCATGTATAGCGGGCGTAAAGATATTTATGTAGCGGGCGTAAAGTTTCATGTTGGCCCGGCGGCGAAGTTCGCATGTGCGAAGGCCACTGGGCTGTAAGTGGCCACATTACGCCTGCTTCACGTGCTTGCAATGGTGCGTTTACAAGGGATGTCGGACAAAAAACAATTCTTACCCAGTCCTTTTAAATTACTTGACATCATTTCAAGTTTGAAATTAATTTTGAATCTTTTCAAAATTATTGTTCAGTTTTTAAGATTTAAAGTACAGATCCATTTTAAAGATTATTTATCCATTTATTTATATTTGGTTTATAAAACAAAATTTTGATTAATCAAAATTTACAACTTCAAACTCTTTTAATTTTCAATTGTTCAAGTCTTCAAGACTGCAGTTTAAAATTCTTTAAATTAAAAATATACGCCTAAAAATAAAAATCTAAGATGAAAAATTTTTAAAGTAAAAGATTTTTGAATTACGCATTCTAAACTGAATGATATTATTATTGAAAAAGACCAAAATTTAAGTAATTATTTTAAAAAAACCGTTATAATCAAAGTTGGAAGGATTTTTCCTTCTAAAATTTTCTAAAATTCCCGGTCAAAAAATAAATTCACGTTCATTTCCGGCTGTTACTTTTAGGCCAACTATTATTTAAACGCATGGGAAAAATACAAATTTATTTCAATTGTTAAAATACGTCTTTTGCAAATATTTATCTTTAAAAAAATATTTTGTAGCATATTAAATGTCCAATAAATTAACAAGTACTAGTGAAAAGTAAAAAAAACATATTAATGTATATATTAAATTTTTTAAAAACATTTAAAAAAATTTTTAGTAGTGTAACGCTTATTTCCTAATTATTTTTAATCTGAAAAAAACTGCAATCTTTAAAAACAATTGTAATGAATTAAAAATATTTTGCAATTTTCTGATACAAAATTTAATTAATTATTTCAGTAATATTATGGAAAATTTATGTTACCAATAATTCCCGTTAAAAAAATCGTTTAATTGCATATTTTTACTCGTTTTATTTGTTGAGGATTCAAACTATTTTGGTTAAAAATAATCTTCTTGGTTAAAAATTAATTTTTTGCAGTAGAAAATTTAACTATTTTGTTGAAAATTTCTTTATTTTTTGGATAAAAATTTATTTTACTAACTCAAAATTTAAGTATTTTATTTATGCTAGAAAATTGATCTTCTGAGTGAAAAATTTAATTTTTTGAGTTGAAGATTTATTATTTTAGTTGAAAATTCACTCGTAATATTCCATTTTTGTGTGGAAAATTGGCCTTTTTTGATAGAAATGTTCTGTTTGTAGATCTTCTAACTATTATATTTTTTGTTAAGAATTAATTTCTTTAGCTGAAAAAAATATGCAATTAAAAATTCGTTTTTATTTCCTGAAAATTCATCTTTTGGATTGATAATTAAATTCTTTCGCTGAAAAATCGTTTGCTGGTAGAAAATTTACCGTTTGGGTTTAAAATTGAATTATTTTGTTTAGAATCTATTTTTTTTCGTTGAAAATGATTTCTTTTTTTTTACTAAAAATTTCATTCTTCTAATTTTTGTTTAAAAAATAATTTTTCTGTGTGAAAAAAACAATTATTTTGTTGAAAATTCGTCTTTTTAGTATAAAATTAACCTTTGGGTTGAAAATTCAACGAAATATTTGGTTAAAAATTCTTATTTTTGTTTAAAATTCATCAATTTAGTTAAAAATTCATTTCTGAAGTTCAAAATTTATCTTTTTATTTGAAAATTCAACTAGTGTTTAAAATATATTTAGAAATAATTTTTTTTCATTAATATTATCAAATTTTCTAAGTGTATTGTTGGTTTTTTACCTAGAAGAATTTAGAAAATATCTTTCTAGTTCTGATTTTTTTCATCAGATGGCGCATATGTTTTTATTGAGAATCCATCTTTCTAGGATAAAAATTTAATTATTTTGATGAAAATAGAGCAATTTTATTAATCATCCTTTTTGGTTTAAAATTAAAAAAGGTTTAAGTTGAAAATTCATCTTTTTAGGTTGCAAATTCAACTTTTTTTTTAAAGTAACTTTTTTGTTAAAAGTTTCACAAATTGGCTAATATTTTCTTTCGAACTCGATTGAAAAATCCTTTTTGATTAAAAATTCAAACTTTTTCGGTTAAAAATGAAACTGCTTGGTTGAAAATTTAATTATTTTTATGAAAATTCAACAATTTAAAAAAAAGTTATTATGTTTAGTTGTAAAACCAACGTTTTTTTTGTTGTTGTTGAAAATTGGCCTTTTTTTAATTGAAAATTCAACTATTATATTTTTAGTTGAAAATTCATCATTTTAGTTTAATTTTTTTGTTTTGTTAAAAATGCGTTTTTTTAAATTAATTAAATTTTTCTTGACCTAAAATACTTTTTTGTCATGAAAAATCAACTATTATATTTTTTGTTGAAAATTAATCATTTTAGTTTTATTTATTTTATTTTTTATTTATTTTTTATATAATATATTTTTAGTTTAAAATTCATCATTTTAATTGTGTGTAGAAAATGCGTTTTTTTTTTTAAAAACTCAATTTTTATTAACTTAAAATAATTTTTTGTCATGAGACATCAACTATTATTTTTTGTTAAAAAGTAATGTTTTTTTGTTAAAAATTAATGTTTTTTGGTTAAAAATTAGTTCTTTTTATTTCAAATTTCATCTATTTTAATAAAAAAAAAATTCATTTTTTTTTTGAAAATGACACGTTTTGATCAAAAATAATCAATTTTTTACAATTTTACTATTTTATTGAAAATTACTTTTTTTGAGGTTAAAAATTAATCTTTTTAACTGAAAATTTATATATTCTAATTTGTCTTTAAAATTCATTTTTTGAATTGAAAATTAATCTTAATTGAAATTTGACGATAATACATCTCTTTGGTTAAAAAATCAACTTTTTGTGGAAAATTCATTAAAATTTGTATTGAAAATTAAATTTTTTTAATTAAAAATTTTGCTGTTTTTTATTTTTGGTTGACAATTCATATTTTTTAGTTAAAATTTCAACTATTTGATTGATAATTTATATATTTTGTCAAAATTTCATGTCTGTGTTGTTTATAATTATTTTTATTGTTAGTAAATTAATCTTCTTGGTCAAAAAGTAATCTTTTTCGTTTGAAAATTCACCTTTTTGGTTAAAAATTCGTTTCTTTTATTTTATTAAAAAATAAACTACATTTTTAAAAAGCTTCGAAATTTGATTTCAAAATATTAAAAAATCTACATGTTGTTTTACATTATTTCAAATTGTAAATTATGTTTGAAATTTGTTCAGAACTTCTATATTTCTTTAAAAATAAGTCGAACTTTCCCAAAAATGTTGTAAAAAAAATTCTGCAAAATTAAAAAAAAATTCTTTAAAGTGTCCTAGATTCGTTTTTGACCATTTTTTTAAAACTTTAAATATTTTCTTAAAATTAATTTTTAAAAATAAAAAATCAGAATGGAAAAAGATCCCGATTAAAAAATAAATTCACTGTCATCTGCCGTTTCACAAACCGGATTTAATTCTTGGTTCACCCAATCACTTCTGAATTCTTTTGAATCTATTCTCATTTACTGGATTTTTCAGACACGGAATTATATTTTCGGTAGTCAATTCGGAAACATTGAAAAACTTTTTAAAAGTAAAAATTAGTATTTCTCTGATCTGGATATTTTGCTTTAGATATTTAAAAAATCTTTTTATATTCTTCAACCTAACCTCAATTCATTTTTTATTAAACCAATTTTATGCTTTATATCTATAAAAATATATAACCTCATTAACTTCCCGATTATGATAAATAAAATTGAAATTTTACTTACGAAGAATGTCTGCATATAAATAGGTTTTTTTGTTGAAACACTATTGTTGAGAACAAAAACATAAATTAATAAACACCGGAAAAATTGATGCCACGAGCATGTGCGATTCGCCATGATCTTAGTAGCTGTAAGGGTTCCCGATTCTGCTCTCCAGTCTTAATGCGCATGCGTGGCAACAGCAACCTCATTGGATGTTGATTGCGTGCTTATTTTAAACGAATTAGGTTTTTCAGGCTGCGACCTCAGCTGACAAGACGTCTGCACACCGATATTCACGACTTTCATTGCAAATTTAATTATTCAATTTTTTATTGTTAATTTATCTTTTTTGAAAGCAAATCAACCATTTGGTTAAAATATCATGTTAATTTTACTGAAAATTTGTCTCTTTCTGTTCAAAATTCTTCTTTTTAGATACAAAATTATATTTTTTGGTGAAAAATTATTTCTTCATTTTCAGATGAAAATTCCTCATTTTTGTAGCAATCTTTCCTTGTTTGAGAATGGTTGAAAATTTGTTTGAGAATGGTTGAAAAAATTTGATTTTTTTAAATTATTTTTTTCAACTACGCTACATTTTTGTTTGACATTTGTCTATTTTGTCCAACAATCGTTTTCTTTGTTGCAAAAATCAAGTTCTTTTGGTTAAAAATTCGTTTGCTTTTAGAAGAAAATTATTTGATTGAAAATGAACATTTTTTATTAAAAAATGCATTTGTTAAAATTTTATATTGTTTTGTTGAAAATCCAAATGTAGGGTTTAATATTTATGTATTTTGTTAAACATTTGCATTTTTATTGTTTGTTGAAGATTGAATTAGTTTATTCAAACCTTTTTTTATTGAAAATTATTTTTTTTTACTGAAAATTGAAATCTGTTATTTTTGGATAAACATTTTTTTTTATTTGTCAAATTTATTTCATTCAATACAAATTAAACTACTTTAGAGAATTTTTTGATAATAAATTTTTCAACATTAAAATTAAGTATTCGTTTTAAAAATCCGCTTTTTGTTCAAATTAAATTAAATTACATTTTACATAACATTTAATTCTTTTTAGGTAGGAATATTAACTATTTAATTTATCGTTGAAAATTCACCTTTTTTAGCCAAATTTATACTAAATTACTGAGAAGTAATTTTTTGGTTGAAGATTAATTACTTCAGTAAAACATTCATCTCTATGGATAAAAACTCAACTATTCATTTGAAAAGTTCGCTTTTTTCGGTTTAAAATTTATTTTTTAAACAGAAAATATAACTGTTCTATTTTTGTTTGAAAATATTTTATTTTTTAGTTAAAAATTCGCTTCTTGTATTGCAAATTGAATGTTGTTGAAAATAAAAATTAATGATTAACCGAACTTACCTGTGAAGTTCAATCATAATTATATGAATTACTTGTTCGAAGATATTTCACTTGTTCGAAAATATTTCGCTTGTTCCAAGATATTTCACTTGTAGACGTTTAGAGTACAAGTGTATTCTATAGGAATTCCCTTTTTTAATGGGCTGATGCATAAATACATTTTTAAACATAAATCTGTCTAAGGCCACTATACAATTTCTAATGAAGATATTACAACTTAAAATATTCAAATTTAAAACATTAAACTTAGGAGAGTCTCTCTTGAGTATTCTCGAACAGTTATGAATGGACAGTCTTTGCAAAATTTTCCTCTAAATTTTTAACTGGCCTGTTATAAAAACGTGCGAAAACCTTTGAATCCTCAGATCAACCCACTGCCTGCCCTGGCGGACAAAAGGCACCGAAAGGAGCCTCTAAAAAGTACCCTTAAAAACCCCACTGAGTTCCTTCTTAAAGAACTAAAAAAAGCAACATAACTTTTAGATTGTTGAAATTCGGATTCTACGTTAGAATTTTTTATTAGACACTCACGGAGTAATCACAATACTTTTTTTTTGCAGCGTTTAAAATTTAAAAAGAATGTCATCAACTTCTGCTGAAGGTGACTTCAAGCGCATACATAATAGTTTAAGTAGTATGTTGCTCGCGAAGTTTAAAAATAAAATACAAAATTGGCAAATAAATGTAAATAAATATATATAATAATTAAATTAACGTAAAACAGAAGCCAATATTTTCAATTAGTAAGTACAAACGTCAACAAACATCTCGTCTCGTAACCTCAAGGACACTGCTTGACTGCTCTCACTTACATCGCAGCGTTGTTGTATGAGGTGTCCACTGTGTGGCGCTAGCATCCAGACAAAAATTCTTAAAGTTACCGAAGGAACGCTTATTAACTGCTACTAAAAGAAGATTCACTTGAAGCCGCCTTCGGCCCATGTAAATGACATGGTATTTTATTTTTTAAAGTTTTTAACGCTGCAAGAAAAAGTATTGCGATTACCCCATGGGTTTTCAATGGAAATTTGAACGTAGAATCAGAATTTTCAACCATTTAAAAGTTGATATTGCTGTTTTTTGTAAGAAGAAACCGAAGGTGGACTAAGTATGGGGTCTTTAAGGGTACTTTGAAAAGGCTCATTTGGGTTCCTTCAGCCCACAAGGGTGCTGAATAACATTTAATTCTAATAATTTCGATTTACTCTTTTTCTAAACTTATTTCCTGCATTACGAATCTGATACAACGGCTGATAGTCTGTGAGCTTATAGCTCTGTGTGGCCTTCTCAAAGATATTAACAATTAATTGACCCCTCCCCTGAGGTCCTTAGTTAGTTCTATGTAAATTAAAGGAGGCCTTGCGACGCATAGTTTCCTATTATTAAAATATGGAAAAAGGCATAGGGTTGGTCCGCTCCCGGTCTGGAGGTTTTTATTAAATCTGTTATCTTAATCTCTACATCTCCTGTGTAAAATGTTACATTCTTTATCTTAATTAAGGATAAGGACTAAACTCTAAAGGCTGAACCTAACGCTAGTAGCATGACTAGTTTCAATGATAGCTTACGTAAGTCTAAAGCGTCTGTTGGAGACCATTCTTCCAATTTACTTAGCACTATTCCTACGTCCCAAGTTGCATGATATTTAGGTCCCGATGTATCACAACTGTTGGTTAGAGCTATTCCAGATCTTAAGATGTTTAGGATACCATATGTCGCAACTTCAGCGAATTTCCCTGTTAGGAACTTAAGGAGAATCTGATTCTCGGCTTGAAATGGATCCTGTGATTACTACCGGTATCGTAAGGGTGTGTTGCAATGTTTGTACGTACTCTCCGATAAAGACGAGGTCATTATTTTAATTGAGCCATTCTCCAAGTTCTTTTTCTCGAATGCCTGCCTGACACAATTCCTGATACCAGGATCCTCCTTTGAGGTTGAGTTTGGCTGACTTCTTTGCTGGCGTCCTGCACCTCGAAGTTCTGCTGAAACTCCTGAAGGTTGTTGCTCCTGATTGGCTGGTCCTGTAGCTCCCACGTCCCACTTCCTTCCTGACGTTGGAACTCTTCCAGCTTAAAGAGTTTACATTAGTCTTAAGCGGTGCTCTTTTAGTTGACTTTACGTCCTTGGAAATTTTTCCCATGACTTTAGACGTTTTAATCAACGCCTTTCAATTGTCGCCAAAAAACCAAGTAGTCGATTCCACCTTCTTTAAAATCTTTTGAGCTTTATCGTCAAAGCTCACCATTAGGAAACCCTTTTCTCGCTTGTGATAAAGAGAAAGATAAACCACATAGGAGTTTTATTGCCGTTGACCACGCTGCAGACCACGCTGTGTCAGCTCAATTCTGATCATCCTTAAAATACCCATCTCTGGCCACGTCCCTAGACTGGAGGTCAGCTGAAATCTCCTCGTTAAGGGCTGCAGCCTCTAATTTAAACTGGCCCTTCAATGGCGTTGCGGCAAGTATTTTACTTTTTCTTCCTTGCCTATGCCGGCCTTCAACCATGCTGCAATCCGATTGGCTACATCCTCTCTGAGGAGAATTTCCTTGGATCTGTACATCGGGTTTGATCCTAAGAAGAGATCCACTTCGTCCTAAACCTCCTGACTTGAATCCAGCTCCTCTTCCTCCTCCGACTTTTTTTTTAATACGTCTAGGACTCCAGGCCGACACTCAGAAATTTTATTTGGTACGTGACAACAATTTTAGACCGAACTACGGCCATTTTCTTTGGAGAATTCCTACCAAAGATCTATTTATATCTGAAACAGACTTAAAACAAAAAGTTTACCCTCTTAGTCCAGAAGCTGATGATCCTGATTATCCATTTCTGCTAATTCGGCGAAGACTCTATTCATTTCCGCTTCCAAGAATTCCAATTTCTTTTCTTTCGCTGCTCTTGCGTGCATTTTGTATGATATCGCCAACAACGCCAAAAAACGAATAAAGATGTCGGGGAATTAAATAAATCAGTAGGATAGACAGAGAGGTATCCTTTTACTTTGATCTCTCTCTAAAATATGACGCCATTCGACAACAAGCTGCGGTACTACAAGTGAAATATCTTCGAACAAGTAAAATGAAATATAATCAATAATAGTTCTTCCATACCTCATCTGCCAGCTTGGCTGTGTAACGGCATTAGAGTTGTTAAATTCTCGGTAATTTAAAATGGAGTAACATTACCGATAACATACCGTTATATTACCGCAGCTTCAAGAATTTATCGAGAGTTTATGAAAATATTCAATTATAGAATAAATTATAGGCAGCGCTCATTAGGTACATTTAAAGAATGGAAAATTTTGTAAGCATTAAAATAATAAATTTGGAAAGTTTTCAGAAAAGTTATTCAAAGAATAAAATGTTTGCATTTGAATAAATATAAATAATTAAAATAATGAAATCAAAGAAGCAATTATTTATTCCAAAAACTGTTCACATTTGTAACATTCTTTTAAAGAAGTAGCTGAATACAATAATACCAGTCTCCATCTTTTTTCGAAATTAGTCTTTGGTGCACTAAATAAAAAATACTTGATTGCATTAAGCCAATTCCTATATTATTATTCTAAATACTATATTTGAAATCACAGAATTTCTAGTCAGTTTCCATTCCTATCGATATACATAAATAATTAACTTAAAAATAAGAATATATTAATTTTCTTAAACAAGAGAAACCTCTCACCATTTTAAGTAGTATTAAATCACAGTTTTTCTAAATGGAAATGGCTGGATGCAATAATAAAATGTTTCCCTCCTTGCCTGGCAGCCACAAAAAATTTCCATGCATCGCCTTTTTGTTTAGGCATTTTCCACTAAAATTA
>JAWWLR010009490.1:0-11619 GCA_035041075.1 Acraspis erinacei
TTCTTCATTTTTTTCAATACTCTTTTTTCAGTATACGATTAAACTTTTTATTTGTGATTTAATCTTTTTGGTTAAAAATTAAACAAATAGGTTTTAAAGTTAAATCACTTTCTTAAATCGAAAAAAACTAAAATTTCTTTTTCAAAAATTAAAATTTTTTATTTGAAAATTCAAATTTTGGTTTCAGAATTCTTGGATTGTGTTACCATTTCATTTTTTGACGTGTAAAATTAGTATTTTTTTTTAATTCATCTTTTTGTTGAAAGTTTAAAGACTAGGTTTTAAAGTTGAACCACTTGCTTCAAAGTGCATTTTTTCTTGATGATTCAAAATCTCAGTTAAAAATTCATCTCTTGCGAAAATGGTTGGAAATTCGTCTTTTTGCTATAAAATTAACTCTATTATCAAAATTTGATATTTTTATTTTGATAATTATTCAACTGTTTTGTATAGATAATTTGTCCTTTTGTCTTGAAGTTTCAACAATTTAGTAAAAAAATTTATTATTTGGTAGAAGATTAGTTTTTTTATAATTTAAAATTATTTTATTTGATTAAAAGTTCCCTTACTTTCTTTTTTGTTAAAAATTTATCTTTCTTAGTTAAAAAAATCAATAATGACCGGATTAACTGTTACATAAAATCCAATTTGGAAAATTTTGAATCTTATTCTAAAAATTAATTTTTATTTTAATCGTTGACACAACAGAAGTTAAAAATTTACCATGCAAGCCCGATCGCGGCACTATTGAGCATTTTTTGGTCTTAGCTTCTATCATCGTTTCCAAAAACTAAACTTTTTTATTTTTAATAATATTTTTTATGATTGAAAAAATAGGCGACATGCGAAAAAATTGTTTGTGATAAATTTTTAGCCCTTTTTGGATCTGAAAGTTTGTTTTATTAATTTTTTTCTTTTCTTGTGGCGTTTTTCTAGAAATTTAAGTTTTGATCTATTTTTTTCGCTAAAAACCCATATCACGTGTTTTGTCAAAAATGGTTTATAAGAAATTTTTAGCTCTTTGTGGGTGAAAAATTGTCGTGTATCTATTTTGTTCGCAGCTTGCGTCGGCTGTCAAAAAATTACATTTTCTCAGATTTAGTGTTGTTTTTCACAAATGAACCAAAAAATACGGGTCCTATTAAAAAGGACTCATAAGAAATTTTTAGGTCTTTTCTGGAGGGATAATTCATCTTCATTCATGTTTTTTCCTTCCTTGCATTGTTTGACGTCAAAACGGAATTTTCGATATTTCATTATTTATTGTACGATCAAAATTTGAATTCTCGTTTTGTCAAGAAAACATCAAACTTTTTTTATAATAATCTTGTAGGGCTTTCAAAAAGTAACGTTTTTCTATGCCAGTTTCGTCTTATTTTGCGCTGTTTGTCTTGCTATTTTCGTTTTTATTTAATTTACCAAATGCTATAAATCTGATAATTTTCTTTTCCTATAAAAAAGTGGTAAGGATACATTTTTTGACTTTCTAAGCACATCGATAGGCCGTACATATAATTTTTTAATTAAAAAAAAAGTTTCTCAACAATTTCAAAAATTCTATGACTTTTAGCCAAATTGAATAGCAAAGTATCATAGCAAAGAGTTATCGGAAATATATTCTCATTTGAACCCGTAAAAAATTAAGCGTATTCCTCGAAAATTCTGAAAACTTTGAATTTGTTTATTAAGAAATCTTTAAGAAATTTCCAAATAGCATCTATTTTCAATTGATTATACTAAATATTTTATTTATCTTAAATTTTATACGAAAACTCTTCGGTCAATAAACCATACATTGCGTATACCGAAAAGAACATTTGTTCAATAATTTTTGTGTTGTGTAACAAAAAATTTTGTTTAATTATTATCACAGACTAGAAATTATTTCTTTATTTTTGCTCAGATGTGCAACCTTTTCTGATAAGACTAAACAGCTTGCAAAAATTGTATTTAGCGAAAATAAAAAAATATTAACTCTGTTGTTAAATACAAAATTAATAAAAATTTCTCATAAAAATCCAATCACGTAATTCTTCTTGAATTTTTTTTCTTTCCTATTTAAAAATGCATGTATTTTGCGAAAATAAGTCTTATCTCTGATTTGAATTTCATTATTTTTTCAAAAAGTCATAGGTTCAACTTAAATATTCATCTGTTTTGTAGAAAAGTTTTTCCTCTGGCTTGCAAATTCAACACTTTAGTAGAAAATAATTACTGACTGTTAACTATTTGTTGAGAAAATCGTTTTTGTTTATTATATAAACGCCCACGTTACCCAAAAATTAAAAAAAAAAGACTTTCAAAATTTTTATATTTGACTTCCGTTTCCAGATTGAATGTGTAAAATGGTAAGAGTTGTTGATGCTGAGTTTTTCTGAGATTTGTGACAGGGTGGGAGGATTGTCTTGATCGGGTTAGTAGTAGCAGGGTTGGGAAGAGACGGAGAAAGGCAAGACAGGTACCAGAACGCGACGGTAGATAGAGGCAGGGAAGGATAGAAGGCAGGAACATTTGAAATTGGATTCATGGACAGTGAAGATAGTACAATCAAGGAAAAACGGATCTGGAGCAGGAAGTGTTTAGTACACCGAAAAGGGAGACCAAAGAAAGGAAGGAAAGGCGAAAATATAAGAAAACTTTAGAGAAGGAGAGATTAAGAGCAAAAAGCGTGGGTTCGTTAGATGCTTTTATCAAAAGGAGGAGAGGGGAGAGGGGAAACAGTGAAGAGAAGGACGATTTCGGTTCGAGCTTTAAATAACCAAAAATGTTTAGATCGCCACCGGAAAAACAGAGTTTTGTAGAGGAGGAGGAAAATAGTAAGAGGGCAGAAGGAAACGGAGATGAGACTGAAGATGAGATGAAAGAGGAAAGACTAACAGAAATGCGCGAAGTCTTGTTAGAAGTAATGGGGATTTATGAAAAAAAGCAGGAGAAACGGGGAGAGGAATTAAGGAAATAAATTAGGCGGGAAATGGCTGATCTCAGGAAGGAAATAAAAAAATGGGAAGAAGTTAGGGAACAGCTAGAACAGAGGATGCATACATTGGCGAAAAACTAGAGGAGCAGGAAGATAATTATAAAAAGGTAGAGGACATGCAAGGTCGGATAAGGAAGTTAGAAAGCTCGAACCGAGATCTTGATGGGGGCGAAAGTGGGAATACGGACAAGGAAAGACCGAGAACAATAGAGCAATTAATAGAAAAGAAAGAGAGAGAAACATTGTGATAAAGGGCATAAGATTAGAGGGGAAGGACATGCAGGAAGGAGTAGAAGAAGTACTAAAAAGTATTGATACTAAGGTATTGATAGAGGAAGTGAGGATTGTTGGAAGGGATCAGCGAAGAGCGGAGAAGATGGTACTTGTGAAATTAAAGAAATGGTAACATCAGAGGGAAGTGATGGCAAAGAAGAGAATGTTATACGGAAGCTCGCAGAGAATAGAGGATGATTTGACATGGGTAGCAAGGAAGATGCAGTATAGGTTAAGGAAAATTGATGAAGAGGAAAGAAAAAGGGAAGAAAAACATGGGTTAAGTATGGGAGAATACAGATAGACGGTGTATGGTGGGATTAGAGTGAAGAAAGAGTAGATTTAGGAAGAAATGAGGTGCAGGGAAACTAGGCGAGACAGGAACGGGAGATAGGAAAATAAGAAATAGTTCTATAGATTTTGGGCTTTCTTGGCCAACGTAAAAGGCAATCCAGGAATTTCATAGTCAATATCATGTAATAAACTTAAGGACTTTCCGCGTCATTATCAAACCAAAAACTTCAGGGAACTTCCTTGTTCAACAAAGCTTGCAAAATAAAACTTTCATGGTTAAGGATAAGACAAGAATTTAGCTCAATTAGAGAATAATTTATAAAAGATTAGAGGTTTAGAGGCACGTGAGCACAAGGCACCTGATGCGCAAAAAAGAATCACACTTAATTCCTCAGAGTCCACTGCGAAAAGAGAGCGAATCTCGGAAAAGATATGCATCTAGATGCGGCAAGTAGCGACGGAGTGGAGGAAAAATATATATAGAAACTACTTTCGAGGGGTCCTAAGCTGCTGCCCTCTTCGTACTAACTGGCTTCACTTAGGTCCCCCAAGCCTCAATGCATTTTCGAGGGACAAATTGTCTTAGTGACTTAGGTACGAAGTACCAGTAAATGTCCAGCGGGGGCACTACAGTTGTCCTCAACACAAGTAAATGTGTCGTCAATGATAACACAGACACAAATGTACTTTAAATTAAAGGACGCTGTGCCTATGTGAGGAGAATTAAGATAATATGTGTATTAAAATAAATAGACTGCCAAGAATATTCAAGATATTTATTACGATTTTCTGCAGGTGTCTTTATCAGAATTCCCTAAAAATGCACTTTGTTTCAAAGGGTTAGAAAGTTTTGACGTGAAATGTTGACGACCCACACATATGTTCGGCACTTATAACTGACAAAAGTCACGTCTATGTTGACACCAACTGGCACCCTCGACGGTTATTTAATGCCACTTCGTACCTAAAACTTTGTCCCACGAAAATGCATTGAGGCTTGGGGGGCCTGGCTTTACTTATTCTCTATAGGTAAAATCGTTGCCCTGCGGCTCCGAGGGTAACGATTTTCAATTTATTATCCGTTGCGCTTTGCAGCAAATCCTTCTTTGGCAAAGATTTCTCAAAACATCGGTAAGGTAAAAGCAGGAATTACGACATGATATACATTTAATATAAAATCATAAAATGATAAAACTTATGCAATTCAAATCCTTATTTTCTTTGTGAAATTAGTGTCAATGTTAAAAGTTTTTTATTAAATAATTCGATACAAAAAAATCGTTATTGATCCTAGATTAGAAGTAAACTGCACCAATCGATTATGTGTTAAAAATAAATTCAAGAAAATTGTACTAACTTTTCACTTACATTCAAAACTGTTTCTTTTTCTTTACAAATATATCAATTTTAAGGTTACAGAACCTTTTTTCAGGACCTTTGTTCGTACGAGATGCCAGAAATGGAAGTCAATTTGACCAATATTATTTTTATTTTACTTCGATTATATATGTGACCAACTGTCTGGATTGAATACCGAGTCTCCGTGGCACTTTTAAAGTTGTAAGTTCGAAAAACTCGCGTTCAGTGAAAAACGCGTGTTTAGCTGACGCTTGTCGTATGTGCATGTATTAAATTTTTGTTTTAAACATTAAACCATTAATATTACAACATTAATATATAACATATGAACAATAATGTCACGAAATAGAGCACGGATTAGAGATTAGAGACCAAAATGTTTTATTTAAACCCCAAAAATGATATTTTTTACCTTTTTATCACAAAAACACGAATATCTTCTAAACTTCGATCGAGAAAATGGGTCCTTTCCTTGTTGTATGTTACATATGACTAATTTATATTTTAGATACATTATAACTTAAATGTGATCTCAGGTGAAAGAATCCACTTTTAACATGATATAATATCAACCATATTTTAATGAGAATTTTGCAGCAAAATATTCTCGATGCATATTTCAAGAATTTTTGATATCTTTAATATTATAGCTTTTAAGATTTTGCCATTCATATCGTCCCTGAATTTTCAGACTCATTTTGTATGTAGTAAGATAAAGATTGGTAATTGAAAATCAGATAACTAACTTTACACTTATCACTCATCTTCTTTTGTTTTTAATTTCCTGACCTCTTAATTTTTTGTTTAACTTTCTTTGACCATGTTCCTCTTTCTAAAAAGTTTCTAAATACAGTTAAATAATTAAGCATTTCTTTTTTAAGAGAAAAAGCCCTTAAAATAAACGTTTTCCACTTTTTCAGAACCAAAGTACCGTTCGAATTTCAACTTAAAATCTTAAATCTTCATATTCTAACCCTTTTTATGATGTTTTTTTTCATTTTAAAACATGCTAAAAGCAAGCAGACTCGTGCAGAAATTGCGACTCGGATTTGGTAGGGTGCTAGTTATTTTGCCCTAACTTTATTAGGACGCTGAACGGAAAATCTGGAAAGGACCCGACAAGAACGTCATGCTTTGTAGAAAAGGCACTAGTCTATACTCTCTAACCAGATTCGAGCGAGGGTGCCTTTCTATTTACCGACTAAATATTAAGGTCCCTTCTAGATCCTTGCTATATTTCCCTATTGCTTCCTAATTTTATTATAGGTTATGTGGTGACGTTTTATGGTTTACGAGATTTTGTAATAATTACAATTAAAGTTCTTCTGCGATTAAGAAAATATTACATTGGAAATTAATTGTTTACATTGTGTAAATTAACAACAAGAAACGTTCAATTAGTATTAAAAATATTTTTTATTTATTATTTTCGAATCGCATTGCAGAACTCAAATTGCAATTATACTCGAGCCTTATTTTTATAATTTATCACTGTGGTGGATAAACCTGAGCTCATTGAAGCAACATTTATAAATAGATCTGATTTAAATTAATTTGTTTTATTCGAAATAGAAATTGAATTTCTATTAAAATACTCATTTCGAAGATAAAATGTTGTTTAAAACTATAAAACGACAATATTAAAATACAGTTTAATTGTAGTTTAAATGTAGTATAGAACTATAAAAAGAGAATACTGAAATGGTTAAATAAATAAAAGCTTAATGTTCATCCGTTAAAGTTAGGCTGTCGTTTTTATCACGTGCCCTTTCCGTGCGTCCACCGTCCACCGTCTTTGAAGTTTGGCAAAACGGCTCCTAAATCCACGAAAAAGGTTTTTTCGCTCAACAATTTTGCAGTTAATGCGTCTCGATGACTCTGCGTAATTTCAGCTGGAAAATGTAAAATATTATGTAAAAGCACGCGTCACATAAAAATAGATGTTTATCGAAATTTAATATTTAAGCATATTTTTACCTATCATACACAAACACATCGTAGTCTCTTTAAATATTCTCTTGTCAGCAATTTGTTTAACAGCTGTAAATTGCAGCGCTAGTTCTTTAGAGAGATATTTCTACAATATGTTGACAATTGTTTTTCGGGTATTCAACTTTTGAACCATGTTGAAAATGCAGAGATGAAATCTGTAATCATAAAAAAATCCTTATATTACGAAGCATAGAAACGATTTAATGTTTTACCGTTTTATTCGTAAAAAGCCAAATTGGAAAGGAAGAAATTAAATTTTTGGACAACCGACACACGCTACGGAAAAATAAATCGACAAGGTACGAAAAAAATTAACATACAAAAAATGTTTACATAGAATGGATCTTCAAATTTGTTATTAATAATTTTTAGATAGGCTAAGTAGAAATGTTTTAATCGTAAAATAAATTAAAAATTAAAAAATTAACTTTTTGTAAAAATAACAAAAGCTACAATAAAATTTTATTTAACGCAATTTGCAACCTAAATTATATCTATATATTTTCTTTGAACCACTTGAAGCTAGGTTGCGTACTTTTTGGTTCAAATCGTAAAAAATAATAATGAATTAAAAAAATTTATTTGATGAAAGACGACGCAAGTTGCAATAAAATGCTTATTCACAGGTTTTTTTATAGAATGCGCCCCTTTTTAATTACAAATATAAGACAATTAAAAAAACGTATATTTCAATATTAATGCACATTATAAATGATAATAACATGAATGTATTGAAATGATCGGTTCATTTTTCAGGGTATATAAGAATAATAATTAGTGCCAAATGAGAAACAAATATTTAAATAATCACGAAAATACAAATTTACACATTATTTCGCAATATCTGAATAAGCAGTATCAGAATGAAATACAGAAATAAATATAGTATGAGTGTAATATGATAACGTTAGAGCATAGTGTAACAATAAATTGTTACACACTACAACGACAATAAGGACAGAGAAAGACAGACAGCGAAGTAAAATCTATTTTTTCTAGATTAATGAGTCCGGAAACGTTGGGATTTGATGAAATTCGCGAAACTCAATTTTCATATAAAACCATGACCTTCTCATTAGGATGATAATGTCAACATTCTAGACAATAATTCCAATTCCAGAAAATCTTGTGAACAAGTAGTACTTTCATTTTACACTTAGCCGAACCTAAGGATTTAAGATAGTTATTGTGCGAAGAGTCAGTTCTTTGCAAAAAATAGTTTTTTTTTATGATTTTAGATTTAAAGCAATAATAATGATGTTATCAAGAAATACATTGATCAAAAGAAAAAAATAATTTTTATTGAAAAAGTTTTTAGAACTTACGAAAAACATTATTTTAACCATGTTTTTTGCAATCCAATTTTTCCTAATTTCGCTTTTACACATTTTCTAAAAATAGTAGAATTTTAATTAATAAGGGCTTGTTTGCTTGGAGACAGTAGAGTTGTAGAAAACGATTAAATTAATAAAATAACGATTTATTGACATTCAAATATATTTTTACGAAGTACTACCTCCACGCAAATATTGCCTTTCAATTATAATACTGATAATAATAATTAGATTCAAGCGAGTAGGTTATCAGTCTCGAACTCGTATAAATTTGTTTAAAGTCATTGGAAATACTTTAAAATCCCCAGAAGGCATGAGCAATTTTTTGAAGAAACTTGAAATCACTTGCAATATTTGAAATGTTATGAAACCTCTTAAAATACTTTATTTATTATTCATATTAATATTATTAATAATTATTCGACATAATATAGGATGTAAATAACTTAAGACTAAGAGTACAAATTTCATTCGTTAGTATTATTTTATTTTAGATCCCCTAAGAAATTTACACGAACAAATTTTATATTCGCATGTCAATGAGATATCTCTCAATTAAAGCTTGAAAAGTGAGGACGAGTTCCTTTGTCAGATATTCTGGATAAAAATTCAAAAATTTAGAACATTTTCAACATTTTTGAGACTTTTTTTAAGATTTAAAAATCATCTGTGTGGCTATGCGTAGTATTTGAAAAGTCAAATAAAAAACAAAACAAAAACGAAAATTCGAAGCCAAGCATGGCAGTAGATGAAGAGCCGAGCAAAGAAAAACGTTCCTTTTTGCAAGTTCTACAGGAATATCATAAAAAACTTTTACAATTTTTTTCAAAGATCGAAATTCCAAATTTTGATAGCACAAGAAACATTAAAAAATAAAAAATTAAATTTTTGAACAAACCATACCAGCTAAGAAAAAAATAGATAGACTATAGATATTTACCTAAAAAAGAAATAAATATTTGTGATAAATCATTTTTATGGTACTCGTAGTTCTTTTTAAATCGTAAAAAATAACTTTAACAATAAAAATATTGAATTTTGGACAAAAAACACAAGATAGGAAGAAAAATTAAAGATAAAAGTTATTCAGCCAAAAAAATCTAAAAAGTAAGATGCGTACTTCTTGTAAAAGTAAAAAAGACACTAGATGCAATACAATTTTAATCAATAAAATGTTTCTTTATAGGATTTATAGGATTTAAATATCGTTGCATATTAGGAACTGTAATAATATAAATTCATTGAAATTATATATTTTTCGGGGTATTTATTTTAAGTAATTATTAAAACATTGTCAAAGGCTTAAGATGGTTACTGCCGAACATGTGGAAGGCATTTTTGGTTAGACTTTGATTTTTATATTCTTGGAATAGTTTGCACGGGGCTACCCCGGTATATATCATCAGTCACGGACGCATTTTTATAAAGAATAAAAATGGGGACCTACAGCTTAAGGTGGGTTTCCAAAGAACAGAACCTCCATAAAGGTACATAGCGAGATTTCCAGAGATACCGGGTTAGGGATCGAATCCCGGACCTCTGAGGTGAAGTCCGAGCGTCTAAGCAACTGAGCCACCGGGGCAGTGACAAAGCATATGAATAGATGTCTCATCATGCCTTCCAGATATACCACAATCCTCACTCGTTCTGATGTTATTCGGTTAGATAAATGTTGATACAATGCTGCTTTAGCATATACGGATGTTTCTTTTGACGCCATACTCCTTTGCCTTTCAGGCGCATTGGAGCATGATAATAATCTCAGATTGTAGCACTGAGGAGTAGGATCCCATCACGATTGTGACGTCTATTTCATTCCTTCTACGACATGCGCCGGCTCCTGCATTCTCCTTATTCCTAGAGCAATCTTTAAACCAGTTGTCTCCATTACTGGGCAGGCGTACCTAGCCGTTAACCCATTTTTTTCTTAAATAGGCTGACTCTATACTTCTTATAGAAGATGTAGCAAGTGCGCCTCCCCGCAATGTCGGTCGGGATCCGCAATACTGTCGACATCCTTCTGTTGTTTACTTAATTTAATTTCCAGATCGCCTTCGCAGCCACGACCTTGAGGGTGAAATGTATCACTCTCCTGATACTTTCCAGTTTGACCCTGCTCCAACAGATTACTGCAGCATAGGTTAGCCTGGATTGCAAGATTGCTTTATATATCCACATAAATGCCTCCAGTTTCAGGCCCCAGCTAGTGCATATGGCTCTCTTTCCTATGTCCTCCCAATTTTAGTGTAATGGGAACTCCCTGTTCGCCGGCTGCTGGACCGTATTGTGCCCCTCCATAGGCTCAGCCCTCCCTCAAGGGGGTGGGGCCTTCTGAGTTCCTTCCTCTCTTCTGGGCCTCATGCTGGTTATTGGCGTTGTAGGCCGATGTTGCAACCCCCGCAGGTGCTTAACTAGGCTGCGCCTGCTTACTCAGTCTTCTTTTCAGGGAACCGTTGATCCATTTCTTTTTTCTGGGGGACTCATTGGCCGCTCCCGTTTTAATAGCCTTCTTTAGAGTAAATGCCAATCTCTCAACTCTCAGGTGAGCTAGAGGTACAGCCACCACTTGAGTTTAGCTTTCCAGAGATATCTATCCCCCTACTCCCACTGCGTCCTCCATTTCTCCTCCTTCCTTTTTTTGTTGATTTTCAGTTTTCTGAGTTTTGTTTGTATGTTCCATATTTTTTCCCACGACAAGCTAGGGCCATAAGAGGTTAAACCCTGGTGACCCCCGCATGCAAGTGTAAGACTACTTCCTCGGGGAGATCGTCCAGTGTCTCCGAGAGGTCTTTAAAACACCTTCATAGCTTCAGGTACAAAAGTTCAGTCGGTACGATCACTCTGCACACATGGCTTAGGGGGTGGCCACATTGAGCTTGTCACACAATGAATATCCGTTCGTAGTTACTATACCAACGGAGGGCTGTTTCTTGATCACTGTGCGGCCGTAGATTATTTCCGTCCCGATTCCAAAAACTCGATATCGATCCGGCAGCGACCTTCGCCCAGGAATCCAGGGGGCCCTTGTTAGCTTGGCTCTTTCACCCTGCTGCAATTCTACAATCATACAATAAATATTATGAACTGCAATAATATAAATTTGTTGAAATGATACATTATTCGGGATGGCTGAGAATAAAAATTACTGCAAAATAACGAGCAAATATTAAATTGATCATGAAAAATAATATTGTAATATTTACAATGTCTGACTAAGCAGTCTCAAAACGATTTACATAAATAAAGATAATATAAATATTATATAATAAAGTGAACTTAATGTAAAGAAGTTTTCACTTTGCCCAAAATCGAGTTTCGCTAAACTTGCGCCAAATGCTTCTTTATAAACACTATCGTCTCACCTTTATAACATTTCTATTTTCGATGGAA
>JAWWLR010009587.1:0-11610 GCA_035041075.1 Acraspis erinacei
CGCTATGGGCGCGATAAGATTCTTATCAGTAGTCTAATACCAAAATATAAATATTTCAGAGTGGCTTCTAAAAACAAAAAAAAAATTCTGGTAATTTCTCGGTTACCAAACATTTGTCCATGATATGCAAGTTTTAAACTTCCGCACCTGAAAAAATGTTCAATTTAAATATTCAATACTTAACTACAAAATAAAAGGATTTAAAGCATTGAAATTCCTATAGATTTAAAGGATTTAAAATAAAAATTGAATCCTTTTGAATTCAGTGATTTTTGACTGATTTTCATGAATAAAAAAATTCTAAGCATTTGATACTATTTCTATAAACAGTAGAAAATTTCACTAAAGTTAAGGAATTTCCTAGGATTTCAAAGATTTAAAGACAATTTCAAATATTTCGGTTAAGAGAGCGTTCAAATATCACATAAGATTAAAAAGGGGGAAGGGTTTTTTTCTCATTATTGCCTTTTTGGGGATAGGGTGTATTTTTGACTGGAGTACGTAACATTTTTAATTTCCTAAAAAAAGCGATATTGCAAAATATCTGGAAAATATCAAACGCACTGTTTTCGAAAACCTGGTTGGTTGCAATACTGCATGAATTTAACTTTTATTTACTGTTTGCAGGTTGTTTATTTATTGATAAAGTTTTTTTTTATTTCCGCAACAGCAGTTTTGAATGTCGAAATTTTCAAATAAATAATTTTACTTCGTCATCAAACTTAGTTATAAATGTTTCTAACCATTATTGATAGAAGAGAACATTCAAAGTGTAAATGATTGTTTAATATTTAGAAATAATTCTCTTCCTAAAATTTGCTACCACTCTGTAATTCCTTGACTTGTTTACATTTTCAAAGAGATAAGAAAAATTAAATTATGGAAAAATTTTATTTTGAAGAATTCGAAAAACAATTAGAAGATTTGTAATAATTAGGCAAGATTATGAGATTAAATTTTTAAACATTTCTAGGAGATCATGGAGACGACTGAAAAATCCCAAGAAATAAAATTCCAGACACAGTAAAATTCCCGAATCGGAAAATTCCCGAATAATAAAATTCACGAATAACAAAATTGCTGAAAATTAAATATACCGAATTGGAAAATTCCCGTATAATAAAATTCTCGAATAATAAATTTTCCGAATTATAACATTCCCGAATTGGAAAATTCCCGGCCATTAATAATATTATCGAATTGAATAAATCCCGAATAATAAAATTCCTGACAGAAAATTTCCGAATTATAAAATATCCGAATTGTAAAATTCCCGAATTTAAACAATCACAATTTTTCTATAATATGTTTTATTTATCACTAATACAATAATGAATTTTTAAATTATTTTTAATGTTTAAAGTTTCGAAAATTATTGCTTGCATCTAAAATAACAATAATTTTAAATAAAACATTTCTGGGTGACGATTTTTTTAATGTACTTAGTATTTTAAAAAATACAAAAAGAATTCGCAAAAATCGCATTTTGAATTTATATATATATTTTTTACATCGTTTTAAGATATGAGGAAAGCAGTGGATGATTTTTTTTGGGGGTTCGAGGAGCAAATTTGATAACATTTTGAAGGTGTAAAAAATCCAATTTTCAAGTTTGAAAAATGAGAATTTGGCTGGCCCTTGAACCCAAAACAATCACCATCGGTTTGTATCGTACCTTATATCGATTTAAAAAAAAATATATGTAAATTTGAAATTCGATTTTTGCAAACGCTTTTTGTACTTTTTTACATACTATGCACATTAAAAAAATGCTTTATCCAGAATTATTTTATTAAAAATTATAGTTATTTTAAATTCCAACAATGATCTTCGAAATTTTAAACAATCAACATATTTTTTTTAAATGCATTATTGTATTTGTAATCAATAAAACACCTTTATGAAAAAATTGTAATTGTTTAATTCCGGGAATTTTCCAATTCTGATATTTTATAATACGAAAATTTTCTGTCGGCAATTTTATTATTCGGGAATTTTCCAATTCGGTAATATTATAAGCGGTCGTGAATTTTATCATTAGGGAATTTTCCAATTCGGGAATTTTTATAATTCGAGAATTTTATTATTCGGGAATTTTCCGATTCGGTATTTTTATTTTTCGGCAATTTCATTATTCGCAAATTTTAATATTCGGTAATTTTATTTTTCGGCAATTTTATTAATTGCGAGTTTTAATATTCGGTCATTTTATTTTTTGCCAATTTTATTTTTCGCCAATTTTTTTATTCGGTTAATTTCCAATTCGGAAATTTTACAGTTTCAGGAATTTTATTTTTCGGGATTTTTCAGTCGTATATGTATACTTTCAAGTTTTGAACTGATTCAAAGGTAATTATGAACTATGAGATATATTTAAAAGGGTTTTAAAACATTCCCAAAGATTTCTAAAATTTTCAAAGAACAATCCGAAAGATTTTAAGAGATTTTTTTTTTTTGCAGAATTAAAAGAAAATTAGAAAAAATTCGAATAATTTAAAAAGATTAGAAGTTTTAATCATTTTAAAAGGATTTTAAAAAATGCGAAAATTTTTGATGATTTTATATTTAAAGAAATGAACTTTAAGAGAAGATTGGAAAAGATTTCAAAACATTTCATAAGATTTTCTGAAATTTCTAAAAGAAAGTAGAACCTTTTGAAGCAATATAATTCCATTTGGTAAGATTAAGAAATCCAATTCGATTAAATTGAAGAAATATGTAGAAGATCTGAAGTGATTGGAAAAGAATATTAAAAAAAAGAGATTTTGAAAAATGTCGATTTTTTTGAAAGATTTAAAACCGAAACTTTAGAAGCTTTAAAATAACTATGAAAGATTTCAAGTGAATAAAAAATTTTTCTTAAAATTCCTTACCAAATTTGGAAGATTTTGAGACAACTTTTTACATTTTGAATGATTTTTTTAAATTTCAAGAAAGATTCAAGTCAGCTAAAATATCTTTAGGAATTTAAGAGGTTTTGAATAGATTTAAAAGAGTTTTTAAATTTGGCAACATTTCCGAAAATTTATCAAATACTTTTTGTTTGTTCCAAACCTCTAAAATTCCTAAATATCTTTTAAGATGGTACGAATTTTTCCTAATATTTTGTAAAATCCTGTAATTTTTTCTAATCTTCTAGATCCTGTTTTGACGTGTCTGAAGTGTTCAAAGGCGTTTTTAATTTTCTTAAAACTCTTTAGAAAACTGGGAAGATTTTAGGGCAATTTTTTTTATATCATAAATGATTTTTTAAAATTTCCAGAAATATTCAAGTCAGCTAAAATATTTTTAGGAATTTAAGAGGTTTTGAATAGATCAAAATACATTTTTAAACTTGGCAGCATTTCCCAAAACTTATCAAATACTTTTTGTTGGTTTCAAACCTTTAAAAGTCCTAAAACTTTTTAAAACGCTCGAATTTTTCCTAATATTATGTAAAATGTTGTCAAATAGATTTTTTTTATTTTATAGATTATTTGTTACGCTTCTGAAAAATTCAAAAATCTTTTCAAATTGTCTTAAAAGACCTCGGAAAATTTGGGAGATGTTAGGAAATTTTTTTTTTACATTTCGAATGATTTCCAAAATTTCGAGAAACATTTGATCTTTCAAAAATGCTCGAATATAATTTAAATAATATTTTTATAATTTTTCTCCTTTTTCCCGTCAAAAGAAAAGAATTGAAGATAAGTCAAAAAATTTCTTCTTCCTAAATTACTGAATAAATTTCTTAAGAATGAAATTGTAGAAAAGAATAATCATTTTTCAAATCTATAAGTACAAAATTAACTTAGCAAAGATTTTGCAAAATTTGAGTAAAAAAATATCTAAAATGAATTTATTTTCAGAAAAAATTCGGAGAATTTCTTCTGATTTTCAGAAACAATAATAAAAAAATTTGCCCACGCCTGGGGCGCGCGACTTTTGGTTCTCGCGCTTCGCGCTCGGTGATGTATTTACCTCGGTCAAAATATAGAAAAAAATAATTTGGTGATTGTAGATTCTCTTTTGTTAAAGCTCCTTGGGCTTTAACAAACAAATTCTCATCACGTACCTCGTGCTTCGCACTTGAGTTTGTCCCTGAAATTGTTTATCAATTCCACAAATATATATTATTAAAATTCATAACATGTGTTCGTTTAAAAACAGATTCTAATAAGGAATTGAATTTTCAGATAAAAAATGTACATTGTGAACAAAAACGGAATAGTTAAATTTTCAGTAAAAAATGAGGATTCAAAGGAAGAAATTTTTTTCAGTTGAATCTTTTACCAAGTAGTTGAATATTGTCAAATTTTCAAGGGGAAAAGATGCACTTTCTACAAAATAGGTCGAATTTAACAAAAAATACGAATTCTTCAAAAAAGAGGAATTTTCTACGTGTTACATACATTTTCAAAAAAATAGTTAAATGTTTTAACTAAAAAATACCGATTTTTAACCAAAAATGCAATGGCTAAATATTGATTTTAAAAAATACTTCGATTGAAAACAAACAAATTTTTCACCAAATTTGCTGAATTTTCCTCCCAACCTTATGGATTTTTAACTTAAAAAGTGTGTTTATACCTCAACAGTTTAATTCTCAACCAAAAAGTACAATTTTCAATTCGGAAGTTAATTTTTCACCAAACATCAAATTTTTAACAAAGTGCTTTAGTTTTCGACCAAGAAGCTGAATTTTCAATAAAAAATTTCATATATGATATTTCAACCAAAAAATATTTTAAGTATAAAAAAAACCGTTGAAGTGAACCAAAAATGAAAAATATTCATAGTCACTTGAATCCTCAACTAAAACATATTAATTTTTATACAGTTACATTTTTGTAACTGTATAAAATTTTTAAAATTTTCAGGTAAAAAAATTAGTTTTTAACGCAAGAAACGCAAATTTTGATGAACCTTTAACTTAAAAAAAATTTTAACCAAATTAGCTTAACTTTCAAAAATTTATTTTCTAAGAAGAAGACCACTTTTCAAATAAATAGATCAATTTTCTATCAAAAATATAACAGTTAAATTTTCAGTTAATGTAATTAGCTTACAACGAAAAAAAAAACAAGTTTTAACAAATTAGTTCAATTTTATTACCCAAAAGACGGATTTTTTACGAAACAAATTTTCGGCCCGAAAATCGCAGGAAAATAAAGAGAGTTTAATATTTTACAAAAAAATGTATGAGTTTTTAGTCAAATTATTACAGTTTTAAATAAAAAAGATCAATTTTCAACTTGAAAATATTTATTCTGAAATGTGACAGATACTTTAAATATTCTTCACATATCTTATATAGATAATATTACATGTAAATATTCCTTAAAGGCGTCTGCAAGAATTTTTCTTTAAGTTAATATTAATATTTATTATTTCTTTCGAAATAAAAAAAAAATTAAAGAAAAGCAAAAAATTTCAGAAAACTCAGCAACTTTTTAGAAATTACTTATGAGAAGATAATTATAAATAATTACAATTTTTTGGACACGTATGTTTCTGTCAAATTCCATTAATTATTAAAATACTCTAAGTAAAAAGTAAAGAAACCAGAATTAAAAATAAAAATAAATTGCTCAAACTATTACGAAAATAATAATAAATTGCTCAGACGATTATTTTTATTCAATTTTAATCATTATGACCTCACTCTTAGCGAAAAGTAGGAGGAGTTGAAAATTTCAGAAAAAAACTCGGAAAAAAATTATTAATTGTTTAAGCAAATATTTCTTTTAAATATAATTGAGTTTTCCCTCGACATAATTATAATTTTGATTTTTCGGACAATAAAGAAAAAATCTTAGGCATCCAAAATGTTCAATTTTTTAGCCAAAAAGACCTATTTGCTGCAAAATCGGCAAAGTCTTCAACCCGAAAATATGAATTCTTAGCCCAAAAACGACGATTTTACATAAAAATAAGTGATTTTTGAACTAGGAAAAAAATTTTGTTACAAATAATAAAATAGCTCAATTTTCTGTTCAAAATGTTCTTTTTTAACAAGAACAAATCTTTATCAAAATAAATTAATGTTTAAGTAAGAGCGACAAAAAGATTAAATTTCTATAAAAAAGACATATTTTCGACCCAAAGTGGAATAGTTAAATTTAAAATCAAAACATGAATTTTCAAATTAAAAAATCTAATTTTCAACAAAAGAAATGTTTTTTCTATCCAAAAATATAAATTTTTAACAAAATACATTTATTTTTCACCAAATATTTAATTTCCCAACGAAATAATTAAATTTTGAATTTAAAATAAATTAATCGCCAAGAATATTATCTTTCTGACTCTAGGAATGAACATACAAAAAAAATACATAAATTTTTAACAAAAAAGTTGAATTTTCAAATCAAAAATATAAATTTCCAGTTAAATATGTTAGACTGAAATATTCAGTCAAAATAATTATTTACAAGAAAAATGTCAATCAAATCCTTAAATTTTTAACATAAAAAGAAGATTTCGAAACTAAAGTGATAAATTATTTAAAAAAAAATTGATTTTGAATAATTTAATTTAAGTAATGTATTATAAATATTAAATAAAGAAAAATTATCATTTTTCATTTATTGTAAGAAATATCATTCTGACAATTATTCAAAAATAAAGCTACATAAATAAAATTACACATAAATTCTACATTTTTCTTACCTTTGAAATTAAAAAATAAAATTTGTATATAAAAATAAAATTAACACATTTACGTGAAAAATATGTCCAAAAAGCATGGTAATTGACATCTTATAAAAAATTCGAATCGAATTCAAAATAGTCGAATTAAGTTCTAATGAATAAATACGTTGAAAAAATATTTGGTATAGTTTTTAATGATTAAACGACTGCTGATTTCAAATAATTTGTTAATGAATAAACAAATGATGACATTAATATTGAATTTGTATCTAGAACATTGTTCTCGAAAGAAAAATGAATGCCTTAGACATACTATTTCATCATCTATTGACATTTTGAATAAAAATTCCAGAAAAATATTTTTTTCTTGATCCATCCTTATCTCTCTTAAGGCTTCAATTATATCGAGGAAATTCTAGTAAATTCAATATCAATGACACCATTTTTGTATTCATTAAAAATTATTTTAAACTAGCAGTGCTTTAATCAATAAAAACAATAAAAAAATACATTTTCAATGTATTTTCTGATGAACTATTCATCAAGGCAGAATTGAATTCGACTATTTGAATTTGATTCGAAATTTTTTATAAGATGCCATTTTCCTATTTTTTTTCAACATATTTGTCTCATAAATGTATTAACTAATCTAATTTTTGTATCCAAATTTTATTTTTAAAGTTCAAGAATAAGAAAAATATTATATTTATTTGCATTATTGTTAAATAAAAGTCAAAATGGTATTTTTACAATAAATGAAAATAACAATTTTTCTATATTCATATTGCATTATTTAAATGTAATTAATTATTTTTCAAATCCAGAACTTGCCAAGAATGGTTCATTTTGCTTCTTCTATTACAAATTTCAAGTATTTTGTTAAAAAATCATTTTTTGGTTCAAGATATATCATTTTGTTGAAAAATCATTTATTTTCTTCAAAATTCTTCTTTCTTTAATTATGCTAGAAAATAGTTCTTTTTTCTGAATTTTCCAACTTTTTTCTACTTCTTCAATTAAAGTGTCATAATAATCAATAAAATTTAACGAAAATAAGTATTATTGTAAGAAATTACTAATATTGTTATATATTTTTAAATTCATTACGTCGGTTGAAAATTCATGAATTTTTTGTTATTCATTTTTTTGCAAACTACAAAATTTTATCCTCTTATTTGAAAGTTTTACTATGTGGTTAAAAATTAATCTTTCTCAGTTTAAAATTCATATTTTCGTGCTATTTTCAGGCTGAAAATTCAACAGTTTTGTACAAAATTCTTTTTTTTTATGAAAATATAATCCCTCTTGGTTGAGACTTTAACTATTTCATTAAAAATTGGTCTTTTTTGGTAGAAAATAAGTTTTTCAAAATTAACTATTTTTATATTTTTTATTATTAGTTCACTAATAGTTTGAAAATAATGAATTTTACTTAAGGATTCAAATATTTTGTGGACTCTAACTATTTAGTCTAAAGTTGAACTACTTTCTTTAAAATTCATTTTTTAAGCTGAAGATTGAAAATTTAACTATTTTGTTGTAAGCACTTTTTTATTTGTTTTTGAAGATGGATTTTTTTGTTGAAAATTGGTTTTTTTCTTGCGTTGAGAATTAATTTTTGCAACTGATAATTTATCTATTTTTTGTATGATTAAAAATATATCTTTTTTATTTCTAAATTTAATAGTTGGAATAAACATTCGTGGATTTTGTTAAACAATCGCCTTTTCTAAAAAAAGTAAATTTTTTTATTAAAAACGTGACTGAGTGAAAAATTAAAATATCTTTTGGTTGAAATATCAAATAATACATTTTTTATTGAAAATTTATCTTTTTAGATGGAAAACTTAGTTCCTTGTTTAAATGTAAACCAACGTTTTCAAAAATTTATGTTGAGTATTCATCTTCTTTATCTGAAATTGAACAACTCTGTTAAAAATTAGTTTATTTTTTATTTTTGTTAACTTAAAATTTAATTCTTTTCTAATAAAATATTTAGCCATTCCATTTTCGGTTCAAAACGGATTTTTTTAAGGTGCAAAATTTAACTGTTTCTTTGTATAATTTGTTAGAAATTTGTATTTTTTTTTTGTAGAAAATGAATCTTCTTATTAAAAATTTCAAATATTTGATAACGAAATTGGTGTATTTGATAGAAAATTCGTATTTTTAGATAAATTTAACTTATATTGTAGAAAACGGATTTTTTTCTCTTAAAAAATCGTCTTTTTGGGTAGTAATTAATTTTTTGGCCAAACATTTAATTAGGTGAAAATAAAACTTTTTAGTTTCTGATTGAAACTTTTTTTTTAATATTCATCGTTCTTTGTTAAATTCAATTGTTTTTTATTTACAGTTATAGTTACAGATTCATCTTTTTGGTTGAAAACTTAACTATTTTGTTCAAAATGGTTTTTTTCTAATTTACTCATTTTTAATTTAAAATTCAATATTTTATTTAAAATTGAAGTAATTTATGTAAATTAAACTGTTCGGTTAAACGTACAACTACAATCTAAACACTAATTTGTTTATATGAAGAACTGAAGATCTGTCTATTTTGTTGAAAATTAAATTATTTTATTAAAAGCTCGTCTTTTTGGTTTCAAAATTTGTCATTTTGAAAAAAATTTCTTTCATTATTTTTTCTGTAATCGTTGTTTACACAACTGATCATTAATTTTTTTAAATCAGAAGTTCCTCTCCGAAGGCTTTACTAAAAAAAATCAGTTTTAGATATTTTTATACTCAAATTTTTCAAAATCTTTCTTAAAGTAGTTTTCTACTTTTAGATTTTGAAAGGCCTTATTATTTATATAATTTCATTCCTATAAAATTTATTCAATAATTTAGTAATAAAAAGATACAATTTCAGAAGTTAACCAGAAAATTAGATTTACTGATTAGGATTTTCCATTATAAAGAATTATTATTCCCCATGTATTTTTTCGTAGAAAAATACATTCGAGTTCATTTAAATATTAATTTTGACTTCAATAGTTTGTTTTCGCTTGAAAGGTACTTTAAGCTTCCGCTACGGAATCTAAACACATTTGGAAATTTCATCATTCTGTCGGATGGCCTAGTAATAATAGAGTAATAGAATGTACTCGAATTTTCTCGCTATAATATTGAAGCCTTGAAAGGGATAACGTTAGAGCAACAAAAATATATTTTTCTAGAATCTTTATTCAAACTGTGAATAGATAATGATTTGTATGCATTTACACCAATGCAGAATTTCTTTAGATAAATCAAATATATTGTTCAGATAAATATGTAATCTTGTACGAAATAAATAACAAAATTTGAAAAATGAGACAAGAGATGATAACGAATGAAACTACAAAAGTTCTTAAGATCTAAATATAAATTTAAAAATTATAATTTTGAATTTTAAATTTAAATTTAAATTTTTTTTAATTAAAAAAAATTTAATTTTAAAAATATTTAAATTTAATTTAAAATTTTAATTAAAAATTTTTAATTATAAATTATAATTTTATAAATTTTGGTTAAAAAAATACTTAAAAAGATAAAAATCAACTTTTTGGAAAAACTATAAAGATACAATAACATTTTCTTTAACCTAATTTTGCACTAAATTCTATCTACAAATGAAAAAAAGGCCTAATAATAACAAAACTGTTTTTTATAGGATGCGTACTTTTTTCATTCTAAGAACAAGACAAGGAATATATACAAAAATTAATTATGTTGAATTTGATTAAACATTACATTTAAGGCGAAAAGGAGACAAAAAGTTGAAAATTTCCGGAAAAAAACAAAACTTTCCAACATTATTCAAATAGAATATTATTAAAAATAATTTTTTCTTTCAAAAATTATGTTTGTAAAATTCCAGTAGTTGAAAACTTCAGAAAAAATACTCATTTCCAGCAGTGTTCTAGATTAATATTGTTATAAATTATTTTTAAATTCTTTAAACAATTATATTTATAAAATATAATTGACCATTGGCCCAGTCAACTGAAAAGTAGGCAAGAAGATTAAAATTTCGGAAAAAATCGCAACTTTCTAAAAAAATTTAAAGAGAACATTTTAAAAAATATTAATAAATTATTCAATCAACTATTTGCGTTATTTCAAATGAGTTTTTACGATTTTGTAAAATTTTCAGTATTATTGAAATAATAAGAAGGCTTTATTTCGAAACTAGCAACAATCTAAGTCAAATAATAATTATAGATCATACTTACGTCACCTTCAACAAAGCACACTAATTTTTAATGAAAACAGATTATTTTCCAATAACAATATCGATTTTCAATCAAAAATTTAATGTAGTCGAAAAAATTAATTCTTATAAAAAAAAAAAAAAAAATAGTCAAAGTAGGCGCCGAGCGCCTACAAGGGAGGGTTTCGTAGCTAAGTACGACGTTAATTGCAAGTCCTAACAGAATCTTAAAAGATCCTCAGTAAAAATGTAAACAAATTATCTCTGAAGGATTTTATGAAGAAAAAAAATCGTTAGAAAAAAATGTAACCCATAAAGTTATTTCTTTAACATAATATTTAAATTTTCAGCAAAAAAAAAACATGAATTTGCAAGCAAGAAGAATAATCATATAAATATAAAATTGTTGAATTTACAATCCCAAAATTTTAGTCTTTAATAAGAAATTCATTTTTCATATACCAAGAACATAAATTTTCAAAACAATATTTTAATTTTTATGAAAATAGTTACATTTAAACAAAAAATATAAATATAAATAAATATAAAACGTCTTTTTCATAAGTATCATAACAAGTATATTATATATTATTAATTATTATTAATTATTATTATATAATATATATTATTAAGTATATCATAAGTATAATAAGTCTTTTTCGACGTACAATGATCCGCATTTTTCGACGTAGTATCCTACTTTTTTCCAACCTGGTATCCAACGCCTTTTTCAGAGTCGTTTTCAACGTAGTGCCCTAAGTTTTTTCGAACATACTGTC
>JAWWLR010009635.1:0-11608 GCA_035041075.1 Acraspis erinacei
TTAGGTTGCGCAAAGCTCTATAAGCTTTCAGGTACACATTCTCTTCGGGACACTCGCAATACGCGCTCAATTTTTGTCACACGTTTCTAAATGTATATTTTCTAAAATACCTCAAAATAAATATAAAAAAATCCTTCTTCATATATTTTTATCTATCTCGCCCTCTTATGCTAAAGATAGGATTTTTGGTTTCATTTTGTATGCATAAAAGAAAATATCCTACAAGTCTTCTTTCAAATTTTTTACGTGTTCGGTGTCTTTTGGCGTAATAATGCCGTTTTCGATTTTCTGCATACTGTATTCGATAAATAAAAAGAATGTTATCGAAGGTGCAAGGCTGCTTTAATTAACTAAAAAACGATTATAGGAAAGAGAAACGGCAAGAATAGAAAAGATTTTTAAAAGTCTTTAATCAAGCATGAAGATTGTAATATATGTTGTGAAACTTCTAAATATGTACGTCCATCAAACTAGAGGATATATAAGTCACTATTTTAAAATTTTTAAATATTTAAACCCTTAATCAATTTTACCTGACTTTATTCACGTTGCAACCTCCAACAAAATTCCGTCTTGACTCTAAATTTTAATTATTGAAATTTCACAAATTACTGATGGAATTTGACTAGTTCAAATATAGAAAAATGAGGCACTATAGATTCGTAGAGAACTAAACTAATTTTTGTGTAACAATTAGAGAAGATTAATAAACAAACGCAATTATATATTATATTTCTTATTTTAAACATCTAACTTAACTTAAAAAGGTACATGCAAGTGGCTAGAATGAGCCTAACTAAGGAAATGCATGCAATGTGCAGTTTCCTATGGAAAATTAGAAAAATTTTAAACCGAAAAAACTGATTGCAAAAAATTATATTTTTATAACTTTGTTCAAACAATCAGAAAAGAATTAATAAAATTAGAGAAAGGGTAAGTTAGGTTTGAATATGGCATTAGTTTTTCTATAGAGTTAAGAAATTTGCACTATCGCACAGTGGCCAGAAAAAAAGAATCATTGGCCAAAAATAAATTTTTACTTGAGATGAGTATATTGCTCTCAGAAATTAATAATAAGAAGAACAGTTAATGAAAATAAACTACTGTCACGTTTGCAATTAAAGAAACCGAAAATAAATTAACAACTATTCCACTTCCATCGGTTCAACATTCTCGCCTGCAATTTTGATTAGCTTGGGTTCTTTTGGGGTCTTCAGTAGTTTCAAAAAATCAGTATGCAAGCTGCCATCTTTTCGTTTTGGAAGCACCAGCTTCCCCGTAACAATAGGATCAGACAAAATGAGAAATGCCTGTCAAACATCTTTATTGGTGTTTTGTCTTGAAAATTTTCGAGAATTATGCTCCCTAGCTGTCTTTATTTCTTTGTTACAGCCTTCCTGAGCTTCTTCAGAAAGTTTTCTGATAGTTAGCATTGCGTTTTCTATTACGGCAGAACCATGGATTAATATTTTGTGAACTGAAGGAGGCATGTGATACCAAGGATATTTTTCGACAAAAAGTTTTGCAAGTTGCAAACCATACTCATCAAAAGCTTGGTGATCAATGTCATAACCGCATGGAAGGGCCTGCTCAATTGCACAAAATTGGTGGATTATGTCTTGATCAACTTTGGTGATAGCTGCAGACATTTCTTCTTTGGAGAAACATCTGCGAGCAGTGTTTCCTTCATTAGTTGTTCCACTTCCTCCGGATTTTGAAACATCAACCAACAATCCAATTTTCTTCCTGAAAAATTCTTGAATATCCTTCTTTCTTTTTGCAAACTGTCGCTTATCTGAATCACCTCGTATTTGCCATTTCTGGATTTTAAGCCTATAGGATACGTGTAAAAGACATTCAAAGAAGCGTATCCAAGCATGAAGTGTTGATAGACCAAACTGTAACGTACTTATATCAATAGGTTCGCTGCGAACGCAATCGATATTATTCATTTTAGTCGGATAAGCACCACATATGTAGCACCTTTGACTGAAAGTTGATGTTATTGCATTGCAAACCTTTCCATCTATCATTGTAAATAATAGGTGATGAGTCACGGCAACTTTTTTTCCGTTAACAGCGCACAAAGACGGACGCAGATCTTGAATTTGCTTGACGATCCATTGTTTTAATTTCAAAGTTTCTTCTGGAGTTTCCTTCATAAAGTAAAAACCAATATGTCTACAATAACGCGTAGAAGATGGCCGTGGATTGTGCCAGAGCATTATTTTGTCATCAAAAGTCGGATTACCTGATATTAATTGTAAGGGTACACAAGATGCCAGGAACATGTTTTGATAAGAAAAAGTATGATCATCCGATTCGAGTTCGAACTTCTGCTTATATCCAACAAACTGTGTAGTTCTATTTCCGCGCTTGTGTCAGTAATTTTAATCCTTTTAGAACCCGGATAAAATTCTTTTTTCGCTTCCAAGACATCATCGTAAGAAGGGAATATGTCCAAATTTTTTGATAAGTGTGTTCAGTCATAATACAAAAAGCATCTTGCGAAGACAATTTCGCCTTTTATTTACTTCCATTTTCTTCTTTTTTTGCGAACTTCTACCCCAAACCCTTTAGAAGATTGTTGGATGACTTTAGCCGCCTTCTCATTTCCTACCGATCTCAAACTCACTTGAGCAGAAAACCGAATTTGTTCATGATCGATGGAAGATCGTAATTCTTCAACTTTTCTATATTTTTTTTTTTCAAATGCTTGCTTTGCTAAAGCTTACTTTAGGTCGACCTTTTGGTTGAGAAAGTTTTTTTGATACAAAATTTTCTGAAGAAATCGGATTAAAAAATTTTATTTCATTCTTCAACCATTCAAAATTATCTATGAGAAAGCTTGCTACCTTTCTGGATGATTTCTGCCATCTTTTATAATAATCAGAAGTGGAACGCGAAAAATTCTGTTTGGTTCTTGTATTGTCAATGAATTCTTTGTCGCTTCCATGAAATTGAAGTGAAGTTTTTATATGCGCTATTAGATTCCCATTGATTTTTAAATTCAGGTATTTGTGAACTCCGTAATATCTCAAAAAACACTTTTCTTTTAAAGGTTATAAATTCTTGATTGTGTGCCACTGTAAAAATTGTAATTGATGTTCTACATTTACTTTCGGCTGAAAAATGATTTTTATGAATTAGTAAATTTTATCTTCCCGAATATTTTGTTTAAACATTATTTTTTAACTTTTATTTTTTATGACTAAACAACAATATTTGAAATATTTCTTTGGTTGAAATAGCGGTACAATATACATATTGTAGCTAGTCAAATTTTCAAAAAAAAATTTTTATCAAGTTGGGAAATGTATTGCATAAATTAATATAAAAATTAAATGTGCCGAAAATAACATATGTTATAAAGAGGTTCAAAATACCTACAATTCAAGAGTTAATATATTTCAATCGTATTCTTTTACGAAAGTAAACTCTAAAATGTTTTACAGTTATTTTCAGTTTATGTTTAGGTTATTGGTGAAACACTTGCAACCACGAAAACTTGAAAATAATTTTTTATAATTTTTTATCATTTTCTTCTCAGAAGACCGCAGGTCTCCGTAGCTAAATCAAAGTTCCCTATATTTGTGGTGAACTCTTGATTGTGCACATCTTTTTTTGCCGGGACTATCCGGGACTTTTTTTAATTCCTGCAAACATGACAGCATTCACGATCAGAATGTATTTGGATTTTGATTTGTAGTATCGTCTTTGCAGTTCCTAATAGGGAATAATTACACTCATTTTCCAAACCTTTAATAACATAATTTAATCTACTTATACGATATTTTATCAATCCTAAGTCTGTAAAGAGTACGACGCTTTTTAAAGAGAGGCTTATTTGTCAACCCTCTTTTTTAGATCTTTTATTTTTATAACGTTTATAAATATACAAAACAAAGGGAGATAAAGGCGGATGTATGGATGAAATATTTAGCTTACGGAAGAGCACAGAAAAATGTTTGAGAGAAGGAAAACAGTTCATATTCGTCTGTTGACCTAGAAAAAGAAGCCGACAAGGTGGATAGAAGTAAACGTTGGGAAGTCCTGAAAGAGTATGTAGTCAACCGATGGGTCCTAAAATCAATGAAAACAGTATATACACCCAAAATCCAAAGATGCGAGAATTTCGGAAGGCGAGAACTCCAAAGATACGACCATTAAAGAGGCTCACAATCCTTTGACGTTTAGATTTCTGGGGTAATGCGTGAGAAAGAACACAAGCCTACTACGCGCACGCGCATGTCGAATTCAATGCGGCGCGCAATCGTGCGCGCCTGACGCTCAAGCATTGCAGGGGAGAGGGGCACAAATGAAGTTAGATAATTCGGAGTCCGAGCGCTCGTATCTGTGGAGCACTAATATATTTGTAGCTCGTAGCTTTGCACCTTCTAGATATTTATAATATTTATATAATATTCATAAAAGAAGGTGTGAATACCAAAACAGTAAAGGTACGAGGGTTAGCATTTGCAGAAAATGTAACCAGTTGATAAGTATCTGGACAGCTTATTCACTAGAGACCGAAAGTTAGAAAAGTCAGTTAGGCCCATAAACGAGGGTAAGAATTTTATTGGTAGAGTAGGGCCCATTATTCCCATAATTCTATATTTGTACCGACTGTTTTATACGATAGCGAGACATAGACCTGTCGAGATAAGGATGCGAGTAAAATTAACGGTATTAGCATGAAACTTCTGCGCATACTGTGAGGGCAAACTCTAATGGGCAAAGTATTGGGAGCGTGCCTTATGTTGAGGGATATTTTTTTACAATTTCGGGCTTAGGTAAAGATGTAATTACCAGTTGATAACTCAAAGTAATATCGATCGCTAGTTCTCTCTCCTATTTCTGGCAGCATACGAATACCACTATAGAAAAACGTCTCGTCGTTTAAAGCAATCCACGAATCGACCCATTTTTTGGCATCTTCATTAGAAGTGAATCGTTGCTAAGGCAGACCATGATAGATGGATCGATAGAGGTGGGAATCAACCACCGGTGCGATATAGTAAAAGTAACGCCATCATTTAGAAATCCCTCAAAGTTAATCCACGCTCTCCTTAATTATCGAGATAGTCCTCAAGAAATTTGGTGCAGAAGAAACACTAGTTGATAAATGGTAAAGAAATCGGTTAAGATGTTTCGTACACGTTGAGAGAATCAACGATGGACGTCTAACGAAACAAGTGTATCACGTTAAAATACATGGGAGCGTGCCCTGAGGCAGGCCGCGGAAAAAAGTGATAGAATGTGTAAATGAATACCTAATTAAAAGAGAGATAAGAAGCGCATTTAAAAAATCAACTATTTTGTAGAAAATCATCTTTTGATTTGGATGTTCAACAACTTTGTAGAAACTTGAAGCTATGTTGCTAAAAATTAGATTATTTTGTAGAACATTCAACTGTTTTTTCTTTATTTAAAATTCCAACTGCTCTGTAGAAAATGTGTACTTTTTGATTGAAAACTCCTCTTTTTTGCATTGGAAATTCATTTTTTTTTATAGAAAAGTCTTTTAACTAAACGAATTCAAATACCTAGTAGAAAATTCTCTTATTTTTTTAAATTAGAAATATATCCCATTATTTCTAAAATAATACATAATTATTATCAGACTAGGACTTTTTTCCAAAGCTATTAAAACGCAACCATTTTGAATTCGTCACATTGCCTAATCAGTCCATGTTTAGCTTTAATTTTTTTATTGTCTTGTTATTCTGTAACTCTGCAAGACATAAAGTTAATATGAAGCAATTAAGTTTTCGGTTGCTGTCCATTATTTGATCAGCTGCTTCTGTTAAAAATATTTTTCGCACAATCTTTATTTCATAATGCAATGTAAATAAAAATTATGCAAAAATTAATATAGGTAAAATTTTATAAGTATTTTAATTCTACTTTATTCTGTAGATTGCAGAAAAATGCCCAAAAATACAACGTTTTTTTTTGGAAAATTTTTGAAAATATATCCCCGAAATTATTCATAAATTTTTGGGTTTATCAGATTCATTTCATAGATAAAAGTTTTAATTGTTTATTAAATTATCCATTATGTTCGGCGATGTACTTTTCTCGATTTAATTAAAGAAAATAAAGAATTTAATTATAAATGTTGCTAACGCCCTATGAATCATTTATTATCTTTTCGCGCACACAACCTTGTAGAATTTTGCAGGAAAACTTTAAATCAATTTTTATTTTCAAAAATTAAGTTTTTAAGAATATTTAAACAGATTTTAGGGTAATTTTTTAATTCTTAAAGTTTATGAATATTTTATTAAAAAAATGAACAAAAATTTTAAATCAACTAAACTCCTAAGTTTTAAAACCATAAAAATAATTTAAAATTTGAAAATATTTCAAAAAGTTTTAACCAAAATGTAGATTTTTTTACGATTTTTATAAATGCATGCGTTTTTAAGACCACAGATTCATTTTTAACCCGAAAACTTGAATTTGCAATAAAAAAGGTGATTTTCAACAGAGAAAGATAAGTCTTCTTACCAAAAAGAACTGAACTAAAATGCACTCTATAAACTTAAAACAGTTTGAAAATTTTCGGGGATATATTTTCAAAAATTGTCTAAAAAAACGTTGTGTATTTGCAAGTATTTTTGTACAATCTACGGGATGAAAAAGAATCAATCTAACAATCAAATTATACCCCTATTGACGTTTTCATAACATTATTTAAAATAATCTTTTATTATAATTGCTAAAAATTAAAATTAAAAAAATGTAATTGTAGCTAAATGAATTTTCAATTCTTTAGACTTCTTAAAAATTGTATTACCAAATAAAGATGACAAGAAAAATTATTTTTAACCAAAGAAGCTATTCAAATAAGAGAAAGCAGGAAAAAATATAATTGCGTCATATTAACTCGATTTTTTGCGGAGTTACTCAATAACAAGGCAATAAAAAATTAAAGGTAAACCTTCCGTAAATAGGAAATGTGAAAAATTAAAAATGATGACGTTTTAAAAGCCTTGGAGAAAATTCGCGTCTGGTAATAATTATGTAGGATTCCAGAAATAATTAAATATATTTAGAATTAAAAAAATAAGACAATTTTCTACTAGGAATTTGAATTTGTTAAATTAAATCCACAGATCAGTTGAAATTTTAAATTAAGAAAGATTACCTTTTAACAAGATAGTTGAATATTCGAAAAAATAATTTCATTTTTAGCAAAATATCTGAATTTTTAATTATATAATTTAATAAATTTTCGAGATACACAGATCACAAATTTTTAATAAAACCTTTTATTATATTTTAAAAAAGGAATTAAATTTTAGACCAAAAACCTAAAATTTTACTAGAAAGATTACTTTTCTGCGAAATAAATTAAATTTTAACGAAATAGTTGATTTTTTAACGAAAAGTATAAATTTGTAATCGAGAAGATTCATTTTCTAGGAAAAACTATGAATTAAAAAATAAGAAACGGATTTTTCACCAAGCAGTTGTATTTTTTTTAAAAAAATAGCGTTTCATCCACACAGTACAATTTTTAACTGAACCAGACTTTTTCGCAAAATTGTTGAATTTTTTACAATTATTTTATACTTTAACCAGGGAATTTAATTTACGACCAAAAATGCAATTTTTACCGAAAAGATTAGTTTTCTACAAAGCAAATTAATTCTTAACCAAATAATTGATTTCTTAAAGAAAAATATAATTTTTTAAGGAAGAACATTAATTTTCTACGAAAAAAGACGAATTGAAAAATACATTTTTAAATAAACAGTTATATTTTCAACTAAAAAGATAACTTTTCATCCAAACAGTTCAATTTTTAACTAAAAAGAGACTTTTCACCAAATTGATGATTTTTTTACAAAGTAGATTATATCTAAACCAAGGAATTGAATTTACTATAAAAAATTTAATTTTTACCGAAGAGATTATTTTTCTACAAAGTAAACTAATTATTTACCAAATAATTTATTTTTTAAAGAAAAATATAAATTTTTAATGGAAAAGATTAATTGTCTACCAAAGAGTTTTATTTTAAAATGAAATATAACTTTTCATCCAAACAGTTAATATTTTAAGTAAAAAATATGAATCTTCCTTAAGAAATGTGAAACTTACATTTTTATTGTAAAAATATTACGAAAATATCGATTAATCAGCAAAATAGTCGAATTTTCTATTAAAATGAAGAATCTTCGACAAGAATAGTTAAATCCACATTTAAAAAATAAATTTTCAACGAATAATAACGAATTTTCAACAAAAGAATTCAATTTTAAACCAAAGAGAGGAATTTTCAACCAAAACAAAAAAACTAACAAATTAATTTTATAAATTTCAACCCATCTTTAACGTGAGATGATTTTTTAACGCACTATTTAAATTTTCGACTGAAAAAGATAAACCTATAATTTAAATTTTAAAACAAACTATTTTCAACTGAAAGCAAGAATCTTCAAGCAGAAAAATGAATTGTTCAACCTGCAAAGTATTTTCACTTTTAACCTAGCAGTTGATTTTTCAGCCAGTAGTTGAATTTTCAATTAAAAGCGAAAATTCTTCATCCAAGTAACAGTTGCATTGTGAACTAAAAAGAAATCAATTTTTAACCAAAAATGAAACACTTACGTTTTCAATTAACAAAAGAAATATTTAATAAAAAAATAAAATTTTCAACAAAATAGTGAAGTTTATAATCAAGGAATGAATTTTCAATTCAAATGAAGAATCTTCAACTAAAATACTTAAATTTTCAATTAAAGAAATTAATTTTTCATCAAAGAAATAAATTATTCAACCAGATACATACATTTTTATATAAAAAAATTAATTTTTAACAGAATTATTGAATTATCATACAAAAAATGAATTTTTTTTAATTTGTTAAATTTCCTACAAATTAGAATACTTTTTTACTAAAAAGTTGAATTTTCAAACAAACTTGTGAATACTTGACGAGAAAGATTAATTTTTTACTGAAAAAGGAGAATTTTTAACAAAATATTTGAATTTTCACACAGAAAATAATTTTGGTGATGAGAGAGGAAAAGCTGGAAAGAAATTCTTGAATTTTGAAATAAGAAGAGCGATTTCTCTAGAAAATAATGGAATTTTTAAACGACAAAATTATTTTTCAACAAAAGGTGCAACAAATAAGGGCGAAGTTTTAACAACATTTTTAAAATATCTCCTACTTCGTTGAATTTTCAACAAAATTCTTAAATTTTTCAAGAGTTTTCATCAAAAAGATATGAAAAAAATTATTCAAGTTTAAACAAAAAAGGATAAATTTTTAATGAAAAATAGTATTGTTATATTTGAAGTTCATAGTATTTATTGTAAACACAAGAAAATAGATTTTGTCAACAAACTGAGGAATAAAACAGTTACTTCAAGGAAAAATTTCAAATTTCCAAAGTTACTAATTTATTTAAAAATATATATATATATATATATATATATATATATATATTTTCTACTAGATCACATGGCTTTTTAAAAAATACTTGAATTTTGAAACTAAAAAGATACCAAAGAGACGAATTTTCAACAAATAAAAATTTTTCACTCAAGAAAGAAATAAAAGTTTATCAAAATTTTAGAACCTTGAAGCCAAAATACGAATTTTCTCTAAAAAAAGTGAATTTTCAAACAAAAAATGACTTTTCAGGAAAAAATTAACTTCCCTCGAAACTGATGCATTTTTACCCAAATAAAATGAAATTTTAAACACAGAAAATTTTTTATTTACCAAAAAAGGAGAATCTTCAACTCAAAAAGATCAATCTTACAAATAGCCTTTTTTACTAAGTAGTTAAAATTTCAATTGAAGAGATGAATTTTTAACTAAAAATATAAATTTTCAACGAAAAAACAATTTCTTAAAAAAACTAAATCAACCAAATCTTTCAAAGAAAATAGTTGCAAAGTTAAGCAAAGAAGATTAAATTTTAACCAAAAAGTGGCATTTTCATCAAAAATAACATTTTTGCGAAAACAGGTGATCTTTTTTAGACAAAAAGATAATTTTCGAAGAAACTATTTGAACTTTCTGTTTAAAAAAAGATTTCAATTGACTTTTCACTATCAAAATATGAATTATTAATCCAAAAAGACGAATAGTTGCATTTTTATCCATAAAAGATGAAATTTCTCTTTAAACAGATACATTTGTAATTAAAAAGAAAGAAAAAAATTTTCAAAAAAATAGTGGAATATTTATTTAGAAAGGATTTTAGTTTTTCTCACCCCAAATTTAATTAAGAAGTAAATTTTCTTCGAAATAGTTCAATTTTCAACAAAGCAGCAGAATCTTCATCCAAAAATTATCACTTTTCAACAAGATTGTTAAATTTTCAACCAAACAGTTGCATTTTTATCCAAGAATGATATAATTTCTGTTAAAGCAGGTGAATTTTAAGAAAAAAAAGAAAAATTTCGAAAAAAATTGAATTCACAAATGTACAGTTGTATTTCATTCATTAAAAATGAAATTCCTTCTATAACTGATGAATTGTGGAATGAAAACTTAAAAAAATAGTGAAATTTGCATCCGAAGAAGATGCCACATCACTTTCCAACAGAAAAATAATAATTGTAAGCAATACGTTAATTTTCAATGAAATATTAAAATTTTTAATCAAAAATTATTAGTTTTTAACAATTTTGTTAAATTTTCAACCAAACAGTTGCATTTTTATCCAAGAAAGTTGCAATATTTCTACTAAAAATATGATCTTCTAAATCAAAAAGAAAAATTTGCAGAATAAGTATTTTTCATAAAAAAAATAGTTCAATTGACTTAATAGGCAACAAAAACATGAAACTTAAACAAAAGGTATTCAACGAAAAGAGTTACATTTTTTATCGCAAAAGACGAATTTTTACAACAAAGTTGAGTTTGTAACCAAAAAAGATGTATCTAAGAAAACTGTTAAATTTTCGAACAAATAATAAAATTTATAACTAAAAAGATAATCTTCCGGTGAAATTCTTTACCAATTTGCAGTATATACTTACATGAATGAAGGGTCCTTTAGAAAAAATATTACTCTCAACATCCGCTAATTGTGTCATTAACTCCTGAAAGTATTAATTTTTCACGCTTTACAAGGGAAAAAAATGTTTGAAACAAACAAAAATTGTTTAAATAATTACCAAATATATTAAACAGGAACTACTATGGATTGTTTAAACAATTTAAAGTTATTAAAAATATACTTTAAAACTCTTCAATTATCATTTAAAAATAAATCATGTTGAAATGTTTTTTATAAATAACGTTGTTAGTATGAATTTGATAGAAAAGTGCTACTTTGCAGTTTTTGGGGCATTTTCCAGGCACAATTTAAGGCATTTGGGTGTATCAAAATTAAAATCTATTGGGTGGAAACTATTCCTTAAATACTTTTTAATTCGCAAAAAATGTATAACCAGTACTTCTTTTTTCAATATTTTTGAAAATCTAGCTTTTCCCATTTAAAACTCCATGTTAATTTCAAAAGCCCGGGGGCAAGGGTTGACTTTGAAAAAAAAATTACGGAATTTCTTTTTTAAGAAAACGAACAAATGGCGGGGGGGGGGGGTTCTCAACAAAAACCGCATTTTTACAGGT
>JAWWLR010009645.1:0-11608 GCA_035041075.1 Acraspis erinacei
GAAAGTGAAGCCTGACCCCCTTGGCGTTAAAATCCAGGGAAGAGGCCAGCTAGAAACGGAGAGGTCCTTGTGGCCGTAACACCTGCACATAAAGAAAGAGCCAAGCTGTCGGCAGCAATTAAGGAGGCTTTTGGCGGTGGGGATAGCGTACGTGCGCTTGTTCCTCATACCGAGGTCGAGGTCTTGGACCTCGACCTAACTACTAAAGGAGAAGAGGTTGAGGCGGCTGTAAGAAGCCACTTCGGCCGGAAATGTGTTGGCCTATTGTAGATGAAAGCTCCAGAGATAAAGTGCAATCTCTGATTGTAAAACTTATTGTTTGATGTAAAATTTGAAAAAAAGAATTACCAGGGAAAGTGAAAATATGATGGCGACTCTTGATGAGTTGACCGTTTTAGAACTTAAAGACCTTCTACGATGGTTAAATTTAATAGCCAAACAAACTAGAAATGATATCTTATATTTAAGAAAACGATAAAGAGGATACTTGGGTGAATCACCTTGTAAGAAAAAATGCTTCTGGCGACGGCAGCCCTGTGGAGAACGATCTTCAAACTTCAAGAAAAGAAAATTAGGTGCTAATGGCAATTAGAGGCGATGCATCTTGAGCTGGTTGAATCGCGTGGTTCTCAAAATTTAGAAGTATCTAGAAATGGTGAAGAAGTCTTACAGTTCGCCATATTAGAAGCAGAACGACGATCTCGCTAGAAAAGATGCTTTACGCTGGCTGATTTACCCCACGATTTGACCACACGTAGGGGTGAATTGCGAACGCGTAAGTCGTTAGTAAGTGGTCTTAGAATGTACTTACTGGATCGAGGATCATGGGTAAAGCTTTGACGTGTTTTCATTCGAGACCAGAACACATCGAAATGACACTTGTTGGTGGAATTAGGCAAGATGTTTCAACGGCAGCCGAACAAAGTTTTGCTAAGGAAGCAATTTGAAGAGAGGATTTGGACACTGGGTGAATTGTTCACTGAATACATTCACGACCGTACTGTTTTGGCAAGTCTTGTTCTAATTGAGGACACTGGCCGAATAGTAAATGATATTGATGGAACATCAGATCCGGAATTTTGCAACCAGGAGCGCATACAACGTTTTCAATTTGTAGAAACGTTATTTTCTGCATTTGAGGCGGTGTCTTATATTTCTAGATACTAATGCTAATATTGCAGCAAGTGGGGTCACGTATCTTCAAATTGTGACCAACCCGAACGCAAGAATGGTTCCTGCTTCAGGTGTGGCTCAATCGAGCACGCTATGAGTGATTGTCCTCGACGAGATCAGCGCTCTTTACGAGAGCAATCTTCAGCTAAATATTCCGAGATAGCTAAAGTTAATTAGCGAGAAGAAGACGAGTACCTGAGAAGAGTCATCTACGAGTTTAAGATTGATATTGAAGTGCTCAGGTTAGTGTTAACAACAAGGTTGTATAGTGGAACCCCAATAAGCTTTATAAAAAAAAGATCTGCTAATCCTAATAGAATCCAGGAAATCAATGAAGTTAATTCGAAGTATGCTGGTTTAAATGATTCGAAACTGAAAATTTTTGGATTTGTAAATTATAAACCTACAACTGGCGGTTTGCGCAGATATATGAATTTATTAGTTGTCGGTGATAATACAATAAAATTGCCAGTTGTTTTGGGGTGCGATTCATTTAGAAAATTCGGATTTAAATGGGTCAAGTCGGGTGAAGTAATTAAAGAAGTTCTTCAAGAAATTTGGAATATTGATACCGATGCGATGAAATTTTTGGAATATTTTATTCCTGTTAGGCCCGCAAAATCCAAGGCTGCAGCTGAAATGAAAATAAATTAAAAAGATCATAAGCCCTTCCAATTTGGCCTTAGAAGATTGTTTTATGCTGAGAAAAGTGAGTAAAATGAGTATCAAAACGAGCGAATCCGAATACGCATCACCTATTGTTTTAATGAAAAAGAAGAATGGTGAACTGCGTATGTATATAGATTATCATACGATAAACAAGTATATTATAAAAGATAATTATCCACTGCCTTTGATTCATGACCAACTTGATATTTTGAATAATAAAAATTTCTTTTCGAGGCTAGATCTTAAAGATGGGTTTTACCATATTTCGATTGCAAGGTAGTTTAATAAATATGCGTCCTTTATCACGCTTTTCTAATAATTTGAGTTTTTATGTCTACCATTTGGTTTAAAAACAGCTCCTATTCGCTTAAAAAAATTTGTCAAGAATGTATTGTAAGACCTAAATAATTTTGGTGATCCCTTGGCCTCGATAAAAGCGAACTTCTTTCCACCAGTATTGAAATTTTGGGTTAAGAGATTAATGAGGCTGGTAATATATCTAACAGCTAATTGAAGTTGTGCTAACTTTTCTTGAAACCAAAAATGTAAATGGGGTACGGAGATTTTTGGGGTTTGCGCAACATTTGGGGAAATTTAGTGAAAAGTTTTCAATTTTGGCTAAACATCTCCACAATATTTTACGAAAGGATGCATAATTTAAATTTGGAGGCTAAAAACGTAGATCATTCGATTTTCTTTAAAAAAAATTGACAGAAGCTCCTATTTGGCAATTTATGATCCTGAGGCTGAAACAGAATTACATTGTGATGGGAGATCTCATGGATTCCGCGCTATTCTAATGGAACGAAAAAAACATTTGAAGTTTCATCTGGGCTTTGATTTTTGAAGCAAACCACTGAAGTAGAAAGTCGTCATCATAGTTTTGAGCTAGAAATGATGCCCATTGATTATGCGTTACGAAGATTTCGAATGTATTTCCATGGAGTTGAATTTAAAATAATAACAGATTGTAGCTCAGTAGGTGTAACATGATATGCATTGTTACCGATAATTCATTTCAAAGGAATCTCCTAATTGCATCAAGTAATAGCACATTATGTACTACGGAGCCCAGTTTTGCCGTTCTGGCCCACGGGCGATGTTTTCAGTCCGAGTTTTCAGTAGCGAAGTGAAGACGAGGACTGAAAACAGCGTCCGAGGCCGAGGCCGAGAACGCGCTTGGCTCCACGGAGAAGACGATACTTTGTGCAAAGTATTTTTTTGGTAACAGCCCATTGCTAAAATTTGTCCTATTAACTCCACACTGCTCTGTCTTTCCATGTTCACTCACTAAAGTCACCAAGTCTTCACAATTGTCGGGACGCTTGACCACATTTGACGTTCTCGAGGTAAGAACTAAGGTTATGTACGCTCAATCACTCGATGTATTATACTTGCTAAAGCATTAGATTGTACGCTTTTCGCATGCGCTACAAACCAGACTCCATTTCTTGACGCAAGAGCGCATGCGCACTAAACGGCAACGTAGATTTTGCCGCCCACGTACGGCAATATTCCCCACTCTAGCATACGCCCATTACAGCCTATGCTACCAACCTTCCCGGAATGATACGGATTGTATTACTGAATGTTTGTGTTTGTGTGCGTTGCATGAATATCGAGGTGCTTTCCAATTTGTTAAGAACCAGTATTACGAATGATTACCGACTCGTAAATTTTCGGAAGTGTGTCCCTGCCTATGGAAACATTCATCTGAATAAGACTTGACGAGTATGTGCAGCCGTCAGGAATTGTACATAATTAACAAGCATACTCGGAATTTTGTGTTACATTACACCTCGGTGAGAGAATTTCGATAAAGAGAGATTGCATGCTCTCATCGTAGGGCCGGGACCCCATGCTCGCTTGTGCCTCTATTGACTCTCTCTATTGGCTAACTGACTGTCAAGGTCACAGTTACTAGAACTGTCAGATGGCCCCTATAGTCTAGAACAACTTTTGTCCAAACATTTTTTTCATATCTGGCTTACCACTTATCCGCTATTTTTCATTTCGAAACATAGTTCAAAATGGTAAGGGAAGGGAACAGTCGGAGTGTGTACAGGATTGTGATGAGGTTGGGAGGCTTTACATAGTCTATAATAATGTGATAATTTGAACATGCTTGTTTATTGGACACATCAACACTACACCCGTAAACATAAAAGGTGATGAAATATACAGAAGACCTATACTCAATAAAGTCAATTTAACCTCCTCCTAATAATCATGTTTGCTTTCTGTTGGAGCCATGCCTTAGCTGAACTGGTGATTCGCAAAAGCCCGTTTGGTTCAATATCTTCTAACAGGATGGGTTTTTCAACTTCGACCAAAGCGTACAGGTGCTGCGGATTCCTTTCAACATGTCTTATACCACTTGAAACAGACCAACGGGGATCATGTGGGAAACCATGAGATTCAACTTCAAACTCGGCAAGGTTGTCATGGTTTAATAGTTGAAAACTCGAAATATGCGCTATGACCAAAAAAGGATGTATTGCATAGGCAACATAGGCAATATCAGCACCTGGAAAATGACGAGGTACGACAATGCGGACTCTGGTGGGATAATCTATCCGAATTCTTCGCAGATCCTGATATTCATTTAGTGCAACAGCTGCCCATGGATGATTTGGCTCACTTGTTCGAGGCTCAGCCTCTCTTAACTCATCCATTCGCTTCTGTCGTATATGAGCAACTGATGATGATTCTACAAGAATGACAAAAGTGAAGTTATTATTATTATTATAAATATGATTTGAAGAGTAAAGGAAAAATCGTTGACATTCTATAAGCGACCACTGATATCGTTAGCCTGAAACCATATACATATAAGCTTCCACCTTCACAAAAGAGTCCTTTCAAAATCCTGTTCAAATTTTATTTAAGCAATCTGTTTCACGATGTTGTCATATACTAAAGCCATATTTTATCAAGTCATTTTCAACGCCTCTGAGAAAAAACAAAGCTTCTTTCCCACTCCACTTTGTTCGTCGGATAAACCGTTTTCAATATAAAAAGAGAGTAACAAATGATTTTGTAACGAAATTAATATTTATTTTTAATTTTATGCTGATAAGTAATGCTGAAGATTGATTTTTAAGTGTAAAATTACACAAAGGTCAAAGGGCTTGCCCGTTTATATTCAATAAGTAAATTAAAAATCCAAATTTTTTGATTAAAATTTAAGTACCTCGTTGAAAATCCAAGGGTTTGGTAAAAAGGTAATCTTTTATGATAGGAAAGTCATTTTTTTAAATAAGTTAAGTCGAACATTTTACATTCGGATCTTAAATTTGTTTTTATTACGTTTATAAAAGATCCTATAATAAAAATATTAGAGCAGTGGTCGGAAAACTTTTTGCTCGCTTTTCAGGTATGGGCAGGCTCGGCCAGGTTTCATTTTCTCTACTACTTTTCTGTCTATCCGTGGACCTCAGTGTGAGTGAGCTTACTCCAGCGAGAGTCTTTTCACCACAGGCATCATGAAGTAAGAAAATTTTAAAACTTTTAATTTTTTAACTGGTGATTTAAAAATAGCGCAGTCAGCATTTACTATTTTTTTATTCCAATGATATATTAATTGCCTAGAAAAGTTGAAAGTTTGAAGGAGTTTAATATCAAGAAACATCAGCTTAATATTCAGTTTAATACTAATTACTTCTCAAATTTTCAATATTTGTAGACTAACTACATGTCTTTGGAATCAGAAAAATACGTAGATTCCAAATATATTACTTTCTAGTCGCTGATTAAATAATTAAGAATTTTTGTATATCAAATTTTTTCCCCTGAGAGCAGGTGACAGGACATCCAGGGCAGGGTACCCTACCCTGAGCACGAGCGTCCGACCAGTGTACTAGAGGAGTTAAAGGATGCTAATTGAATATTAATGGACAGGGGAAATGAAAAATTCATATTTTGATGTTGAAAAGTCAAAATGAAATCTTTATGGGACAAAAATTCAACAAAATTTTTGAAAACTTGTCTTTATGATTCAGAATTTCGTATGTTTTTTAAAAATATTTTTATTTTATTTTTCTTAGAAATTTCTTGTAACCACTTTGCTAAAATTTCATTTTTTTTATTGAACATTCATATTTTTAGTTTTTTACACTATGGTCATTAACTGCTGACAGCAAAAAATCTGTTGGATTTGCAATTTAATTTTTTTATAAAAAATTGAACAGTCTTGTTGAAAAATTATTGTTGCGCTGCAAATAAATTTTTTTAGAGAAAATTCTCCTTTTGGCATGAAGGTTCAAAAATCTAGAGGAAATTTTTTTTCTTTCGTAACTGAAAAATATTTATTTTATTCGAATTCTTCTTTTTCGTTTTAAAATTCATTTTTTGGTTGATACTTCCTCTTTTTTGGTTAAAATATCGATTATTACCCTTTCATGTCATAAATTCATCCTTTTTGATTAAAAATTCCTCTAGCTAACTAATCCAACAATAACTAGCAAAACAGCAAAATGCAATCCATCTTTATATCTGGCCCCTAATGTATTTGACAATAATGAAAATAACATAAAATTTAATTAAGAATTCATATGTATGAGAATCACCCCTCAAGTATGAAATTTTCCAAATTTTATACAACTTTATACGAATCTACATTATATTCTTTTTAACCATTAGCGACCACACCTCAGCCAGGCCAAATGTGCTAACTCATTACCCTACGTGGAAAAACCTAGCTGTACAAGACATGTGGGTCTTTTAAAACGTCTAATCGATTGTTCCATGTTTGCTGAAGTGATCTTCAACATTTTGAATTATTTTTATCGTTCAATTTATAGATCCACGAACAAGTCCATTTGAAAAAGAAAGATCTGTACCAAGCAACGGTTGCGGCCACACTGGGGTAACTAGTTTCCCCACGCCGAGGGTAACTAGTCACCACGTGTGGCTGCTACGGGTTAAATGCACTCCCTTTATTAAAACTTTTTCACTAAAAAAAGTAAATGAAGTGATGCGTAAATCAATAATAAAAACCGTATCCTACATTGTTAAAAATTGATGTTGTAAAATTCTTATACATGGATTGGTAGTTTATTTCTGAAACATAAGGTAACATACAATATATTATATTGAAGTTTCCAAATGATGGCATTGGTATGGTACCTCACATTTATTGGAATTTTACCATGCAAGTCCATTGCCTAGTAACACTGCAGTAAGCGAAAAATTAAAAAATGTAAATCATTTCTCAGGACATTTGTTTCCGGCAAGAAAACGAAATTTTCTGAAATTCAGGGAATTCATGGACTTTGAGGACTTCATGAAATTTACGCAATTCACGAATTTCAACTAATTTATGAAATTTGTAGGAATCATAGAATTCATAGAGTTCAAGGAATTAATGGAATTCAAGGAATTTACGGAATTCATGGAATTCGTGGAAGTCAATGAGTTCCATGCATTCCGCGAATTCCATGGTTTCATTTAAGTCCATGAATTCATTGAATTTCGTGAATTCCATGAAGGCCACGAATTCCGTGAATACCAGAAATCCAGTAAGTTCAGTGATTCCAGTCGGTGCAGCAAAAAGTTTTACCACCCATACGATTACCACCTTTTTGCGGAGCATGCGCATTGCCTGCGCCTGAGTGTACGAACTGTATAGAATTACAGTCACAGTACGAGCGGGATATTTAAATATATTCCCTATATGTCTGCATATTATTAGACTCACGTATTAATTAAAATTTACTTTTGATCAATAGATGAATTTAGTGAGCATCAGGGATGACTTTCTGAAGGGTGTACGTGGTGTAAATCGTAGCTTTTCGGGTGTCGAAGACAATATTACACCAGGTGAGAGTCCAGGTGTCCAGGGTTACCTTCTACGAGGTGTAAGTGGTCCGCTTCGTAGTTTTTCGAGTATCTAACAGAATTTTGCCCCAGACGAGCGTCCAGGTGTCCAGGGTGGACTTCTACGGGAAGTTAATGGTGCGCTTCGTAGTTTTTTGAGTTCTTGAGAAAAATCTTGAACCTGGTGAGGGTCCAGGTATTCAAGGTGGCCTTCTACGAGAAGTTAATGGTGCGCTTCGTAGTTTTTCGAGTTCTTGAGAAAATTTGCAGTAGGTGAGGGTCTAGGTGTCCAGGGTGGACTTCTACTAGAAGGTAGACCGTCACCTAATGAAAATTTTCTTAAAAACTCGAAAAACTACGCAGCGCACCACGTACACCCTGTAGAAGGTTACGGTGAATACCTGGACTCTCACCTGGTGTAAGATTGTCTTCAACACCCGAAGAGCTACGATGTACGCTACGTACACCCTGCAGAAAGTCATCTATGATGCTCACTAAATTCATCTATTGGCGGGTTGCATTTTACTGGGATACGCGTATTATATTAAAACACTATTTTTAAATTTAGGACATATATTAAGGTAAATGTCCCAGTAATCGTGACGGTCCCAATAATCGTGAAACTTGGATATGATTTCAATCTAATGTTAAAAAAATTACGTTAAAAGTTAAATTTAATGGTAAAACTCACTTATTTTCAGCATTTTATAGTAGCGAATAGAAATTAAATTCATTAAAATAAATTAAAAGGCAAGAAACTTGTCAACACGATTACTGCGTAAATTTTAATTAATACGTGACTTTAATAATGTGCAGATATATAGCGAATCTATTTAAATATCCCGCTCGTACAGTGACTGTAGTTCTAAACAGTTGGTACACTCGGGCGCAGTCATGCGCATGCTCCAGAGAAGGTGGTAATCGTATGGGTGGTAAAAGTATTTGCTGCCCCTGTCGGGTTCGTCAAATCATTTAATTTACTGAATTCAATGAGTTTCACGAATTCCATGAATTCCATGAATTTCGAGATTTCCATGAATTTAATGAATGTCACGAATTTCATGAATTCCATGAATTCTATGAATTTCGTGAATTTCATGGATTCCGTAAATCTCGTGCATTCCGTGAATTACGCGAATTCCGTAAATGACTTTAATTCTGCGAATTCCATACATTTCGTGAATTCCTTCAAATCCATGAATTAGGCATGTTTACTTTCCGGAAGTACACTGCAATCCCGCAATAGTTAAATGAGGTGCCCAAAAACAGTCTATTTTAAAGAATTATGGTATCTATGAGAGAATGTACAAGTCTGTGAGAACTCGTGAATCTCTTTTAAAAACTAAGGTTGAAAGATATGAATATTTGATTCTTAGAATGGTTTTAGAAAGCCACAGGGAGAGACGATCCTGTGCCCGTGTCGATTCTTAACAAGCAAGCCCTTATTTTAAACGAGAGGAATATATTATTCATTAAAATATTTACGACTTCTAACAAAAATTTGTTAAATAATTTTAAATTTGAAAACATTTAAACCAACTTCTGAATTTCTCAACATTTGTAAAATAAATTTTAAAGATGTTCAAGGAGGTTTTAGCTGTTAGAAGTGGAAATAATTTAACTTCTAATTTACTAAGTGATCAGTTAAAAAAAAAACAACATTAAAAAATTTTTTAATTCATTCATAGATCCTTGAATTTAGCGCATTAAAAATTAAAACTTGGATTTCTGTTTTTCGAATTGAATATGAGTCTTTGAACTCTATAATTTTTAAAAGTTAAACATTCTACATCTGGCGGTTTATCTACATTCTGTTTAAGCTTGTTTAATTGGAAAGTGTTAGAATCCTTTATTTTATGCGTGTAAATTAATAAACGTTTAGGATACACCATTTTTGAATAAATTGGGTTTAAAGTTAAATTTTAAAGTTAAAAAAGTGCTCTAATATGTAGTCTAATTTTATTAAGTTTTAATTTCGAGCACAAAGATATTCACGTTCATTATGACATTATGAAACCAAAATAGCAAAAATAAAAATAAGAAAAAAGACTCGAACAAAAATGTTTCAGACGGCCCTGATTGTTTTTCGTTTGGAGAATCCCGAGATTGTGCAAAGGAAATTTAGGGTACACCCAAGACGCCCTCTATAGCGGGACTGCCATGTATATAGAAAGCAACGAAAATTAACAAAATACCGTCCATTTTCATGAAATTAACAAATGTGAACTTTTTTTAAAAAATAGGAGCGAAACAGAAAATGGTCAAAAGTAAAATTATCATATGCGAATAATTGTAGAAGAAATCTGACATCTAGAGAAATGATACAAAAAAAATTCCACAGAATGCTACTGCGTACCCGGAAGTCTGCTCATTTGGAAATCCTTATCAGAGGCCATTACCTCCACCTATTGCTTTTTTCGTGTCGGTCTGTTAAAGACCCGAACGAAAATTTTCGGATCGGGTCGCTAATACAATCTCCTGGATCCGAAAACTAAAATACCGGTCAATTTCCGGTTCTTGTACATCTCTGGTACAAAGTTTTATCTCGTATTATGGATTCACAACTTTTTTTTTCGTAATTATTTTATTTATTAGATTGTACTTATACAGATATTTAGTTGAGAATATAGGATTAAAATTGCAACAGAAATTTCTATAAACTAATTTTTGATGTCTTTAATTCATTTTGATGAAAAAAGTGAGATATCATGATACGGTTCTAGGGTCAGGTTTGTCAATTAAGACTTCGTTGATTGAATGTCAAGTTTTTTTCACTTAATTTTATAACTGCGATTTAAGTGAAAGCCTTATTAATTGATATCTTTTTTAACTGATATTATTTCACTTACCGACATCCTCATCAAAAGAAGCAACGCATTCTTGCAATAAAATCTCACAAATTATTAGGAGACTCAAATAAGGTAGTATGACCATCTCGAAAAAAATACGTAATCACAGAATATAACTGACGGCGAAAGTAAAGACCAATCGACTTTTATAATGAAACTTGATTATATATACTATAAAATTCCATGAGAGTGTGAGTTTAAATGAAACATAATCCTTAGACAAGCACCCGCGTGCTCTGAGATTTATATGACTACTTTTTGATATCTTTTAAGCTGGCAAACATTACATTAATAACATAAACATTACATCATTACATAATAAACATTACATTACATTACGTTTGAACTAAAATAATAATTTCATAATAAAACGAAACCATATAGAAACTTGCCTTTTAGTTTAAGCAACCCTTTGTTTATTTTTATATTTTTATTTATAATGGCGGACATTCGTGATAAAGGCAAAACAAAAGATTTTTCATCATTTCGGTGTTGAAATAGTGCTGATATGTACTATTCATGGTTAAGACATTTTTTTATTCAGATGCTTGAAAGTTATGAAATTAAAAAAAAATCACTTTTTCAACGTTGAATATCTCGAAATCTACGTATTAGAAAAAAATTCGGGTCATTTTTTTCATTTTTCACCATTTAATTATTTAATATTTTCTACTTTATATACATATAAGAATATAGTTAACATATTTGTAACGACATTCTAATAATTTTAGAAGTTAGAAAATATTATTTGTAACAAAATGGTAAAAAATACAATTTTGTCCGAAAATTTCTTGTTCAAAAATACTTATTCTACATGTCAAAAAATTATATTTCTTATCTTCGAAGTTTTTTTTATAATGCATAAATTTGAAGATATTGATAGTTAAAAAAATAAAACTTTTTATTTTGACTAATTTCGGTCAAGATGGGCAATACTCTTTGAACGGGAGTGCACATGGGTCAAATAAAAAAATTTTAATATTAAGTAAATTTTTTTTATTTATTAATTATTAATTATTTTATTTATTAATTAAGTAAATTATTATTAATAGTAAAATTATATTAATTAAATTATAGAAAAGTGTGTTACTATAGGTTAG
>JAWWLR010009658.1:0-11607 GCA_035041075.1 Acraspis erinacei
CTTCAGATGAATTTTTGCCCATTTGTCCAATTCAAAGTTCATACCAATCTCTCCTGTGTGCTGTTTGACGATATTTAAAGCACTCTGAAGTTTGCCGTTACCAGAAGCATAGATTTTTGGGTCATTCATATAGAATACATGAGTGACTTTATGATCGCTATGATTAGTGTCGCTACAGTGGTATCCAAAAGAATTTCGTAGTGCGAAAAACAGAGACAGATGTGATATGCAAAACAGCAGAGCACTCATATTGTCACCCTGAAAGACGCCCGTATGTAAGGTGACGTTGTTTGTTGTCACTCGATATTTTCCAGATGACATAGTAAATCTATTTTTCTCTATGCATTTCACTATAGGTGGATGAACCTTCAAGATTTCTAACCGAAAGATGATAAGTCTATGAGAGGTTGAATCCCAAACTTTCGGGTAGTCAATCCAGCCTATTAACAAGACGCATTTATGGGATGCTGCTGCAATTCCCTAGGTTGGACAAGTTGCCCTTCTTGGGTAGGAGTATAGTGCGTTCTAACAGCAGCCCCTGTGGGATGGGCGTATCTGATTTTAAATACGAAGTGAATATGCGGGCCAGATGTTGGCGTGTAGAAGTAAACTTCTTCCAACAGAAGTTCTTCATACCATCTGGACCTGCAGTGGAAAAGTTCTTTGAACCGCCCAGTGCTTCTTCACCTTTTCAGCAGTGATTGATGGACATTCCTCTTCATATAACTCAGATAACTCTCTCCAAAAAGTCTTTACCTCGTTGGGCTTGGGTAGTTTTTTGATAGAAGTAAGGGGAACGCTGAAGAGGAGCGATGAGTCAACAAGAAACTATTGATCCTTCCTAATCCATCTCTCCCTCTTTTATATTTTTCTCCTTTTGTCAGATAACATCCGAATTTTGTCAACAATATGTTGCTTGATTGTCAGCAGCTTTGACTTGTTCATTGTGTGATTGAAGGTCCTCAGTTCTTAGGTCCTCAGTTCTCTCTATACTGTCCAATCTTCTTTTTCAGTTCATTCAAGCGTATTTTGGTCTTATGATCCATCTTCGGTTTTAGCCTTCGATTTGAATCAGCCAAATCTCTCGCAGCACCATAAATTCAATAATTGATGGTTCAGAGTTCGGACTCCTCCGAGATATCCGCACAAAGAAAGGCATCCATTTCAGACAGATCTTGGGGCTTAGGAGCAAAATTTATGTTAATGTTCCTCCTTGTCCAGAAATCATTATCACCTCTTAAAAGGTGCATGCTTTCCGCGGTTGGCCTCAATGTCACTTCCTGATCTTCATCTATAGCTGGCCTATGTAGTGGCATACGTTCCATAAAATCTCTTGTAACAGAGATAATGCTGGCATCGTAGTATTCTAGCATCCTTGAGTTAACTCCTGTACTCAATGTGGGAGTTTCGCCAGTTTGTCGTCGTGTTTTCATCTAAATTATTTTCAGCACCCCGAGATCTAGGGTGACCGGCCCTGTTTGCTGACCCATTGTCGGGGGCTCTGCGCGTTCGATCGTTTTGAATAGCCTTTACAAATTTTTGGTGGTTTAATGGTGTTATTGTTGCTCCATGAGCAGCTAGGGAAAGAATTCGCCCGTTCTTGTAGAGCTCCGCATGCAAGGATAAGGCTGCTTACTTTGAGAGGTTACCCGGTATCCCAGAATCAGTGTTTAAGACACCTCGCAAAGGTGCCATTCAACTTTCGGCACGGCTGTTATGCCTCTGCTTAAGGGTTATTTCTTCAGGACCATCTCTGGACAATTGTCCGCGACTGCTTATTAATTATTATAATCATATTTAGCCGAAACACTCGGTACAAGGATCTTCTATCCGCAACCCGTGGACACTTTCTGTGGTTTTGTCATAGGTCCTTCGGTTTGATTCAAAAGAAATAGAAACCTAATATATAATCATTTTTGAGCTTTTCGCGATGAGAAATCTATTATTATTACCTATTTGACCATAATACGACATTGAGCGAACCAGAAACATTTTTTTAGGACTCATCTTTTTATGAAGTTATTTCGGCACCTACCAGACACTTTTTAGCCCTACCCTAATCCGAAGGCAAACATTTTTTTTCGATATGCACTACTGTCTATTAAATTCAAATATTAATTATTTTCCGTCTGATTTATGGATTATTGCTAAATAATACGCGTCCTGCAATTCTGTAGTTGACAAAAAACAGTTCGAATTCACAAGACTTCAGATTTAAAATGAATCTAAGGGAGCCATCAGGTTTTGGTAGAAGAAAGAAGTTATAAATAAATTTCCAATTGGACGGACTATATTCTCTGACAGCTACTTTAGCTCCAGGTTGAGAGAGATAAGCGATATAATATTATCTATATCTATTACAGCTATTTGTGTTTATAGACAGGCTTAAATTGGAAGGATGTAGAAGAGAATGATTCCAGCAGTTATACTTACAGAAACCTCTAATGTTTCCTCGTGTGCTTTTACGGCGTCTTGTGATAGTGTTCTTATATATGGTTTTCAGATCTCGATGGGCCCGTGAAGGATTTCTTCTGCCTGCGCTATTTACAAAATGTTGCTTCGTTTCTCTACGAGGCGGGCCCCTCCTGTTTTTGGCGTTCCTAGCGTTTGAGATTTAGCAATCCATATGAGTAATGACCAGATTTTTTTCCATTTGTGATTTGCCGTATTGCAGATCATTGCGAAAGCGACAAAAATCACGTATTTTCTCAATCAGAATACCTACAGTCTCCACTTTTTGATCGGCATACCTTTGGACCAGCTAGTTTTACCTTATCATTGAGCTTTGGGGGGTCTATGTCCAAAAATTTACTTTTGGCGGATATTTTATGACGCTGTTTGCTCTTTCTTCAGATGAGAGACCAATTTCGATAATGTCAGATCAGTGGATGACAATGTCATCAAAGACTGCTGGCGCAAGAGATCTGTCTCCCATGCAACGTTCATCAAGTAAATTATAAGAACGCCTTCTTTAATTTTCTTATCCGGCAAATTGGCAACTTCATGCGCCATTTGTTGTACCTCTTGGACACTCAAGATATTTTATGGGGGTTCTAAATTTAAAAGCGGCGGCACGGTTTCTGTGTCTAAAGATGGCGATTTATCTACTTCAGGATTCTAACTTACGGGAAATTATACGCCATTTATTGATTGAGAGCGTCACATTCGCCTTTTTCAACGGCTACCTCGATCTGTTAAAAAAAATCGTATTTGCAAAAAGGCTATTCCCAAACAAAGTTTTGCTATATAGGAAAAAGCTGGTTGGAGTCTCAATCGTAGTAGTCTTACCTACAGCTTAAGAGCCTCTGTTGTGAAAAGGGGAATCACCCAAGAAAAACTATTGTTTCACAATGGTTAAGAGCCATTGGATACGAAAGAGTCATACCGTTTCTGAGAGTCTAGACCTGATGGATCATTGAGCTTAAAATGGCGTCAAAATACCTGAAACACTCCTATCTCGTGACAAAGATGACGAAGTAGAACTTTTACGATGGTTGTTTTTATTCCTGCGTCTCGTTTTCAATTTCTTGATCACTGACGTATTTTCGCGAACATTTATGTTTACCATCAATTACTGAACGATTTAGACACTTCTTGCACAAAAAAGAGAATAAGTAGTCAAGCGTGCGCAGGGAGAAGGCGTGTTTTTGCGGTTGTTTTTTGAAATTTTGGCAGGAAAATCACAAAGTGGGAAACTATGAATTGATATATTCGGAGGTGGAACGAAATACAATTTTGGCGGAGAAAAAATAAGTGAAATATAAAAAACTCCTGTAAAGAATTATGATTTTTAATTTTGGAACAGGGCATTTCGAAAATAATTATAAATTTGGAGCAGGTAGTTTTTGACATGGCACAGAAAATTTCAGAAAATCATTGTACTTCTAACTCATAAAAAGGGGATTTACTAAAACAATCCCTGTTCCAAGACAGAACTGGTCACACTTTGAAACCCTTTCCTTTTGAAACTCTTTCAAATTTTGGAAATTTAATTGTGGCTTGGTATAGGGAATTTTCGGAAACAAGTTTAATTTCGAGTTTGGAAGGAGAAAAATTAATTAAATATATAAAAATTTGATTAAAGAATTATAATTTTGACTTTAGAATAGGAAATTTCGTAAATAATTATAATTTTGTCTTTGAACAGATACTTTTTAACCAATTAGAATTAGTCTGGAAAAGAAAATTTCTGTAAAAAAATTATAATTTGACTTTGAGCAAGAAAATTCGGACAGAGAATAAGAATTTGAAAAAATAATTTTAATCATTATTTAAAAGAAGGAATTTTAAACAAAATCCCATTTGAAATTCTGCGTATATATTTTCAATCTTTTAAAATGTTTAGAAATCTACTATGTCGATTTTTTTACGGTTCTCAACGATTTCGTTATAGTAGAGATTATTATATAGATTTACCTTGTAAACGACGAATTTCTATAAAAGGTAAAAGATGGTATAAATTTTGATGTCACTCATTAAGTAATTTTTTTCCCTCTAAACTGATTTTGATGAAATATAAATATCTTTTAAGAATAACCTTGGCACCTATGATGTCAGAGATAACGACTATACGTATATAGACATGATTTATTACATTATATAATCTAATAAAGCTCCAGAATATTCATCAGCGACATTGATAATCAGAATTTGTAATAATACAATAATTAGTTTTTCTTCCGATTAAAAAATATGATAATTGTTTCTACTATCGCCATATCCTTTGCGGTTATTCTGAATTTTCTTGTTGATTACAATATTAAAATACATATTTATAATTTTAAATAAATTTTAGGTTTATCGCAAACAACAAATTTTCCGAATATCTGATTAACTAAAATATTTATAGGGTGTTAACCAGATAGCTGATTTCAAATACCCGGACAATTTTTAATTTTTCACGATCAATGAAAAAATTACATAATTTCTCATCATATCAGAGGTGATACAGAGAATTTCGCAAAAGAATTATAATTCTGAAGCTTGACTGGGCTTTTTTAAATCCCTTATTCAGAAGCAGAATTAACATTATTTTCCAAAGTTTTTACGAAAATTCCTTTCCCTAAAATCATCCAAAGCATAATTCTTTACGAAAATTCCCTGTTCTGATTGATATTTGAAAACTTTTCTGGCCGCCATCTTTTTCTTTTTCCAAAATTCGTAAGGTCTAATATCAACACCTACCATAAAGGGTTTTGTATTGTTTTAAGTGCAGTGTTTAAAATTGATTGATTGCATAGGATTGATGACAACTCATATATTATCCTATCCTACTCAAGTCTATCTGATTAAACCTATCTGATCTTATATGATTTCATATCACAATAAACGATTCTAAAGATATATTCCGAACCTGTCGGATTATAGCTGATCCTTTCCGACCCTATCCGATTTGCTTCTATCTAATTCTAGTCGATCCTTTGGATACTATCCAATTAAATACGCTCCGTTCCTGTCCTATTCGAGACGATTCTGTCTTATGCGACAATATTCGTTCAATTCCGATTCTATTTAGTCCTCTCGGATCCTTGCCGGCCCTGTCTGATCCTATCCAATCCTATTAACATCAGAAAAGTTCGACTTACACAAGAACGGATATCCGATCGAAACTATGAGCGTTTCAGGCCAGCTCTACCAAGCCCTAAGATCTCTGGTTATTTTGCGGGAAACATGAATGCCGCTTTAGATATAATTAGGAAGACATTCTATTTTTAGGCATCTGAACCTAGAATCGCGAAAACGATTTGAAAAAAAGGAAATTAGGTTAAACGTAATCAGCATTCGATTTTATGCTTTAAAATTTAATCCACTATTTCAAGTAGCAGAGTTGAGTTCACAGATATGAAACGCTGTCCCTGGCGGTTTCCTCGTGATATCTCAATTCAACTGAGAGCGAAAAATCATTTCCTTAAGCCCGTGTCCACCGAAGTACAATCTGTATTATTATCAACGTCCAATGTTGACGTCTTTGCAATATTCGAGGGCGATAATGCACTTCGTGGAATATATTCAACAAGATATGTAATTGAAAAATAGGCGAAAATAAACGTGGATAGCGGCGCGATTTAACACATGATCTCCGACGAAATCAAGGAAGCTCCTTTAGGCTCCTTTAGTATTGCACTACAATATATTTATTGTATAAAAAATATTGTATTACAATGAGCAGCTAATTTAGGTATGTTAACTTTCAAACTATCTTCAGTCATGCCATCTGAAATTTATTTTGGCTAGCAGATAGATATGGGCGAACTACGAAGTGCAAACAATTTGGGGAAATGCCGGTTGATGCGTGGATCTCGACATGTTAGATATGTGTATGATTTGTAAACAAAAGTTCAAGTTGTCATGTGAAATAGATTTTGTTACACCAAACTGTCGCTTCCAGTCCCCCGGTTTTCGGCCTTCCTAGAACTACTGGCCCCCGCAGTTTCTCAGGGGAGCAAGGCAAGAGCGGTTGCGATAGATTTTCGAAAGGGCCGCAGTGCGCGAGATACTCAGTAAAGTATAATGCGCAATAGCATGCATTCCAATTGGAAACAGGTCAGACGACCCTGACTGTTTACGTTTTGATCCCCCCGAATTCAGTCCAAAACTATTTGAAGACGGCCCCCGACATTGGACTGAAAGTGAGGGCTGGTGTACCTTTGTTTATAATTTCTTATCGTACTTTAGTAGTAGTTTATGTTCCCAGTTCCAAAAGTACTAAGTTAAGTGTTGACCGGATGTTAAGAATATTAACGAATGATCCTTTTAGTTACATGTGTAAGTAAACCGACTTTTTAGAGTAAAATTTAAATTCTGGCATTACTGTGTACTATAAAATGAGAGGTATGTTTACATTTTTAAATATTTTTGAATTCTTCTTTTTGATAATAGTTGAGTGTTCTGCCAGGCGACCTGTAAAATTATTTCCACCACAAATACATAGAATTTATATGTAAACTACTGTGATATGAGTTTTAACGAATGTATTGAATCTAATGAAAAGTCAATATATCCAAAGAATAAGACTGAAGCCTATAAACTATAAGATAAAAACTATAGGATGTATGTATTACAGAATATAATGAAGCACCTACATTTTAATTGGTTACATTGTTAATTAAATTCCTCGTGAATACATTAATCAGCTTTTCTTTTAGTAAGAAAAGATGAGGGTTCTTTTTACTCTCGTCTTATCCTTGGTGGTTATCCTCAATTCTATTGGTGACTATAATAATGAAATACATCTATAATTTAAAATATATTTGTAAGCTTTCTGCAAATTACAATTTGCGCGTTTATCTGATTGCCTGAAATATTTATTGGATGTATGTCCGATGGATGATTTTAATTTCTTGGTTATTTATCGGTTTTCTCCTAGTCAATTGAGAAGAGTTTTAAATATTTTAATAAATTCAAACGAAAGAGAATGACTATAATTCTGAATTCGAACAAGGATTTTTAATAGATTCCCTCCTTCTAAAGTAGAATCAGAATTCCTTTTCAGAATTCCCATTCCATTTCAATAAATCTCTTCCAAGTCAAATAGGTCAATCTAATTTATAAAATCTTATATTCAGTTCAAGCTAATAAAGCTTCTAAAATCTTCATGGGTTCGCGACAAATTACTGAATTGTCTAAACAGGTCTTCGTCGAGTTTCAGTCGGTGATCATTGTTGCCACCAGCCCTTGCTGCTTAAGCCGACTGAAACTTGATGCAGTTCAGCTTGGAAATTTTGACATATTTATCTGAAGTCCATAACGATTTCATAAGTTGTTAAAAAATTGGAGATATTCTTGAATTAAAAAAAAGCTTCTCACGGCAGGACACCCATGTAATATTCTCCGATCTACGGTTAGCAGTCTAAACTCTCCAATCTCATTGTGTGTTTAAATATTATGTTAATACACTGCTTGACGCTGTTTCCAAGTCATCTATCATCTTATAAAAATTAAAAATATCTTTACGAGATATTCGTTCACGCACAATTTTATAAGATCTCTAAAGGTTTTTTAGAAACAAATGTATAGATCAATTTTCGACCATTTTGTCGTTATTCAAAGTCAGCAGGTATCTTTAGTGTTACTCGAGCTATTTGTAACGTTTATTTCTGATAGTAGTCTTGACTTTATTTCAAACCAAACAATTGTGTGATTGATGTTTTTCAAAAAGTGTCAATGAATATCGTGTATATGCGATTGCTTACTGATTTATATCCTCGCACTCGCTTGACTTTTTTCAGCGGAGCGAAACAACACACCAAGTGAGAGGAATATTCAAGAATAAAGATTTTATTTTCATTACTTAATATGTTACGTACATATTCGTTACTGAGGAGAGCCTCTATACATGGCCCAAACGTGTGTCACTTACATTTTTATAAAATTTATCGAACGCAATTATATACACTCATAAGATTCTGATACTAATAGTGAAATTCTTCTAAACAAAAGGAAAAATTTAATCTTCTATTTTTGTTGCAGAGTTGAGTTTACATTTTGAATGTTTTCCTAATGGCGCTTCTATTCCCGGTGTTCCTCGTTCCGGAACTTCTAATTTTTCTGACACGTTTCATTTTTCTGAAAGGTCTCTTTCTCTTGTCAGACCTCGTATAAACATAGCTGGATTTGAACTAGAACAACTTAGATTTATTCGACTTATTCCCAAAATCAATCCGAACCGACAATTTGAAATTCGAAACTACACTTTTCCTCGCGATAAGCAAATTCACTTGAGAGCAAAAAATCATGTCCTTAACCCCATGCCAACCGAAGTAAAAGCTGTTTTATCAACGGCCAATGGTGACGTCTTTGCAATATTCCAGGGTGATAATGCACTTCGTGGAATGTATTCAACAAGATATGTCCTTGAAAAACGGGTGAAAATAAACATGCACAGCGAGGCGATTCAACATATGACCACAGAAGAAATCATGGAAGCTCCTTTAGGCAAGCTTCATCTAATAATGAAGAAGTTTATAGTTTTAAATGTAAAAAATGCACCTCATTAATTTGATAAAAAATAAAGACTAAGATGTAATATTGTATTACAATGAGAAAATAATATATTTATGTTCACTTTTAAACGTGGATCTCGATATGTCAAATAAGTGTACGAATTGCAAAAGAAATTCAAGATTTCACGTAAAATAAATTTCTGTAATTAAGTTTATAATTTCTTTCATATTTTATGCTTAGTTTATGTTCTCAGCTTCGAAAATACTAAGTTAAGGGTTGACGGAATGTCAAGAATTTTTTGTTCTCAAATTATCCTGGAAGTTTAATTTTACGAGCCTAAGGCAGTTCACTGTTAACTAAGCCAGCAACTTGTATTCATATTACAATCATTGTTTGGCTTTCACGTGATGAATGATCATTTTTATTACATCTGAAAGTTCTAGGACTTTTTGGACCTAAGTTTATATTCTGGCATTACTCTGTACAGTAGACTCTACGACACATCTAGTTTTCGGGGGTGTAGGGGAAGCGAACAGGAAGTGTCAGATAACCCTCTCTCCTGCGCCAAGCGGCTTTTGGCGTAGTAGGCCTAGCCGCCCGCGAATGTTTGTGCGTGAGATAAGGCCAGGAGTGAGGACAAGCGAACAAAGGAGAAATCTGAAAACTAGAAGTGTCGTAGCTAGAAGTGTCGTAGAGTCTACTGTATTTGGAAACTTTTTTAACAGCGTCACAACCCCCTACTTTGTGCGCACAAAATCGGGCTAGGCGCCGAACAGGACGCTAGTATCGTCAGTAGCTGAGCACGGATAATTATGCTCGAGAAATGATTATTCCAAGCCATAGGATTTCAAAAAAGAAAGTAACGCATCAGTGATAGGTTTGGCTGCCTAATTCTCGAGTTCGATCTGATTATCAGGATAATCGCAGTAACACTAGCTTCTACAACCGTTCGAATATAAACTATAAGTACAGATTTGTTTGATAATGGATATGACTCTTTAATCATTGTTGCGATCTTTGAACCCTACTCTTTTAACTTTTTTCATAAACGCACTCTAAATTCGTCAGCTATAAAATAAATTATTTCAGTTTTAATATAATATTTAATATTAATATAATATTCATTTGTAATGTAATTAAATCCGAATGATCGCCATGCGCACGGCCAAAATTTGTTCTTAAGAAAGTCACCAACTAGTAGCTAGGTCTCGGATATTAAAAACAAAACAAAAATTCGACGGATATTTATGTATTTTCCTAAAAAATTTGCGAAATTTGAGAAAGAATTAATGAACTCAGTGTGAAAATTCTAAAAGGGTTTATCTTTTTTTTTCTCCGTGAATAATTACTGTCAAATTTTGTAAAACTTTAAAGCTATTTAATTATTGAAAACACATTAAAAATTATATGCTTCCTAATTACAAACTTTGAAAATTAATTAAAACTTGAATCGTCAAAAATTAAACTATTCCAAACTTTATCATGATTTATAAAATTCAATCATTTTATACTGGTGCAATTTGATTTTGGTTCTTCCGAGTAGATGGCCACCTTGGTCTAGTTCTAATACAGGGATCCCCAAAGCAAAGAGGTTTTATCAAATTTAAAATACTGGAATATCAATATAAATAATTAATAATAAAATAAATTCTAATGATCTCGAATGTTTATTCTACTTGTTTATTTTTTTTTTGTTGAATAATTTGAAGAAAAAAGAGTTAAGAGAACATATATATTTACTTATTAAAAGTTGCAAAAACATCCAGTGTCTGCATTTTTTCATTACTGTAGAAATTGTTATACTGAAGGGAAAATGAGAGTGCTGCAATTTACCTACCTGTCCATCTCACATTTCCCCTATCTTTCCTAACTGCAATACCAACGAAATAGTGTGAACCTATTTTGTAAGAAGTACGTAATAGGTACTCGACGATTGATTCATAATTTTGGAAATACTGAAGTTAGAACGCTTTTGAAGGCAGGTATAATCCCTATAAGTTCCTTCTCTGCTTAAAAGTTTCTAATTACCTAAATATAATCCTATAGAAGTTCTGAGTAACAGGAATTATTAGCATCATTGTCAACCATGGAAATTTTCAAATTCTATAAACTCTCATATACATTCTTTAGAGTTAGAGTTTATAGATTTTCGAAATTAAGGGCTATATGACCTTTCGATGCCACAGAGCTATCAGCAAAGGAGGAGGATCCCCGATTCCGATCAAGGACGTTTATTATGTTGACTGTATTGACCTGATTAGACCGTGAATGGGTGATTTGGAGGATGCGGGTATAACTTAAACCACGACACTTGGGAAAATCGCCTTACTTTCCATTTATGTTTCAACTAACGCTAGAATCACACATGATCCCTAGAGGGGTTTAATCGAATGTGCATCCAATCAGGGCTCTGTTCATGTACGGGAATTTTTACGCGCACTACCCTATGTGGGGTTCACCCAACTCAAACTTTCTGTGTAATCAGCTAAGTGCGGCCGTGTTCGACAGTGGTTTGATTCCTCTTAGTGTCTTCGATCCCACACTCATATCGACTCCAGGCCAGCTTTCCATTACCCTGATCTTGTCTTCTATACGGCTGGTCTTGCTTCGATCTTGATGGTAAGAGTCAGCAATAACAGTTACCACTCGGAACACGTTCCGGTC
>JAWWLR010009727.1:0-11602 GCA_035041075.1 Acraspis erinacei
TGTTTTTTTAGTAGAAAAAATGAACTTTCAACGAAGAAAATTAATTTTTAACTAGATTGAAGAATCTTAAAAAAAAATGATTTTGATCTAATTAGTTGAATTTTCAACCAAAATTTATTATAAAAAGTAGAATATATACATTTTCAGTTTAAAAAATTAAGTTTCTATAAAAAAAATACATGACTTTTCAACTAAAAAACATAAACTTTCAAATAGAAAGGAATCATTTTCAAACTAGAATGAAAAGTTATATTTTCAGTTGAAAAAATTCAATTTCATAAAAAAAAATTGTAAATAGAATTGAAGAATCGTAAAAAAATTGTTATCAAATATTTGAATTTTCAGCCAAAAGATTAATTTTCTTTTTGAAAAAAACTCAAATGTTAACAGTATATATGAGTTTTTAACTAAAACAGATAAATTTTCAATCAAAAATAAAAAAAAATTAATTTTCATCGGAATAATTGAATTTTCAACAAAGTATAAAATGGTAAAACTAAAAAAGTTATGTTTTTTTAGTAGAAAAAATGAACTTTCAACGAAGAAAATTAATTTTTAACTAGATTGAAGAATCTTAAAAAAAAAATGATTTTGATCTAATTAGTTGAATTTTCAACCAAAATTTATTATAAATAGTAGAATATATATATTTTCAGCTTCAAAAATTAATTTTCTATTAAAAAAATACAAATATTTACCAAAATACATGAATTTTCAATTAAATCGGATAAATTTATGGTAGAAAATAGAATAAATACATCTTTAGTATTAAAAATTAATTTTCTATAAAAAAATACATTACTTTTCAACTGAAAAAGATAAATTTTCAAATAGAAAGAAATCATTTTTAAACTAGAATGAAAAGTTATATTTTCAGTTGAAAAAATTCAGTTTCATCAACAACAACAAATTTGTAAACAGAATTGAAGAATCGTAAAAAAAATTTATTAAATATAAAAATATAAAAAAATATAATATTTAATAAATATAAATATAAAATGGTAAAACAAAAAAATGTATTTTTTTAGTAGAAAAAAATTAATTTTCAAGGAAGAAAATGAATTTTTAACTATATTTATGAATCGCTGACCGAAAAAAATTAATTTTTATCTGAATAGTTGAATTTTCAACCATGTACAAAATGGTAAAACTAAAAAAAAAAGATTTCGGTAGAAAAAATTATCTTTCAAGGAAGAAAATTAATTTTTAACTAAATTGATGAAACGTCAACAACAATTTTTTTTCATCTAAATAGTGGAATTTTGAACCAAAATATTAATTTTCTTTTTAAAAAAATGTATGATTTTTTAACTAAAACAGACAAATTTTCAAATAAAAAGGATAAATTTTGAACTAAAATTGAAAAGGTTATGTTATTGTTAAAAAAAAGTTCATTTTCAATCCAGAAAGATAAAGTTTTAATTAAATTAATGAATCGTTAATAAAAAAAACTACTTTTGATCTAAATTGTTGAATTTCCAACCAAAAGTTGCATTTTCAATTAAATCAGATAATATTATGGTAAAAGATAGAATAAATACATCTTTAGTTTAAAAAATTAATTTTTTACAGGAAAAAAAACAAATATTTAACAAAATACATTTATATTTTATGCAAAGAAAATTAATTTTCAACCAAGAAAATGAATTTTTAACTATATTTATGAATCGCTAACCGAAAAAAATTAATTTTTCTCTAAATAGTTGAATATTCAACCACAAGATGAAGTTTTTTCTGTGAGAGACAAATTTTCAACAAAATACATAACTTTTCAACTGAAAAATATAAATTTTCAAACTAGAATGAAAACTTATATTTTCAGTTGAAGAAATTCAGTTTCACCCAAAAAATAATTTTTAAATAAATAGTTGAATATTGAATATTAATTTTCTTTTTGAAAAAAAACAACAAATTTTAACCAAATATATGATTTTTTAACTAAAACAGTTACATTTTCAAATAAAAATGATGAAATTTTCAAATAAAAATAAAAAAGTATTTTTTTCAGTAAAAAGAAATTAAGTTTCATCTGAATAGTTGAATTTTCAGCCAAGTATAAAACGCTAAAACTAAAAAAGTTATTTTTTTTTAGTAGAAAAAATTAATTTTCAAGGAAGAAAATGAATTTCTAACTAAATTAGTGAATCGTGAACAAAAAATTTTTTTTAAATCTAAATAGTGGAGTTTCCCACCAAAAGATAAATTTTGTTCTCGATGAGAAAAACTTTGTGAATTTTTTAATCAAGTTAGATAAATTTATGTTAAAAAATAGAATATATATGTACATTTTCAGTTAAAAAAATTAATTTTCTACCAAAAAAACAACAAATATTTAACAAAATACATTTACTTATATTTTATTTATTTTATTTTTATTTATATTTTATGTGAAAAACGAAATTAATTTTCAACAAAAAAATGAATTTTTAAGTAAATTTATGAATCGCTAACCGAAAAAAGTAATTTTTATCTAAATAGTTGAAAATTCGAACGCGAGATAAATTTTCTTCTCGAAGAGACAGATTTTCAAAAAAATACAAAATCCCAATTTAAAAACTTAATTTCCCACAAAATTGTTGAATTTTGAAGCAAAAAAAGATTTTTTTACCAAAACGGTCAAATTTTTACTAAAAAATATTAACTTTCTACCAAAACAATTGAATTTGTGTACCAAAAAGACGGCATTTAAACTAACATAAATAAATGAGTTTTCAACTAAAACAGATAAATTTGCAATCAAAAATAGAAGAAATAGTTGAAAAAATTAATTTTCAACCAAAAAAATTAATTTTGAATTAACCACTTGAATTTTCGACCAAAACACGAATTTTCTCCTTGAAAATACAAATTTTTAACAAAATACATGAATTTTCAACTAAAACAAATAAATTTTTAACCAAAATTGTCATCCAAAAAATGAAGTTTAAATTGAAGAATCGTAGAAAATTTTGTTTTAAAATAAATATTGGAATTTTCAAACAAAAGATTAATTTTCTGTTGGAAAAAAAACAAATTCCACAAAATAGATGACTTTTCAACTGAAAAATATAAATTTTCAAATAGAAATTATTCATTTTCAAACTAGAATGAAAACTTACATTTTTAGTTGAAAAAATTTAGTTTCGCCCAATCAATAATTTTTAAACTGAATTGAAGAATTGTAAAAAAATCATTTTTAAATAAATAGTTGAATTTTCAACCAAAATATGAATTTTCTTTTTGAAAAAAAAAAGAGATTCTAATTTTAACCAAATATATGAGTTTTTAACCAAAACATAAATTTTTAAATAAAAATGATAAAATTTTCAAACAAAAATAAAAAAGACTTTTTACAGTAAAAAAATAATTTTCATCGGAAAAGTTGAACTTTCAACCAAGTATAAAATATTAAAACTAAAAAAGTTATTTTTTTTAGTAGAAAAAATTAATTTTCAACGAAGAAAATTAATTTTTAACTAAATTAATGAATCGTGAACAAAATTTTTTTATCTAAATAGTGGAATTTTCAACCAACAGATAAATTTTGTTCTGGATGAGACAAACTTTGAACAAATCACATGAATTTTTAATCAAGTCAGATAAATTTATGAAAAAAAATAGAATATATACGAATATAGGTACATTTTCATTTGAAAAAATTAATTTTCTATTAAAAAATACAAATATTTAACAAAATACGTGAATTTTCGATTAAATCAGATAATTTTATGGAATAAAATGGAATAAATACATCTTTAGTTTAAAAAATTAATTTTCTACAAAAACAAACAAATATTTAACAAAATACATTTATATTTTATGTAAAGAAAATTAATTTTCAACCAAGAAAATGAATTTTTAACTATATTTATGAATCGCTAACCGAAAAAATTAATTTTTCTCTAAATAGTTGAATATTCGACCGCAAGATTACTTTTCTTCTCGAAGAGACAGATTTCCAACAAAATAAATCATTAATATAAAGTTTTAAATAGTTGAATTTTCAACCAAAGGATTAATTTTCTTTTCGAAAAAAAAGAAAATTTCAACAAACTATATGAATCTACAAAGTAATTGAATAACTAAATTTTCAGTTAAAAATTAATTCTCCAATTAAAGATGATTTTTGAACAAAACATGAATTTTCAACTAAAAAATACAAATTTTCAAATAAGAAGCATAGATTTTCAACCAAAAAATGAATGGCCAACCAAAAAAGTAATTTTTATCTAAATCGTTGAATATTCGACCAGAAAATTAATTTTCAACCAAAAGATAGATTTTCTTCCAAAATAGACAACTTTTCAAGAAATTAAATGAATTTTCTATCAAGCCAGATAAATTTTCGAAATTTAATTAAATTTGAAAAAAAGGAATAATTACATTTTCAGCAAAGAAAAAATTAATTTTCTACCAAAAAATACGAATTCTCAACAATATATATGAATTTTCATTTAAAGCAGAAAAATTTTCAAATAAAAAGGATAGATTTTCAACCAAAACTAAAAAATGAAATTTTGAAATGAATTTTTAACTAAATTTATGAATTTCTAAAAACAAAATAATTTTTATCTAAAGATTAATTTTCTTCTCGAAGAGCCAGATTTTCAACAAAATAAATAAGTTTTCAATTTAGCTAAATAAATTTTCATTCAAAAATGGTTGATTTACATTTTTAGTTAAGAAAATTAATTTTCTACAAAAAAATAAGAATTTTCAACAAAATAAAAAATAAAAATATAATATAATAAAATATATAATAAAATTAAAAATAATATAATGAAATATAATAAAAAATAAAACTTTTCAACTGAAAAAGATAAATTTTCAAATAAAAAGGATTCCTTTTCAACCTAGAATGGAAAATTTATCTTTTTAGTTGCAAAAATACAGTTACAACCAAAAAATGAAATTTAAACTGAATTGAAGAATCGTTAATAAAAAGTTTTAAATAGTTGCATTATCAAGCAAAGGATTAATTTTCTTTTCGAAAAAATAAAATTTCAACAAAATACTAGAATTTTCAACTAATTGAATAACTAAATTTTCAGTTAAAAATTAATTCTCCAATTAAAGACGAATTTTGAACAAAACATATGAATTTTCAACTAAAAAATACAAATTTTCAAATAAGAAGCATACATTTTCAACCAAAAAATGAATGGCCAACCAAAAAAAGTAATTTTTATCTAAATCGTTGAATATTCGACCAGAAATTAATTTTCAACCAAAAGATACGAATTCTCAACAAAATACATGAATTTTCAACTAAAGCATAAAAATTTTCAAATAAAAAGAATACATTTTCAACCAAAACTAAAAAATGAAATTTTGAAATGAATTTTAACTAAATTTATGAATTTCTAACCAAAAAAAGTAATTTTTATCTCAATTAGAAAGGATACAATTTCAAATAAAAAGGATACATTTTCTACCTACAATTGAAAAGTTATATTTTCAGTATTTTTTTGAAATTTTTTTTTATTTAAAAATTCATATATTTTAGGAGGAATTTGATCTTTCTTTTCGAAAGATGCTACTTTTTGGTTGAAAATAGAACAATTTTGTGAAGAAGTTCACCTTTTCGGTTATATATATTTATATATTTTTTTATTTTTAAAATTTTAAATTAATTAATTAATTTAAAATTTAAAATTTTAATAATTAATTAAATTTTTTTTATTTTTATATATATTTTATATATATATATATCAACTATTTTGTAAAAAATTTCTTTTTTTTTAATTAAAAAATTGCACTATTTTTTGGAAAATTTGTCCTTTTAATTAAAAATTCAGCTATCTTAGTAAAAATTGCATCTTTTTTTGATAAAATGCAACTGTTTTATTCAAAATTTGTTTTCTAGTTTGAAAATTAAAACATTTCTTTTTAATTTTCTTTTTAATTAAAAAATTCATCTACTTAAGTTAATATTGAAGTTTTGTTGGATAAAATGGGACTTTTTTTAGGAAAACTTAACCATTTTGTTAAAAAGTCGTCCCTTTTGGTTAAAAATTCGACTTGTTTAAAACTCATATTATATAATTGAAAACTCAAACCAAAATTTTTTTAAACTAAAAATTCAAAATTTTTTTCTTTATAATTTGTCTTTTTTAATTAAAAATTCGTCTGTTTTATCAGAATTTGTATCTTTCTTAGATAAGACTGCAACTCTTTGGTAGAAAATTAATCTTCTTTGCTTAAGAATTCAAATTTTTTTCTTGAAAATTGTCATTTTTTAAATGAAGGTTTATCTCTCGTTGAAAATTTAATTATTTTGTTGAAAATTGATTTTTTTTGTTTAAAAATTCACATTTTCTGGTTCAAGATTTAAATTTTGTGCCAAAAAATTCGTCTTCTTTATTAAAAATCTAACAATTTAGGTAAAATTTTTTAAAATAAAATATTATCAAATATTACACATTTTTGTTGAAATTTTTTCTTGTCAGCTTAAAAATCGAATTATTTTGTTGAGAATTTAAATATTTGGTTTTAAAATTCATCTTTTGTTTTTCTGTGCCCCCTCCCCCCATAAAATTGGTAACAAAGTTTATGGACAATCTCTAAGAGATAGTTACGAATTTGATAGAGTGGCAAAAATTGTAATTATTTTTGCTTTTAGATGCGAATCGCAAGGACCTAGTGTACTTTTTATGCATCAGGAGCGAATTGTGAAACTTCGAAATTGCCCGGAAAATATGCCGTGTCCGATTTCGGTAATGAAAGATATGTATCCTGATACTCAGGAAGAATGCAAATTCGACGAAATGTGTTTTAATTTAAAAAGTGAACTTTAGTCGACGTGATTTTCTATTAAAGAAATTGAAAATAACAAAACTTAAAATTTTTGGTTATATATTCTAGATTTTATAAACTTTATGAATATATTTCTTTTTAGTGCCGTTTTTATTTTTGTACTTTATCAATCTACAAAGAATGATTTTTTATAATATTCGGAATTTTTGGAGGAATTTATAAAATTATTTAAATAAATAATCTATCAAATTTAACAGCTTTTTGGTCAGATAAAATTATGATGAAGAAGAGAATTGATACATTTTCAGTTTCGAAAATTAATTTTCTACCGAGTAAGACAAATATTTGACAAAATATATGAATCTTTAACTAAAAGAGATACATCTTAAAATATAAATTTCCAACCAAAAGTTGAATTTTTAACCAAAATATGAATTTTGTTCGCGAAGAGACAATTTTTCAACGAATTACATAAATTTTTAATAAAGCAAAATAAATTTTCAATAAAAATAGAATGATATTTATATTTTCATAAAAAAGAATGAATTTTCAACCAAAGAAATAACATTTAAACTAAATTTAAAAATTGTAAAAAATTTTTTGAATGAAATAGTTCAATTTTTAACCGAAAGATTAATTTTCTTCTCCAAAAAACAAAGTTTCAACAAAATATATGAATTTTTAACTAAAACAGATAAATTTTCAAATAAAAATAATACATTTTCAACCGAAACTAAAAAAATTATATTTTCGCTAAAAAAATTAATTTCCAACCAAAGAAATTAATTTTCAAATGAACCAGGTAAATTTTTAATAAAAATTGAATAACTAAATTTTCAGTTAAAAAAAAATTCTACCAAAAAAAGAAGAATTTAAAAAAAATACATGGTTTTTTTTTAAATAAAAAAGATAATTTTTCAAATAAAGAGCATAAATTTGCAACTTACAAATGAATTTTTAACAAAACTGATAAATCGTGATAGTTAAAAAAAACAAGAATTTTTAACTAAATAAAATTTTTTATCCAAAAAAGAATAATTACATTTTTAATTAAAAAATTGATTTATTAAAAAAAAGCATTTTTCAACAAAATAAATAAATTTTTAATTAAATTGATGAATCACCAATAAAAAAATTTACCTTTTTAATTTAAAGAATTAATTTTCTACAAAAAAAAAGAATTTTCAACAAACTGCATGAAATTTGAACTAAACAGGATACATTTTTAAATAAAAAGCATAAATTTTCTACCTAAAACGGAAAAGTGATATTTTTACTATTTTTCGAACATTAAAATTCTTTTTATTGAAAAATTCATATTTTTCAGGAGGAATTTTATTTTTCTTGTCTAAAAATTCTACTTTTTGGTTTGCAGAATTGCATTTTTTACTATTATATTTTTAGTTAAAAATTCAAAATTTTGGTAAACAATTTTTTTATTTGATGAAAAATTTTATCATTTTATTGAGAAGTGGAAATAAATTTTTCTCTTGAAAATTCATATTTCCGTGTCGAAAACTCAAGTCTTTAGTATAAAATTACTTTTTCTTCGCTAGAAAATTTAGCAATGTGGGGGAAATTTTTTTCTTTTGGTTGATGATTCAAGTACTTTTTTAAAGATTCTTTTTTATGGAGTTTTAATGTTTTTCTTTTTAATTGAAATATATATTTTTTTTATTCTAATAAGTACTATGTTTTTAGGTCAAAATTCATCTATTTGTTAAAAATATTATTATTTTACCAAAAATTGTATTATCTGTTTTCTTGAAAATTTGTCTTTTTGGATTTAAAATTAGACTTTCGATAGAAAAGTCATTCTTCTTGGTTAAAAATTTAATTATTTTGTTGAACATTTATCTTTTTGGATTGAAAATTTATATTTGCAGGTTAAAAATCGAAGTTTTCTTTTAGAAAATTTATCTGTTCTTTAGAAAATTTAATAAAGTGCTTCTAATTTTTTTATTTTTGTTGTGAATTCAAGTATTTTTTGGAAGATTCTTTTTTTGTGGAATTCAAATCTTTTTGATATACAACTAAAATCTTTGTTTTTTAAATAAGAAATCGATTATTTTATTTTTGGTTGAGAATGCGTCTTTATGGTTAAAATTTTTATTATTTGGTTGGGAATTTTATTTGATTAATTGAACAAATTCGTTAAAAATTCGTCTTTTTGGGCTGAGAATTCAACAAGGTGGAAAAATGTGTTTTTAAAAGTATTCAAATTTTTTACCGAAGATTTATCTTTTTTGGGTAAGTTTATCTTTTTTTTATTAAAAATAATTTTTTTTAATTTGGCTATTATATTTTTGATTGAGAATCTATTTTTTTGCTAACCGCTTTATTATTGGATCGAAAATTGTATTATTTTGTTGAAAATTCAACAATTTTGTTTAAAAAATCATTTTTCGGTTGTTGAGTTTTTTTTTAAATTAAAAATTCAACTTTTGCTAAAAAAAACTCTTTTACTTGTGAGCAATTTTATTCTTGTCAATAATAAAGCTTGTGTTATAATTTCGGTTCAGAATTTTCTCTTTTGTTTAAAAATTAATTCATTGTCGTGAAAATTTATCTTTCTCGAGTCAAAATTCCATATTTGTTTAAAAACAATCTTTAATTTTTGAAAATTGTTCTTTGTCGGTCGAAAATTCAACTGCTTTCTTGAAGATTCGTCTTTTTTTTTTATTAAAAATTCGTCTTTTGGTAGAAAATTAATATTTTTTGGAGAAAGTGAATTTTTTTAATTGAAAAATCAACTATCATATATTTGGTTCAAAATTTATCACATTCAGTTGAAAATTGAATTATTTTAATAAAAATTTAATCATTTTCCTAGAAAGCTATATTTTTTTGGTCAAAAATTTAACTTTTTTTTATCATTAGTTTTTTTTTTATAGAAAATTCGTGCTTATGGATTAAAAATTCATCTTTGGCAGATAAGTAATCTTTTTTTAAATTAATTCTTTTTAATTGAAAAGTATTATATTATATTTTTGATTCATAATTCCTCTCTTTTAGTGGAGAATTTGATTATTTCGTTGAAAATTCAACTATTTTGTTAAAACTTCTTAATTCCTGGTAGAAAATTCAAAAACTTGGTTGAAATTTGAACTACTTAAAGAAAATTGTGAAGATTTATCTCTTTTGTTGAAAATTTAACTATTTTATTGAAAAATAAATTTTTGATTAAAAATTCATATTTCCGGGTTGAGAATTAAACTATTTCCTAGAAAAGATGTCTTTTTTATTGAATAAAAAATATTTCTGAGCTCACGAAATAATGTCAGTATTCTGTATTTCATTTAAATTTAAAAAATTGATCTTTTTAGGTGGAAGTTCATCTATTAGTTGTAATTCATGAATTTTAAATTTCAATTAATTACATTTTAAATGAATTTTGTTCTTTATTGACAAAAAACTATTTCTCACTTAAAAATTTTTAACCGAGAATTTAACTATTCCATTTTTGGTTGAAAATTAAGCTTATTTCAATTCTAATTCAAAAATTCATCTTTTGGGACAGAAAAAAATATTTTTTTTAAATTTAAAATGTAACTATTTTATTAAACATTATTTTTCAACATTTAAAATTAATTTCTTTATTGATTAAAATTAATTTTTTAACTAAAATTATAATTATTCTATTTTTGGGAAATTTGTTCTTTTTTGAACTTAACTATCTGGACAAATATAATTAATATGTAATTAATTATTTTTGTTTGAAAATCACCATTTAAGTCAAAAATTAACGATTTTCTTGAAAATTTATTTTTAGAACTGAAAATTATTGTTTTATACTGAAAATGTGAATATTTTATTTTTATGGAAAATCCATGTTTTGTTGATAGAAATGAAACCATTTGGTTGAAAATTGATGTATTTTGTTGAAAATTCATCTTTTTCGGATGGAAATTTATTTTCTTGTTTAAAAAATTAAATTTTTGGTTTGAAAATTAACCTTTTTGTGGGAAAATTCATGTTTTCGGATTAAGAAATTAAACTGTTTTGTAGAAAATTCATCTTTTTGGCTTGAAATTGCAACAGTTCGTTAGAAATATAAAATGTTTTTTGTTAAATATTCAAGTTCTTGTTGAATTATTTTGCTGAAAATTCCAGTATAAAAAAAAAGTTATCTTTTTTTAATGAAAATGCCTCTTTTTCTAGAAAAATAATTTTCTTGTTGGAAATCCATCTTTTCCGTCAATATTTGGATATAAATTAATTATATGGGTTGAAAAATCATCATTTTAGTTAAAAATTAATTTATTTTATTCAAAAATTAACTATTTTCTTGAAAATTTTTTTAACTGAGAATTATTTTTTTTAACTGAAAATGTAACAATGTGACTTTTTATGATAAGTTCAGATTTTTTTTGGAAATTTTGCTATTTGGTTAAAAGTTTCACTACTGCGTAACAAATTCTTTTCTATAAAGATTCATCTTTTTGTTTAAAAATTTGAGTATTTTATTGAAAAATAACCTTTTGATAGAAAATTCGTCTTTTTTATTGAATAAAAATTTTGGTTAGTTACAAATTTTTCTTTTTGTCTTGAAAATTGGTCCTTTTTAATAGAAAATTGATCTATTTGATCGAAAATTCAACTATTTGGCGTAAAATTCCCTTTTTGGTTGAAAATTCATATTTTCGGAATTAAAAATTTAACTTTTTTGTAGAAAATTCATCTTTTTGGCTTGAAATTTCAACAGTTCGTTAGAAATATAAATTTTTTTTTGTTAAATATTCAAGTTCTTGTTGAATTATTTTGCTGAAAATTCCAGTATGAAAAAAAATGTTATCTTTTTTTAATGAAAATGCCTCTTTTTCTAGAAAAATAATTTTCTTGTTGGAAATCCATCTTTTCCGTCAAT
>JAWWLR010009749.1:0-11602 GCA_035041075.1 Acraspis erinacei
TTCTTCTACGAAGAGCAGCACACCCTGCGCAGGCCAGTTAGCGATTGTAGAGTTAACACCTTCCAAAATGTAACCAAGCTGCAGGATACACTCACCCATTACCAGGCAGGGATTCACGGCTTGCACAAGGACTTTATGTCCGCATTAATTTCTCAATGCACTCGGCTAATCAGTGGATATAAGTTTAATCCCAAATTAGCAGCAGCCGACCTGAGGCCTAATCCTGATCAGCCTACTTTCTGAAATTAGAATTAAAAAAACCACTATAACTCTAAAATTTCTAGGAGGATTAGCAGGACCATTCGCTTGGTTACTCCCCTAAGACGATTAAGAGGCCATTGAGGAAAAGATCAATGATGATACCATAGTATTTTTAGAGCGCGAATCAGGTGTAATGTTACAATGTTCGTTTTTCGCCCCAGCCTATTCTAGAATCCTCTAGGACTTAAAGATAAAGAGAAAGATCAAATTCAAATTCAAATTCAAAAATACTCGAAGCCAATTTAATGATATTGGCCAGAAACCTGTCTTAGCAAATATTAAAGCATTTCTTATGATAGATCATATGCTCCGGATTCTTTACGATTTTTTGGTATCCAGTATGGAGCGAAGATTAGAAATAAGAGATAACATCCAGACGTGTTTAAAAGTTCGATTTCTTAGCCAGTCCACAAAGTTTAATAAACATTCGTTGCAACCATGCTGGGTTCATCAAAATCTCGACCTGGCATGTGTAATAAGATACTGCAAACAATTTCGCGAATCCAGAGTGATAAGAGAGCGTGAATTTTATTTATGGCGTTTACACACACGTTTTCTAACTTAAATCTATATAAATATTTGTGTGTGTGTGGATTGTACGCTGTCCCCTTACCTCACTTATTCTACACAGTTATACTTAAAACTGGTACGTCCTCACGTCAGACGGTGTTGCCATTTTGTGAGCTGTGTTCGTGATGCTCTCACGCCTCCCAGATATCATCGTTATCTGACGATCAAGGAAACTTATGTGTTATTTTTAAGAATATTAACTCAAGAATCCAACGAACAAATTTCGATAACAACAAAAAAACAAAAAATGCTCCAATTGTAATCTGAAAAAAATGTCAATCTGGAAAAATGTTGCTGAAAATAAAAATTTCACATAAAGAAGAAAAAGAGAAAGAAGAGGATGTGGTTGGTTGTCTTCTCATTTTTCTTTCCTCTTTTTATTTTTCTCTGCAATTCTTTCTTTTAACAACATTTTTTCGGATAAAATAATTTTGTTCAGATTACAATTGGAGAATTTTTTGTTTGTTTGTTGTGGTCCAAATTTGGTCGTTGGATTCTTTTTTTTCACAGGAATTATCATCAATTTGATGATTGGACGTTAAATAAGATTTTTAATTTAGATTTTAATTTAATTTAAATTTCTTGAAATTTAATATTAACTCAGAAGAAGCCATTAAAGTTCAGAGTTTTTCTTAAATTATCAACATTTTGTTCATTTTTCAATTTAAAAAAATGTATTATAAACTTTTGTTCACTTTCAAACTGCATTTATGCCTGTGACACTTTAACTTTAAACAATATAAATATACATTGTAAGGAATAATTATGAAATAAGGATTCTTGCCGTAAAATGTAAATACTGTTACTTCCTCGGTTTGTTCTTCATCATTTCCCATAGATAATGTTGTTCTCAATTGTTGGCGTGGTTGATGTTCCATAAGCATTTTGCCCTTGGTCAAGTTTAAGCAGGCTCCGCTCTCTACTAATAACTGGAATAATCCTCTGGTTCTATGAAATTGTCCTCTAATAGAGTATAATCCTACGGAGATAGCAGATACTCTGTGTTCAGTGTCTGCTGCTCGCTTTCGCTTTTCGCGAAAAGCTCTTTGTTTAAGTTTTCTACCTGGAGTTGGTTCACTCGTTTCGGTGCTTGGGACGATGACTTTCCTGTCTGCAAATTCCTCATTTTCGTGTAGTATTGTCCTTCCTAGTGACATATATTTTTACAGTAACCGCAGAATAGCTGCAATCTCTGTTGAAGGGGGCTGAGTTATTTGGAGGATTATTTATTGAGGGATATTTATTTGGGTTTGAGTGAATCGGTTTCCGGTAATGGGACTTTGCTGGTCTATTTTGACTAGATGGCAAGCTTTAATTGGTGTTTATTTTGCATGGTTTGCTGCCCTTGTACAAGAATTCTGATTCTAGAGCTTTCATCTGAGCGTCATTTAACGTACTTTTAACGACAAATTAATTATTAATTAATAATTAAAATTAATTATTAATTATAAACTTGTATTAGCAAAATTTCCAATCTCTAGAAGAGTAGTGAGTTTCATATAATTTTTAAAATTGCTTCGTCGGAGTACTGTATTTCTCCCTAAAAAATGTCTTAAACAATAAAAGTGTATACCTCTAGAAAAACGCAGTATCCAATAAAGTCTTATATTATTTGACAGCAGTTAAGTTAGAACAAATTAAGCTTCAAACAACTTTCAAAGACAGGTTGATTTTGGGAACGCGTCAGTCTCGTTCGACCCATATTTTTTAAACGATTAATCCCAGTATTGGGCACATCTCCACGCCAGGAGTAGACCGGGGAGGGCCGACAGAGTGGTGGCAGAAAGATCACGTTGCGGAAAGTTAAGACCGGTGGGCTTCGGCTAGGCCCGAGGGAGTTGTAACGAAGTTTTCGAGATTAACCTTGGAAAAGGAGGAAAAGCTTCAGGGGATCTCGCCGAAGCCAGAACTGAACATAATTAAAGGCACGTGACGTGCCAAAGTAAACCACCCTCAAGCCAACTCCAAATAATTCTAAGGTAGCTTAAGTTGCAGCGTGTTATTATATCACTTGTTATTATATCACTTTTTATTATATTAATATTATATCACCCGAGTTATAATTAATTATATCGATATATAGTTATCAAAATTCTCTTCGTAAATGACACGGAGAGCATAGATTTGACAGGTAAGCATCCTTAGCATGAATCCGACCGTGCTTTCTTTACCAGCTGTAAACAGCCATAAATGTGAGGGATCGGAGTCGACGGCAAGAGCACCAGAAGAGGAACAGGAAGCTGCACCCGCGTTGACGACGAATCCAGAGGGCAAAACACTCCAAACTGCCAGTGACAATATTGGGAAGATCCCGAACCGTAAGGGACTGCGCAACAAGTCCGCACCGACCCCGAGAGATAGCACCAACCGGCGACCGGCAGAATCGTGGTAGTACCTTGAGCAGTGGCGAGGGGCAGCACCAGAGGGCCACCATGACAGGCAAGACCACACCTGCAATACCACGTGGCGAGGCAACTAGACGCAAGCCAGGGTAGCCACGGTAGGACGTAGTACGCACAACCAATGGCAACCTCGGTAGTCCGTAGGACGGAACCAATCAGTAACAAGTATCCTACCAGGGAGGAGCTCGGGGTGGAGAACGACCATTGGCTCTTTCCCGTCAGCAGGAGCCAATCAACGGCTGCCGCACCGGAAAGACGGAAGGTCCAACAGAAAACAGCGGCAAGTGGACGGAACGAGAGAAGAAGCAGAGTTGGCTTGAGGACCAGCGAGTACGTTGGAACGGAAAATTCAAAGACCGAGACCAGATAGGAAGGACGATGGAATCCTGGGGTGCTTTGGAGGCAGCCAGATGGTTACAAAGTAAGTGGACTTTCTTTTACGCGTTGTAAGTGCCTTCTCGCGTCGACTACGATCCGCGGTAGTTAATTGTGTATTTTATTGTCGCGAGTGTGCCCAGTCCGGTAGAGTGAGTGATTGGCGGAGACACCCGTGTGGCTCGAAGCCTGGAGGGATGCTCGACTCAAGGGCGGCATTGGGAGATTAGGTTTAAGATTCGATTTATTTAATGGAAAAAGAAGGCGGATCAGTCCGTTTCACTCTTCCTTTGTGCGAACTTAAATCAAATAGATTTAAATTAGCGAAGCGGTGGTTCGGAGTTAGTTCTTTTGGTAGTATTTTGTGTCTCTCTCTCACTCTAGTAAGTTGCACCCCCCCCCCCCTGGTTGTCTCATACTCGTGGGTGGTCGGAGCAGGGGACGCCGAAACGTCTTCGTCGAGTTTCTGGCATGGAGGACCCTATCTGGCGCCACAAACAAATTCAAGGAGCCTCGAGACTTTTTATCGTTTCATATCGGCCCATTATAGCATAGAAAAATAGAATAACCAAAAACAATAGTAAGAAGATAAAGAAGAAATATAAAGAAACGATGAAAAAATGAAGAATGAGCAAGTAAAAAAAGAAAGAAAGCAAGGTAGACAAAAGGAGGAGAAATAAACGAAAGAAAAAAGAAAGGAGCGGAAGTAAAAAGAAAACAAATTCTTATGGCTTTGCGGTACAGGCCACGTTTCAAATTCGAGAAGCATAAGAAATATTTTTTTTTACTACGACAAAACAGCTCATTCAGATATTTATCTATAGAAAATTGTATTAAAAATAAAATATATAATCTGTTTTTATATTTATGTTCATTCAAATAATTTATATAAATTTTTTGTTAATTTTGTTGGTCAAGTATCTATCATATTTATCTTTTTAGATTAAGGGTACACCTCTTTAGTAGAAAATTCGTCTCCTTGTATGATTTTGCCCTTTTCTTGATACAAAGTAAACTCTTTTTTGTTTAAAACTTTACTTAAGTTGTAAATTTTTCATTGCGAATACATCTTATTGGGTTTAAAATTTAATTATTTAATTGAAAATTCACTTCTTTGTGGAAATTTAATGAAAAATATATATTTATATAACTTTACAAATAGACTAAGAAAATTCCTTACCTTCTCGTTCTGAGATAACCGAAAATAATCTTTGCTTGAATTTAAGCGTTTAGAAACTATGACCGAATAAATGGTTATGGCAGCCGATTGATGATGATATTATTTCTAGAAAAAAAAAGTAGTGACTTTGATATAATGTTTAAAATTGCTTTGTCGGATTACCGTGCTTCTCCATTAAAAAATGTTGTACACAATTAAACTCTATACGTCTAGAAACACGCAGTATCCAGTAAAGTCTCACACTATTTGACAGCAGTTAAGTTGGCACAAATTTAGCTTGAAGCAACTTTCAAAGACAGGTTGATTTTAGAAAATATTCTAGGTCTTGTTTTAGTAATATTTATTCACTAAGGCTACAATGACATTTACAATTACGATAATTGTAACCAACAAGTAAAACTACCGGTTTTATTAGTCTCCTTAATTAAATTTCTGTTGTTAATTCATAGAGAGTTAATTCATCCTCCTAGACTTATCTTTCTCACCTTAAATATATGAATTTCAATAAAACCGGTAGTAAAACAAGGCTAAAAAGGTATGTACAATTATTCCTGATGTTATTTTTAAAAATGTCTTCCTAATTTTTTCCTGGAATTGGTCATGACGACTTGATTAGGTTTAGAATTTTTGTTTCTTTCTTATATAAATATAAACAACTGCCATAAATTGTATATTCTGTAGAAAAAATTTCTAAATGTCGAGAGTTTCGAAAATTTTTTAACAGTGATGTTGGAAATCGAATAACTGTAGGTAAAATTCTGGAAAAAGGATAATATTTCCAATGGAATGAAAATAAGTTGAACTTTTACGATTTAAGATGAGAGTCTTTAAGATTGAGTGATTGGGAATTAAGAGGGTTTCAAGTTGAACATTTTTTTAGCAGAATATCTTAAAATTAATACCAGTTCTAAGCTCTCCCTGGATTTGTAAGATATCTTTTAAAATTTCTGCTTGAGAGCTGCACAATATAGTTTGTTCCAGCTAAAGTTCCAGTACTTAGTATCTAAAACTTGAAAATTCTTTATAGGAACAATTCTGCGAAACAAAAATAGGAAAATAGATAGTGATCCTAGAGAAATAAAATACTCCGTCGGGGATAGTTTAAATGACAAAATACATATTTTCGGTCATGCTGAAAGAACAATTCTGCTTGGAGATATTAATGGATGGATGGGCATCCAAAATCAGGATACAGAAAGAGCACTAGGTAATTGTTTGGATCCAGGAAAAAACTATAAAGGAGATAAATCAGTTTGTTCCTATATAGAAAAGGGTCTTTTTATTACAAATAAGTGGTTTAGGCATAGAATCATCCACAAGTACACCTGGTCTAATTTAAATAACATCATTATAATTGTCTTTTTTGTTGCTGATGACAGACTGAGAGAGCTTGTCAAAGATGGAAGGGTCTTGAGAGGTTCGGAATGCAATGCTGATAATTACCTTCTCGTCTCCAAAATAATGTTAGGTTAGGTATGGAGAATAAGGAGAACTAAGACAACGAAAAAATGGTGAATAAAAATTAAGAGCCACATAAACTGGACGTGCGAATCGATTTTCAAAAGAAATTATAAAGGAACCCATAGGTAGGGCAACTTGGGAGGTGCTTATAAGAAACAAATGTATCGAGAGCGCATGGACTAAGTTCCGGAATATCATTGCTAGATGTGCGATCGAATTGTGTGTTACCGTGGTTATAGTAGGAACGTTTAGTGATGCATAGTGGAATGATGACATTCAGGCTGCCCAAAAGCATAGAAAAGCCTTTATGAGAACTTTGAACATCGCAGGCCTTCGCGATGAGAAAAGCAATAGACACTATATGTGATGCAGACGGGATACTAGACGCAGTCACAGACTGTTTTGGGGGACTATGTGGAGATTAAGCTGTAGGGCACCACAAATGCGACGCGGAACGCGATGCGTTAGAAAACTCAATTGAGAAAGTCTGTGTGGTTGAGTTTAGGGATATAATTAAGAACTTAAAAAACGTTAAGGCTGCCGAAGTAGACAGTATTAATGTTGAAATGGTTAAAAACGGCGGCGAGTACATACCACATACGGCCTTTATTTTAAAATTACTGCATATGGTGTCATGAAGATCGATCTATTGACCCGATCGTTACAAATGTTTAAAATTCTTTAAAACAGTCCCCTACCACATCAATACACATGCGGAGACGTATCTGCCACGCCTGAAGGGCACTCATAAAGTCCTCAGCCGTAACCTCTTTTAAAAATCTTGTACAATGAGCTTGAATGTTTCCTACGGACTACAAATGGTTTCCTTTGAACTCTTTATTCAAGCCGTGAAACAAAAAAAGAGTCGAAGGCAGCCAGCTCGGGACTGTAAGCGGGCTGGGGGACCACTGTGGTCTTGCTCCAGGCCCGGGAGTTAAAGACGATGAAGACTGGCTGGCTGGACGCATTGTGTGGTGGAGTTCCACCAAGTCTTTCATGTCACTATCCCATGAACTGCAAATGTTAACATGTTTAGGGTATCAGCGATTTGTTGGATGTTCAATCAACAGTCTGAGCGCAAAACTTCGAGAACACGCTGAACGTTTTTTTCCGCCCTGACGCTTTTTGGGGGTCCAGAACGGGGCTTGTTGTCGAATTCTCCCGGTTCGAGCGAACCCTCCGTCACTCCGTTTTACAAATTGTATAAACTCGCTTCACGCGGAACCAAATTTATATATCAAGATAGGAAATGGCCCCGATGATTGGAAAAGAACGATTATCTCACCAATATATAAAATAAATGGAGATAAAAGCGACAGCAATAATTACAGAGGGATTAGCTTAATAAGTACCGTAAGTAAAATATATAGTACAAGTCCAATAACTTTCCAACTTCGGGGCTGTTAGCGCAGAAAATTCCGGGCATTGTAGACTTAACGGATGGCCCCTCTAGTAGCACGATCTTAGGTGAGCTCATGCTTAACTCATGGACGCAAATCATGAGCCAAATAGGTAGATAGAAGTAAACTTTGGAAAGTCCCGAAAGAGTACGGAGTCTATGAATGGCTCATGCAAGCTATAAACACAATATATGCGGGTCGCAAGGCGAGTGTAAGTTTCAATAAGATATTGAGGAACTGTTTCAATATTACGCAAAATGTTAGAGAAGGATGCGTAATGTCTTCATGGCTATTTATATTATTCGTAGAAATCTGTTTAAGAATAGCACTTTCCGAAGATGAAGATGCGAATCTAAAAATTGTAAGGGTACGTGGGTTAGAGTTTACACGTGATAAGGTTGTTATGGCAGAGTCATTTGAAGACTTGCAAAGACTGTTAAACAAACTGAATTCAAACAATTGAGAGAACGGAAGAAGTTGAACAACTCGTATATCTTGGTAGCTTATTCACTAGGAACGCAAATATAGATGAGGAGATAGATATGCGCACAAACGAAGGTAAGAAGGTTATTGATAGAGCAGGGCCCATTATGATGCAGACAGGATAAGATCAGATTAAAATTAACGCGATTGGCATGCGATTCCTGCGCACAATATGCGAGAAGACTGCTGGACATAGTGAGTAACGAAATAATTCTCAAAGAATCTGGTGCAAAAAAAATACTAGTTTACACATGGGAAATAAATCGGTTAAGATGCTTCGGGCTTGTTGAGAGAATGCCAGATAAACGACTTATAAACTATGGTTAGAATGTGTAAATGATCACCTTGTTAGAAGAGACATAAGCAGCCACAGAAATACGAGAGCTTGCATGAAAACACGCATGGACGTCAAAGAAGCTAAAAAATTATGCAAATATAGAAAATTATTGTGGCAAATGATTAATAAGCAGAGTGGCATTAGAGTGAGTAACGCCTGAAACAAAAGACCTTGGATTTTAATGGGCCCAAGTGGGAAACCTTAGTCGACGACTTTATGAGGCTCTTCACTTGCGTTGATTGCTACGGAAATTCATCAACAACCTGGGTCGGAGCAGTGCTAGAGAACGAAAGTCTTATTTATGTAAATAAGACGAGAATTCTAGATCAATATAAAAATGCTATAACTTCTGCCTCACATTACTACCTTCTTCACCGAGTGTGTGACGCCTACACTGTAAGGGACATGGCTTAACGGTGTAATAATATTAAGGAGACCTAATTATTTTTGTATTTATAACTTGGTTTCTTCATTGCAAATTGTTACTTTTCGTGATTAATTTTCAATATCTTCTTTTTCCTCCATGTATGTTTTTAAACCTTGTGTGATACATGTCCTTTTATTTTTTGCCTAGGATCCCATAAGATAAAAGATAAGTTAATATTAATATATTATCCGTAAATTCTTTCTATTATATTGCTTTGGGAATTTAGGATTGAAAAAATACTGGTTGTATACCTCCTTTGCTGAATTTATTTATCCATATTTCTAACGTAAATTTTGTCAAATTATCAGTAGCAATTTTATTAGGTTTTCCATATTTTGGGATATAATCGTTAAACATTTTGTTAATTGCTGCCTTTTTGCTATTCTTCTTAAAATATATAGATAAAACCTTTTGCTAAATGAATCTATCGTGGAAAATATGAATATAAATCCTCATTATCAGGGAATAAATCCATAAGAACCTAATGAAAGTATTTGTCCTGATTTATTTGGTGTTTCATTTCTCATTTCTGAGTAGCTGGTTTGTTGTGTTACTATATTTTGTTTTGACATAAGTCGCACCTCAATAATCTGTCTAATTATTTTCACTAATCGCAGGTAACAGAAATATTCATTCAGCATTCTAAACAATTTTTGCTGCACCCGTATGAATATAAAATTCACGACATGACTTGGATCTTCTTTCTGCAGTTTCCAAATTTTTAAAAATCTTTTATGCAATACCGAGAAAGGTGTTTTCACAAGAGAGTATACCAGCTCAGATGATGCAATGCGACTCAAGGTAGCTGCTATTTTTATTTTCTTCCCCTCGCAGTATTCAATACTTACTGCTTACTAACTTTCAAGTGCTTTCCACCGCCTGCCATACATATGACTTAAATTTCACAAATGCCCATACAATGGCTACCAGTTCTTTTTTCTGTGGTTTAACATCATAATTTGGATCCCTTTAATATTTGAATGGCACATGAGATTGACAAATGTTCTTTATTTTCATGTAATTTGTAAAAAAAGCTCCCCCTACAGCTATAACGCTTGCCTTCATTTTTAAAAGAACTTTTCATTCGGGTCCGCATATGATAGGATCACAAAATCGTAAAAAAAACTCCTTAACTAGCTTAAAGGCATTCTCTGTTCTTAAATCCTATATTATATCAGATGTTATTTCGATTGGTATTAAGATATGGCCTAAATATTTAACTTCCTAGCGAAAGAAGCGAGATTTTCCCTAAGTTCACAGAATATCTTCAATGAATGTGATTACGAAATTTCCTAGTCCATTCAAAACAAGATATAGGGCTTGTACTACTTCAGCAGGCCTAGTTTTTAATCCAAAAGGGTAAATGCAAAAGCTATAACATTTATCTTCGTAAAGAAAAGCAGTGTCTTTCATTGAATCAGGATGTAAGGGTACTTGTCAATAAGTATTTATTAAATCTATACTCGACATGACTTTACTATCTGATCTTCGTTGAAAAAAATCCTCCATAGGTGCTGCACATTCATGGTCGTCAGCCATTATGTCGTTTATCTACCTAGAATCTACACAAAGTCTTATGGAACCATCTTTCTTTGATATCGCCACTAAGGGGTTTATGTACGTACTGTCTGATTTCTGAATAATGGCCATTTCCGTTCATTTTTCAATCTTTTGTGCCACTCTATCGCGTTGAAATAGAGGATCCGGATACGTTCTTGATAAAATTTTTGTAAGTTTTTGTAGAATGTTTGCGAGAGCTCTTGATGATATGATATTTGTAAAAATCCATTTACTGCTTCGTTGTAGATAAAGAATTTTTAATTAAAAATTCCATTCTTTATATGGTGCCCACATAATTCGTGAAAAAATTCTGAAGTCTGGAATCTTCTTGAAGTTAAAGATAAAAAGGAAGACATAATCAAAATTGAATTTGAAAACTATTCGAAGCCAAGTGAATCATATATGTAAGGAAGCTCTCTTAAGAAATATTGAAGGATTATTTATGGTAGATCTTATGCTCCGGATTCTTAACGCTTTTTCTGGTATCAAGTATCGAGCGAAGACTAGAAATAAGAAATAATATCGAGACCTTTTTAAATGTTTAATGTATTAGTCAATCCACAAATTTGGATAATCGTTGTTTGCAATTATGCTGGTTCCATCAACATCTCGACTTGACACATGCAATAAGATATTGCAAACAATATCGAGTCTCCAGAGAGATAAGAGAGCGTGCATTTTATTTAGGGCTGTACATTATTATAGACTGCACGTTGTCACCTCTGTCTAGTTACCTCTACGTTGTCACCTAATTTATTCTCCACAGTTATAAAGACAACTGATATGCAGATATGTTTATGAAAAGAATGGTAGTGGTTTGCAATTCTGAAATTCTATATATACTCGTATTTGTAGATACCCGCAGGTACGATGTCACCTCACCTGTATATATGGAATTTTATTAGTTCTTACATCAGGCGGTGTTACTATTTTTGGGAGGTGTGTTTGGAATGGTCCTACGCCTGCCAGATAGCATCGTTATCAGACGATCAAGTAAAATTATGTTATCATTGATTCATGTTAAGAAAAATAATCGTTTAAAGAATTAATTATGATGGGACGATGGTCATGGGGGCTAAAGCGTAGGCTTTAGACCCACTCTGTCGGCTTGCGGGTTCTATTCCCGCCTCGCACTCTGGAAGAGCC
>JAWWLR010009768.1:0-11601 GCA_035041075.1 Acraspis erinacei
TACTTAACACCCACTCCCCACAACTGCCAAAGAAATATTGTTTCAAATAAATTGTGTTTAGATAAATATATATTTCTTTAGTTGAAGAAAATATTTTATTTTATTACTAGAATTAAATGATTCATACAAAATACATATTTATTGGAACTAAATAATTATTTTTTTAAATCAAACATTGAATAATTTAGCTTAATTTTTTTCAATTGAATATTTCTTTAGATTAAGTAAATATGTCGTTAAAATCAATATCCATGTTTTTGATTTGAAGAAATATTTCTTTGGCATTTATGGTCAGGGTTAAATATGGCTTTCCGCCATAGAGTTTCCATGTTGCGGTAGCGTCGTGGACATCGTTGTGGACTTCACCCTCGACGGAAACGAGTTCGATTCCTGCTGGTGGTCGATTTTTCATCGAATTTTTCTGTTTCAGGTTTATCAAGCTTTAAATGATCTAATTTGTTTGAATTAAATATGTATAATAATAACTATGTTTTTTTAATCAGTGGGATATTTTTTTGCTTCAAATGTTTAAAAATTTGATGTGGAGAAATAGTTTTTTGAGTCTATAAAATATTTGCTTGACTTTAAAATATGTTTCTTTCTATCAATTCACACTTCTTTCATTCAAAGAAATATTCCACTTCAACCATCATAGTTATAAGTATATATTAAAAAAAAGCACACCGTAACCGTTGCCGGAAACGACGCCGGAAGCGACGCCGAAAACGATGCCGGAAGCGACGCCGGAAACGACGTCGGCTCCGTTCCCAAATTCCGATTTTATTTCCGACGTCGGTTACGTTGTCATTTCCTGCGTCGTTTCCGATGTCATTTCCTGCGTCGTTACTGGTGCAGTTTTTGATGTCGTTTCCGACGTCAGATTTTTCGATAGGGCCCTGATAATATAAATATTTAAAGACCAGAATCTTAAACGTGTAAAAGTTTTAACAAAGATTCTTTTATGAACGAAATAAAGCAATTGAAAATTAAAATTGACAAATATTCAAATTAATTCTACTTGAGAATTTAAAGTTAAAGGAATTCTCTGACTTTTACACGATTCTTGTTCTTTAAATAGTTTAAATCCATGACTTTTTCCCGACCAATAAAATTCCCTGAATTTCAAAAAATGCCATTTTTCGTCTGCTAGCCAAAAGCGCTCGAGAAGCGAGCAGTGTGCATGCGACTGCGCACTTCTTTCCGTTACGATAACTTATATTTCTGGTACCCTTCAGGAATTTTAGGAAACTATTTGCCATTGTCAGAAACCGCTTCTGAAGATAAATACAAACCTAGTGAATTTATTATAAAAGTTACTGAATTTTGTTTTCAGCAACCTAATTTCGTAAATTTTACTTACTTTAGCCTGAAGTGGTAGGTCGTGAAGAATAATAAGTTACGAAATTTTTAGTTCGTAAATTTCAGTTTGTAAAGTTTTGTCACTATATTTTTTTTACCTTGACCTCCTCTCATTTTTCACATATTCTTACACCAAATACAGGAGTTATAATCCAGCTATTATTCAATTACATTAACTAATTAAAATTCGTAAAAAAAAAGTTTGCCTTATAATGTAGTTTCCTCGATTAGTAACTTATTTAACAAGCATGAAAAATTTTCAATGAAAAATACTAAAAAAAATACTATAAGTAATAAAAATACGTCATAGGGCTCTTTTTACTAGACATCTACAGTACAAGTCCGATAACTTTCCAACTTAGGGGCGGAAGGGGGGCGGGGGAATTCCAAGAATCGCGGACTTATCGGATGCCCCCTCTCGTCGCACGATATTAGGTGCGCGCATGCGTTAATCATGGGCACAAATTCTGAGAAAAATGGCGCATGCAGTCGGAGAACCACAATTAGTGTGCGTGTCGTACGTGTGATGACTTGTTGAGGGGAGTGTACACTTATCGGACGGCAAATTACCGGACTTTTGCCTGTAAATGATTTTAAAAAAAGTTTTCGTAAATCCTTTTCCATTGCTAATTTTTGTCATCTTTTAATTTAGTTTACAACAGCATCCACTTTGTACTAGAAATAATTCTTCTACAATTTCTTTCCTAACAGGATGGAGTACCTCAAATTTTGAGTAGATATTTTGCTGTTCACACACCAATTTGTAAAAAGGCGCATTTCCGGGTGCAAGACTGACTGACCTGCAGTTTGTTCCTGGTGCCCTAAAATTTTGATAATTTAATGAATGAAAAGAAATTTTCATGCAGATTGCAAATGATAGTATTTTCGAAGTAAAAATTATAATATTAAACAATTCACTTACGTGCAAATATCTTGTTGAACTGTCTGTTTTTTTTCAGCAATGTTTAAAATATAGCGTAAGTCTCCTGCTTTATTTTTACCGATTTTGGGAAACATTTCAATGATCTGAAATAAAGAAAAAATATAATTTTTAAATACGGCATAACAAAATTTATAATTGCCGAAGAGATAATAAAATAATTATACTTACTTCTGAATTGCAGAGTACTCCACCGATTAAACTAAATTCCTGTCTGTTAGCTATGACTACCTCGGGAGTAGAATGCTAAAAAATGTTGAAAATATCACAAATTAATGGATTTTTTAGGCTTCTAAAACCCAGCTGAAAATTCTTGTACTGGAGTCTCGCAGGATCCTGGACAAGTTGCTGGAAACAAACCTGCACACGAACAGGTACATGTAATTTTAATGGTCCCTTTACAGCAACTTGGGGGAAGGAAATTCTACATGATCCTGGAAAGCAAAATGTAACGAGAAATGAACCTGTACCGACAAGGGGTCCTGTACTGGCAAAGAAAAACTGTTTCGACAAAGGTACCTGTACTAACAAAGGATCTTGTATCGATAAAGGAACCTGTACCGACAAAGGAACCTGTATTGACAAAACAATCTGTACTGAGAAAGGTACCTGTGCCGCCAAAGGAATAAATATTGGCAAAGGACCCTGGATTGACAAAGAAACCTGTACCGACAAAGGAACCTGTTGATAAAACAACCTGTACCGACAAAGTATCTTGTACTGATAAGGGAACATGTACTAACAAAGGGTCCTGTATCGACAAAGGAACCTGTATTGACAAAGGAGCATGTACAGACAAAGAATCTGTACCGACAAAGGAACCTGTATTGAAAAAGGGGTCTGTAACAACAAGGAACCTATACTGACAAAGAAAACTGTTCCGACACAGGAACCTGCACTATCAAAGGTTCCTGTACTGACAAAGGCACCTTTACCGACAAAGAAACCTGTTTCTACGAAAGAAAATGTACCGAAAAAAGGAACCTGCACTGAAAAAACAAGCCTTAAGACAGTACCGGCAAAGGAATTTGTACCGGAAAAGGAAACTGTATTGACAAAGAAACCTTTACCGACAAAGGAATCTGTGCCAACAAATGAGGAACCTGTATCAACAAAGGAACCTATGCTGACAAAGAAAAGCTGTTTCGGCAAAGGAACCTGAGCCAACAAAGGATCCTGTTTTGACAAAGAAACCTGTACCAAAAATGGAACCTGTACCAACAAAGGAACCTGTACTGACAAAGGAACCTCTTCTGATAAAGGAACATGTATTAAGCAAAGATTATATACCTTCAAAGGAACCTGTATCAACAAAGACACCTGTTTTGACAAAGGAAACCTATACTAACAAAGGATTGTGTACCGACGAAGAAACTTGTACCGAGAAAGGAAACTATTAATAAAAGAACCCGAAACGACAAAGGAACCCATGCCAACAAAGTAAACAATATTGATATAGTGACCTGTTTTGACCAAGGAACCAATAAAAAACCTGTATTGGCAAAGACACCTGTACCAACAACGGAACTTGTGCCGAAAAAGGAACCTGTGTTGACAAAGGAACTGTACCATAAACGTAACATGTACTAACAAAGGCTCCTGTACCGACAAAGGCAACTGTACCGACAAAGAAACCTATTTTTACGAGACAACCTGTGTCAAAAAAGTAACCTGTACTAAGAGAGCAACCTGTTCCGACAAAGGAACCTGGAACGACAAAATAACCTGTACCGACAAAGAAAATCTGTACTGACAAAACAACACAAAAGTGTTAAGGAACCTATACTAAATAAATATACTGTACCGTCAAAGAAATTTGTACCGAAAAGGAAACTGTATTGACAAGCAAACCTTTACCGACAAAGGAATCTATGCCAACAAAGGAACCTGTGCAGACAAAGAAAAGCTGTTTCGATAAAGGAGTCTGTACTACGAAAGAATCCAGTATCGACAAAGAAACCTGTACTGACAAAGGAACCTTTTTCTTCAAAGAAACCTGAATGCAAGCTAACTTTTGAATTATCAAGTACAGGTTCCTTCACAGAGTGATTTGAGACGCGGAATCATGTGCAGGAACTTGTTCAAGATCCTGTACATAAACCTGCTTAGGAACTAATCCGCGAGGTTTCACTGGTGGCTTCGCTCTGTCGATAGTGAGTTTTTATCTTAACACCTGATTTTTGAAGGAACCTATACGTTTTTCTTTACAGGAACCCGTGCCTCAATTTACTTTTCGAAGGTACCTGTACAGGAAACTATACTAGGCATTCAAACGCTCCTTTTTCAGTGCAGGTTTTATTGTAGGATCATGTACAGGTACCTTCGCAAAAATCGTACACAGGAACCGTCGAGATTGCCTGTGCAGGTTCTTGTGCAGCATCGTGTCTAGGAACATTTCCTGGGTCCCTGGAGGTTCCTGTACATGAATCTTCAGCTGGGCAGAGTTGATTTTAAATAAAGCAGCTGTTTCTGCGTACTATATTGCTGAAACGTCAGAATATACTAGATTTCAAATAATTTTCATTTAGCGAATTAATTAAAAAACGCAAGAAAATGAATCTTAAAAAATTCACTGTGGGCTGGGTTTGAACCAATAACCTCTTAATTAGATGCGACGTGCGCTACCAATGACGAGACCGCATTCCATCAATGAAAATGGTAGAATTTGTATTTTATAAATTTAAATGCAAATTCGTACATTTTAGATGTTTGTAATTTTCATTGAATTTGCATTTACATTCAGGAAATATAAGTTCGAAAATTTGTAATGATGAAGTAGGGTGGCGTAACTCGTAACGCATCTCACATGTAAGGACGAGGCTGTCGGTTCAAACCCAGCTTGCAATGAATTTTTTGGAACTTTTTTTTCGTGTTTTTTAAATAATTTTCGAAATGAAAAATAATTGCGATATAGTATTACCTAACTTATCATCAATCTCGTTCAAAATCATGAATTAATATTCAACAAAATCTTTTTAATTATAAATTTTATTATTAGGCTGACAATTGAACTGTATTTTTTAAATTCCTCTGTTTAATCTTTTGTTTAAAATTCATATTTTGTTGCTGATAAATCAACTGAAATCTTTTTTGGATTAGAATTTTTCTGAAAATTTGAAAATTAAAAAGTTTTTTTATGATGAAAAGTCAAATGAAAACTTTTTGGTTGAAAATTCAACTCTTTTTTTGAAAAAGCGTCTTCTTGAATTGAAGATTCATCTCTTTTAGCAGATTTTTCATTTTTCTTGGATAAAAATGCAACTGCTTGATGAGAAATTTAACAATCTTGTTAAAAATTCATACTTTTTCGTTAAAAATTTAGAATATTTAGCAGAAAATGAACTTATTATTTACAATTCGTATTTTCGTGTTAGAAAGTCAACTGGAATTTTCTTTTGATGAAAATTTAACTATTAAAAAAATTTTTTTTCATTCATCTGTTTTAGAAGAAAATTCGTCTTTTTTAAAAATAAAACTGCATCTGTTGGGTTGAAAATTCAACTCTTTTTTTAAAGTTTATCATTTCGAATTTTAAATTTACCCGCTTTAGCAGAAATTACAACTTTCTTGAATAAAAATGCAACTTTTAGTTGAAAATTGAACTATTTTGTTGAAAAATCATAATTTTTCTTCTACTGTTTTGTTGAAAATTGAATTATTCCGTATAATATTTACTTTTTGTTTAAAATGTATATTTTTCTGTTGAAAAATGAACTGAAATCTGTTCTGGATAAAAGTTCAACTTTAAAAAAAGTGTCGAATTTTATTAAAAATTCCTCTGTTTTAGTATAAATGTCATCTTTTTGGATACAAATGCAACTATTTGGTAGATAATTCAATTAAAATATTTGGTTAAAAACTCATCCTTTTTGGTTAAAAAATTCGTTTTTTTTTAAATTGAAAATTAATTTTTTTTTGTAGAAACTTATTTTTTGTTTAAAAAATTCGTATTTTAATCTTGAGTATCCAGCTGGAACTTTTTTTGATAAAAATTCCATTATTTTGTTGAAAATTAAAAAAAAATTAATCTTCTTTAATTGAAAATTCAATTTTTTAAATAAAAATTATTAATATTTTTATTAATATTTTTATTAATATTTTTTTGAGACTATTTATCTTTTTTTAAATTCATCTGTTTTTCTAGAAATGTCTTTTCTTAATGAAAATGCAACTTTTTGGTTAAAAATTATTCTTCTTTGCTTGAGTAATCAACTATTTAGTTTGGAAAGATTTGGTTGAATAACTTTGTTAAGAAATAATTTTGTTGTTGTTGAAGATTTATGTTTTTAAATGAAAATTCGTTTCTTTGGTTGAGAGTTTAACTATTTTTTTTATAAATGACTCTTTTTTTAAATGAAAATTCAAATACTTGAGTGAAAATTAAATTACATTGTTTATTTTATTAACATTTATTTTTTTTTGTGGAAAATCCCTTTTTTGTTTAAAATTAATTTTTTAACTGAAATTTTAACTATTCCCATTTTTTAAAGGTTGATCTTTTTTTTAGTGAAAATCCCCTTTTTTGTTAAAAAAAAATTTGTGGATTTGAAATTTTTTTAAAGGTAAAAGCGCATCAGATTCAATAAATTAGATAAACTTTTATTTTTCATGAGTCAAAAATCTTTATTTCTTGTGAGTTCGGAATATATCCTTTTAGGTTGAAAAATTCAACTATTATGTTAAGAAATTTAATTATTTTGTTTAAAATTTAAATATTTTATTAAAAAGCCATTTTTTTAAAATAAATAAAAAAATTTGAAAATTTTAAATTTGTATCCGAAATACTGTTTTATTTCGTTTATGAAAGATTCTATGTTTAAAGTATTGAAAATTTAAAATGATTGTATTGGAATATTAATTATCAAGAAAATGAAAAAGTAGTCAAGGGAAAATTAAGGAATTTAAAAAATGAAGTTTTTAGATTACTTACAAAATTAAACTTTTTTACATAAGCATATGTTTTCTTTAAAAATGCTTCACGCATAGTTTTTTCTGGATACATAGGTGCATAATCACACAAAGAATCGCAGGAATCATCTGGCGGTATTAATATTTCTGGAATTTCATACATTTCCGTCTTTGATTGAAAATTTTCACCTAAAAAATATTATTAAAAAGTTTTACCTTAAACTTTTTATTTAAAATCAGCAAATTTTTAAACATTAACTTTAAAAAATCTTTTAAAAAATAATTTTTAATTGGCAATTTCGAATGAGAAGAGCTTGAAAATTTCAAAAATAAATTGAACAATTTTGAATTGAAAAGGTTTCAAATCAAACAGTTTTAGGTTAGGAATTCTTTTTTTAAATTGTAAATATTCCTTGAAATCTTAATTTTTTTATAATAAATTCAAATTTTTGGCAAAAAGCTAACAATTTCAAAATTAATCAAAAGCTTATAAACTTTATTATTTTAAACAAAATAGATAATTGGATTTTAATCTATTTTTTTGCTATAAAATCAAATTTGAGGTGTGCCAAAATAACCTTTTAATTTTTTTTAATATTCTTAGAAACCTAATAATTTTTTCAAAGAAAATTTTATGTGAAAAAACGTTAATGTTCTGAAACTGGTAAACAAAATTTAAATCCTGATCAAATTAGAATAATTTTTTTAAGATATCAAAGTTTGCTATAGAACGCTAAAGTAACCGAAAATTGTTAAAAACTTATGATTCTTTAAAATCTAATAATTTATGTGTAAAAATTCAAATTTCGGGTAAACCATCTAACTAATTCGAAAAATGTATATTGTTTACTCTTCAAAATCTAATAATCTTTTATGGAAAATATTCATTTCCGGTATACATTTACATGCATGCGGAAATACATTTCCGGTATACATAACCTAAAATTGTTAAAAATTGGTAATCTTGATGATGATTTTGTTTTAAAAATGCTAATTTGAAACGAAAAAAAAACAACAAAAAGTAAAAACATTCTTATTAAAGTCTTTTTATAAAATTTATGATTTTATATTGAAATTATTTTAAAAAAATACAAATTTCCAATAGAAAGGACCAACATAAACATGCAAAATATTTCCAATAATTTTAGAATATAATAATTAATAATATGGGATTAAAATTATTTGAAACTGTACAAAATATAAAGATTTAGATTTGGAAATGGTTTCGAATAAAAAAAAATCATATAATGGGTAACATTTTGAAAAAAGACAATATTTCGAATGGAACAAAAAGGAATTGAGTTTTTTAAATTTTTAAATAAAAGCGTCTTAAATGGAATGATTTAAACTTTAAATTATATCATTTTTAATTTAAAGCCTTCAGAATTGAAAATTTTTATTTTTAATTGAAGAGTCTCAAAATTGAATGATTTCAGATTAAAAAATTAGATTAGTTAAGAATCAAAAGAATTAAAATTATATTAATTTTGATTAAAAGCGTTCAAAATTGAAAAATCTGAAATAAGAATTTTTTGAAATTTAATAAACTTGACAATTTAAAATCAAAAACTATATTGAATCTTCTGTAGTCAAAGCTTCAGATAATCGAGAATTCAAAATTTTCAAATGAAAAAAAGAAAAAATTTTAAGTATAAAATATTAAAATTAATTTTTTCACAATAAAGTAATTTTAAATGGCAAACATTACTATTAAATGAATTTCTACTATGGAAAGCTGAAAATCAAGCAAATCCTATTTTTATTTAAATCTGAATTTTAATAATTTTAAGCAAATTTTAATCGTTCAAAAATTAAAATTATTTAAATTATCAATAATAGTTTTTAAATTTCAATCATTTTAATTACAATTGAAAATTGACTAAAATTAAATCAATACAATGTACAATATTAAAAACTCAAATTGTTAGATATAAAAGTGAATATCAACACTTTTCAACATTAAATTTTTACGTTTCGAAAAATTCAATAGTGAAATTGTCCTGATATTTTTAAAAAATTTAAATTAAAACTATAGCTCTGTAAAATAAAAATTTTTAAATCAAAAATCTGAAGGAAATTCAAAACAATTATTTTCGATCCTAAGCTTTAAAATAAAAAAAAAACTTAACTTAGGGGACCTAAAAATATAAATTGTCTTAGAACTGCCAATTGTAAATTATAATTTTAAATTGAAATTATGAAAATTTGTAAGTTGAACAATATACTGATTTTGAAATTGTGCATCACGCTTCTTCAAATTTAGTACTTTTATTCTAAAATAAAAAATTAATTTAAAAATGTTAAAGATTATTAATTGTAATTACTGAAAATACGTACTTTCCCTCACTGGTCTTTCCTTTGCTTCAGCATTTTCAAATAATTTAAAAATATTTTCATCACAATACGAATCTTCTAGTTCAGATTCATGGAGCTCTTCACTGGCAGTGTCTATGTGTACCTAAAAAGTCCAGTTATTTGTACCGGATATTTCGGTATAAAAGTCTCTTTACCAGGCCGAGCTATTTATACCGAAATTACCAGGCTATTTATACCGAAATTTCGCTACAAATAGTCCCCTTTCTAGGTTCTGCTATTTGTATAAAAAAATATCTATCTATTTGTACCAAAATTTCGGTACAAATAGTCCCTTTTGAAGGCCCAGCTATTTGTACCGAAATTACGGGGCTATTTATACCAAAATTTCGGTACAAATAGTCCCTTTTCCAGGTCCCGCTATTATGAATGAAAATATTCCGCTATTTGTACAGTATCTGCTATTCGTAATGAAAATATCTGGCTATTTCTGCCGAAATATCGTTTCAATAGTCCCTTTCCAAGATCCCGCTATTTGTACCTAAGATATCAGGATATTTCTATTAAGAGTGTGGTATGAACAGGAGCTTTTCTAGGTCCAGTTTTTTGTATAGAAAAAATCCGGCTATCTATACCGTAATTTAGGTGCCAATAGTTCCTTTTCTAGGTCTCACTATTTGTACTTAAAATATCTACCTAATTTAAACCGAAATTTTCGTATATTACAAATAGTCTCTTTTCCAGGTTCAGCTATTTGTATGGAATATATCTTTCTATTTGTACCAAAATTTTGGAACAAATATTCTCTTTTCCAGGTCCCGCTATGTGTAACGAAATTATCCGGCTATTTGGACCAAAATTTCTTTACAAGTAATTCCTTTTCTATATTCCGCTATTTATAATAAAAATATCCGCTATTTGCACCGAATTATCAGGACAAGTAGTTCCTCTTCCAGGTTTTCTTATTCGTGTCGAAAATATCCGTCTATTTATACTGAAATTTTGGCATACATTGTCCTTTTTCCAAGTTCTGATATTCGTACCGAAAATATCCGACTATTTGTACCGAATTGTCGTTAAAAATAATCCCTTTTTCACGATCTTCTATATATGTACCGAAAATATATGGATATTGGGTACTAAAATTGTGGTACAAATAGTCCCTTTTATAGGCTCTGCTATTTGTAACGAAAATGTCCTTCTATTTTTACAAAAATTTCGTTACAAATAGTCCCTTTTACAGATTCGCTAGTCCCGCTGTTTGGAACGAAAATATCCGTCTATTTGCACCGAAATCTCGGTAAAAATAGGCCCTTTTATAGGTTCTGCTATTTGTAATGAAAATATTCGGCTATTCCTACCGAAATTTCGGTACGACAGTCCCTTTTTTAGATCCCGCTATTTGTATCGAAAATATCAGGATATTTCTATTAAGATTGCGGTATAAATAGTCCCTTTTCTAGAAAATATCCTTCTACTAGCCTTTTATATAGAAAACATCCGACTATCTACACCGAAATTTTGGTGCAACTAGTTCCTTTTCCAGGTCCCGCTATTTTCAGGAAAAATATCTAGCTAACTTGAAGCACAATTTTCGTACAAATAGACCCTTTTTTAGGATATGCACTTTTTTTGAAAATATTCACCTATTTGTCCCGAAATTTCGGTACAAATAGTCGCTTTTCCATGCCCAGATATTATTACCAAAATTAGCACGCTATTTATACAAAAACTTCGGTAAAAATAGTCCCTTTTCCAGGATCCGCTATTTAGATCAAAAATATCCGGCTATTTGTACCGAAATTTAGTGCAAGTAGTCCTTTTTCTAGGTTTTACTATTCGCGTCTAAATATCCGGCTATTTATAGCGACATTTTAGTACAAATAGGCCCTTATCTAGGTCCTGTTTTTTCTACCGAAGATATCGGGCTATTTATACCGAAATAACCATGCTATTTGTACCGAAATTTCGCAACATATAGTCTCTTTTCTAGGTTCTTTTATTTGCATAAAAAATATCTATCTATTTGTACCAAAATTTCGGTGTAACGAAACTTAAATAAAAATAGTCCCTTTTCCAGG
>JAWWLR010009804.1:0-11599 GCA_035041075.1 Acraspis erinacei
AGGTCAACAGCCTTAAGTACTTAGAGAACCTTTTTCTCTAGAGATACCGGTCCCACGCCTCTCCGAAGATGAGCAACTCCCTTGATAGGCTAGTGTTCACCGCATGGGCCACCCAAACTCTTCCAAATGGATTTTGATTAAACAAATTTTCTTTGGTTCAAAGAACCTATTTTAGTTCCAAAAGGCATTGTACCTAGCGATTAGATTATTTTCCTGCACTTAAAACTATTTTTTGTAAAATATAAAAAGCATATTTAGGAACGGTTTAAAAAAAATTAAGGACAAATATTTTGCTGCGTGATTTTCGATTTTTGGATTTATTTGTTGCCAAATGCAAAAGTTTTGAAAACTTTACATTTCATATAATACTAGAAAAATAATGGTTAGCTGGAGTTAGATTCTGTACATCCATATTAAAATCTTCTGTGTTAAAAAAAGGTTTGTAATTCAAATTAATTAAATCAAGAATTCGTCCCCTTTTAAAAACCGCTGAAGTAATTTTTTTTTCATTTTCGGCTTCAAATGTTCGCGGGATGTCAGTGTACCACAATCATTGAAAAAATCAAGTAAATAAAAAATATTAGGCGACATTAAGGATTTGTCTGTAGTAAATTTTTGGCATATTTATTATTTAAATGCTTAAAGCGACTTTAGTTGAAAGGGTCACACTAGATTACTATTTTAACTTGTATCACCATTAATGACCAAAATCTTTAAAGACTTATCTTTTAGGTATCGCAGGATATCAAAGCAAAATAATATGCTGAAAAATCTAGTTACAATAAATATGAGGCAACGTTTACCGAATCTTTTTGCAAATCTTGAAATTTTAGGAAAATATCAGAATAGAAAAATCAGACAGTTTTTTAGGGATGAAATAATTGAGCAGAGAAAAAAGTACGAGACATCTCTATGACCAATCTCGGCTGGGCAGATAGTAATCAAAGTCTTATTTTCATTCGTGAGGCTTTGACAGCCTTTAAACGAATGTTCCATGCTTCTGAATTGGTTTTAAGGAGAGAAAAGAAGAATAAATATCTTTGGATTTTAGGAGGAAAGATTTTTTCGAAAAGATGACGGAATGTCTAGGATTCAACTGACACTGCTTCAACAAATAGAACGCTTCCAGTAGCAATTAGGCTAGCCACGAAATGAAAAGACACAAAATGGTGTTATATTATTATTGAACAGATATTTTACGGCCGTTGGTAATTATACCTTCAATATTTTAATCTTTTTATGCATTACAGATATATAAGTCTTCTGACAGCAAACTTTGTATTATATTTAAGCTAGTAGCTTTAAATTTTGATACTGCTCTTATTGAGTATAATTGTATAATATTAGGCTTCATTGTGAATTAAGTATACCTTCATTGTTATAATAAAATCATTATATGCAAAGGTCTCTGGATATACGGATATCGATTGACCAAATCATGCCCACTTTTGTTGAGTGTTTTTCTAGAGATCTACGGCAATGCTTTTTACTTTGTCAAGTACTCTTTTAGTATCGTCCGTACTTTTATTCATCTCCTACTTTCTAATTTCAACTGTAATCACTTAGTTTGAGGTTTCTTGATTATAGTTCACTGTCTGATACATTTTTAGGCGTCCTTCAGGAGCTTCTTATTTTTGAATCATTTGAAACAAAATCTTTCTCTCCATATATCATTGGATACCATAAGAATTCGACATGGTGACGCCCAGTCTCCCTAAGCACAATTTTCTAGAATTAAAACATTTTTTCAGTATATGCTCCTACCATGTAATATATGTTTCTGAGTCCTGGTTAACTCCAAATACACCCTCTAGCCTCATTGCGATTGGCAACTATTTGCTCCTTCGATGAGACAGAAACGAGAGAAGGGGTGCTGGAGATTGTCTTCTTCTGCATAATAGTTTGAGAGGGACTATAATTTGAATGAGTCCAGTGGCAGCTTATCCCACAACCAAATTTATATTTGTTAAAGTCAAGTCAACTTCTGACAGTATTTTGTGGGGGTGGTTTATAAACCACTTAATGCCTCCTGTGGCACAGAGCTTGAATCGGCCATTTTTCACGCAATCCTAACTTGAGGAGCATTATCCTAACTGCAACTTTTAACAGTTACATTAATCCCGCTTCCAATCATATTATATATTTAACATATTTGGTGTACTCTACGGGCCTCTCGATTGGAACTCATGTTTCCACTCACCATACTGATCGTTTTAGTATTCGTATTGACTTAATGAGTGTAGATGACATTGATAAGGTTGTAACCTACAACCAATATGCTATCCCCTTCCCCTCTAACCATGACTTTGATCAACATTGCCTTTAAATTTTCCAATAATGTCAATTCAAAACCAATCCACAGATTGATGAGGAATCTCTTAACTACTGATGGACGTACTCTCACTAATTACCTAGTTTCGGCATTCGAAAAATTTTCTCCGCTACACGTACCTAGAAAGTTCAATTAGGCAACCCCCTGGATCACATCTGAAATTAAAAACCTGATGAGGGAAAGTGATGGGAAGCGCAGACTTGCAAAAAGAACAAAAAGCAGTATTATTCTAGCTTGATTTCGTAAACTTAGGAACCTAGTTCAAACCAAGATTCGAGATGCCTTCAATCAATACAACTATAATAAGATTGCACATAGAGTATATAACATTTTTTTTCGATGATATCACAACTGAAATATTTTTTTTTAATACTTGAAATCAAATCGAATGCCATTCGAACTGGTACAATATCAATTAAAATGATCAAACTTGCTCTTCCTATAATGTTTCCTATGCTTTTGCATATTTATAATGCTTCCCTACAGGTCGGCATCTTTTGTGATATCTGGAAAAAGGCTGTTATTTGCCCAGTTCCTAAAATTTCTAAACCGGCTTCCCAGAAAGACTACAAACGAATTTAAATTTTATGTGCATTGTCCAAACCACTTGAAAAAATCCTTCATCTGCAACTATCCGAATTTCTCGAAATATCTAAGGACATTGACCCAATGCAGTCAGGTTTTAGGGAAAAACATATAACTCTTACAGCTCCACTTAAAGTAACAACGGATCTCAAGATAGCAATAGATAAGAGGGAGGTGGCGATTGTTGTATTGTTTGATTTTTCGAAGGTATTTTATATGGTCAATCATAACTTACTCCTACAAAAGTTGAAATCTTTTACTGTCTATAACTCTGTCATTAAATGGTTTAAGTGCTATTTCTATAATCGGTCTGATAGAATTATTAATAGTAGTGGTGGTCTTTCTGAATGGGGGGAGGTCAAGTGTGGGTTTCTTCAGGGCTCAATTCTGGAACCTCTACTTTTCAATTTGTTCACCTGGGACCTTGCAAATGAGTTTCAACATTGCAGCTAAAAAAATTTTCTGACGATTTCAAAATTTACTTATCGGTACCAATTTCTTCCCTAAGTAGATTACTTATTCTAGTCAGATTTTCATCTGGGCCTGGAAGAATGGGCTTACTCTTAACCCAGGAAAAACTCAGGAAATTGTGGTTTGACATACTTCATCTCCGTCGCTTGTGATCTAGGCATCATTTCCACACCTTTGTATCGAGAACGTCAGTATCCCTTCTTCGGAAGTGGTTAAAGATCTAGGATATCTCTATAACAGTACCTTGTCCTGGAAGGAACAGATACTGTGCATCTTGAGGAAAACATACAGTATTCTAAAACATCCAGATAAAAATAAGTACTCTCTACCCACCTCCACTCGGATACTTTTGGTTAAGAGTCTCATCTTGCCCCACTTTGATGACGGCTGTTTAGTATACGATGGTTTGACCAATGATTTAAATTTAAAGCTCGAGCGTGCTTTAAACGCCTGTGTCCTTTTATCTACAATTTGACTAAATATGAACACATAACTCCATGCAGGCTTAAAGCTGGTTTGTTAAATGTTTCCAAGAGAAGACAGTTATTTATGGGTAATTTGCTTTACACTATTTTTCGGAACAAATCTCCTGAATATCTTAAGATTCCTTATTATAGAACATGTCAGCTTCAAAGATCATTTATAGCGAGAGATCGCCGTTTATGGAATAAAGTTCCCTACGATATAAGAAATGCCACTTCTCTGTATAACTTCAAGAATCTCTTTTTCAAATATTGTGCGATACTCCTAACCTAACTCTTGAGATCACTCACTGGTAAACTCTTTCATTTAGTTCTCGAATATTTCGTCTTCGAATGAATTTCTGTCTTCATTCACTTTTATAATCTTTTTATTTTTTTTAATTCAGATACATCGACACTATTTATTTATTTTATTTAGTATATAGATTAAATTATAAGATTAAGTGCTTGCACAAATTTTTAATGACATTGTATCATCCTGTTCCTTAGAGGAAAATGTGTTGAAGGGAAAGTTCCAATTGAAAATTTCATAATGGATAATAATCGAGCTTTTAAATCTACAATATTTGTAAAGTTTTTAAGAAGCTTGCATTTCTTGACTTGTTGAGACAAAATTCATATTTAGTTGCCCTACTAAAATTTAATGCTATTTCTGAAATTAGTGACTGTTCTTTTATTGGACGTTGAAAAATAACATTTTATATAAAAAATATAAATCAATGGTAATTTAATTGAAACTCCTTTTTCGAATAAAATATAGTCATTCATTAAAATTTATAATTATACAAATGTTGTCACCAAGCGATAATATAACGCAGGCTCAAATAAACTCAAATTTTCTGGAACTTTTGTTTTAACTCTCATTCTATTTTAATAATGTTTATAATATGACATAATGTATTTAAAATCATTTAAACTACGTCGTAGAATACCAAATTCTGAGTAATAATTCTTTGTTAGTGGTTTTAACTTAGTTTAAAATTAAATCGTTTTTATATATCAAACGTTATTTCGGCTGAGACTTCCTCAGATTATTAAAAAGATTAAGAAAGATATTTAAAGATTTCAGATATATATCATTAATGTGAAGTTTTTTGCGACTTTCGTGTAAGAAACTTTTAAAGAATATTCATTCGTTAAAACTATATTTGGAATTTTGAAAAACTTCGGTTTCTTTATTAGAGGAATATGCAGACTGTTCTTGGTATTTTGTCTACCATCTTATTTGTTTTTTCTAATTCTATTGGTAAATATAATAACACATATGATCTAATGTACGTAACACCTAAGGATTGAACTACTGTTATAAATTAGTGGACATCATTTCATGTAACTCAATTTTAATCTTGTGAAATCTGGATTTTAGAATTCGAGCCATGATCATTTCTTGCGAACAGATGAATGTTTCGAATATAATTATTATATTTTTTATTCAATAGGTGTTTCCGTTAGTAATGTCGATTTTTTCGCAGAATTTGGTTGTGTGTTTACATAACAATAAGAATTACCTTAATAATCGAAGTATTGGTCCTTGTTTTCCACAACTTTTCCCCATGTTTCTGGCAATGCATGGATTCCTTCCGAAAAGAACTGTTCATTTTTTGAGGGCAATCATTCGTCGAGCCAAATTCTCACTTCTTTGTCAGACTGGAAATTTTTCTCTAAAAGTCCATGCTGGATCGAACGGAATAAGTAGTAGTCCGATGGGGCCAAGTCTGGTCAATACGGAGGGTGGGGTAGGATGTCCTATTTATTTTTTCCAAATAGTTTTGCAGGGGTTTCGCAAAAAGAGCCCGTACATTGTCGTGTTGAAAAATTACTTTCTCGTGTCTTTACGCGTATTCTGCTCGATTTTCCTTGAATAAAAATCCAGAAAAAATTGGCTCTTGGTGAAGTATGTCGAACCTTCAAAACATCATAGACGCAATGCGTCTATAACAGCAAAAATATTAGTAAAGCCATCTCTTAGAAGAATCGACATTATTAAGAGAAAAAACCTCTTATATTAATAGCAGAATCTCCAACGCAATTTAAAATATTTTAAAAAGGTTACACAGTTACTTCGAAACCTTATCAAGACGTAAATATATTTTAAATTAAAAAAATCTGAACATTGAGTATAAATTCAAGCAAGAGAAAAAATATGTAAAGAATAGATTTCATTACGGTAAATTTCTTATCAACTGAGCTGTATTTAACGTATTTTTGATAAATACACTGTTCAAAATTTCGGTTAGAAACTTCCACTACACGTATTGGACGTTTATTTACGAAACGTAAGGTAACACTACAATACAAAATGTTGTAGTTTCCAAAAGCTGGCATTAGTATAGTACCTTAAATGTATTGGAATTTTATAATGCAAGTCCAGTAGCCAGTAACTCGAAAACTATTGAAGCGAAAAAATTTTTAAAAATGTAAACCAATTTTCAGAAGACTTGTTCTGGGCCAAAAAAAATTCTGACGAAACCAATTTTTTTAAAATTTATAGTATATAAAGCGCCTATTTCTAGATTTTAAGGAATTCATGTCATTTAAGGATTTAGTGAAATTCACAGAATTTACGGAGTTCACGCAACTCATATCATACCCTGAATTCACAGATTTTATGGAATTACTGGCATTCATGGAATTCGCTAAATTTACGTAATTTATAATATTCGCAGAATAAAATAAAATCAGGGAATTCACGGAATTAAAAAAAAATTAATCAAATTCATCGCATTCACGGAATTCAACGAATTCACGAAATTCATGATATTCTCGGAATCCAAAAAATATAAGGAAATCAAGGAATTCAGAGAATCCAATTAATTTATGGAATCCAAAGTATGCGCGGAACTCTAGCAATTCATAATATTAAAGAGATTTACGGAATTAATGGACTTCACGAAATTTATGGAATTCGAGAATTTTTAGAAATAACGGAACTTACGGAAATGATGGAAATCACGGAATTAATGAAACACACGGAATTCATAGATATTACGGAATCCATAAACTACATGGAATTCACGGAATTCCATCAATTCACAGAACTCACCTAATTCGTGAAATTCAAGAAAATCGTGGAATTTATGGTATTCACGGTATTCAACGTATTCATAAAATTCAATTGCTTAATGAAATTATTCGAAATCAAGGAATTCACGGAATGTATGCAATTCATAGACTCGCAAGGGTTCCTTGAATTCCAAAAATACCGGGAAGTCCTTGAGCTCCTTCGATTCAACGAATCCCATGAATCCCATGAATTGCTTGAATTCCTTGAATTCCTCGAATTTCACGAATTCAGCAGATTCCTTAATTGTATTAATTCTGCTATTCCTTGAATTCCATGAATTCCTTCAGTTCCCTGAATTTCGTGAATTCCTTAATTTCCACAATTTCTGCGAATTCTGTGAATTACGCAAATTGCTTGAATTTAGAGAATTTCAGGCCTGACATGATTTCCGTAACTTCCCTGCAATCCTTAAAATCCATATTGACAGTTAATGCCGCAAATTCCTTGAATTCCGTTAATTCTATAAATGTCTTGAATTCCATGAATTTCATAAATTAAGCTTATTCCGTGTATTCCTTAAATTCGATTAATTTAGTTTCAATGAGTTCCTTGAATTCCAAACATTCCGTGATTTCCATCAATTTCGTCAATTCACTCAATGCCACTAATTCCCCGAATTTCGAAAATTCCCGCAATTCCTTGAATCCCATTAATTTTGTGAATTTGATGAATTTAATAAATTTTTCGAATTCCTTTAATTCCATGAATTTCGGAAATTCCTTGATTTTCGTGAATACCCTGAGGTCCATGAATTCCATGAAATGCGTAATTTCCATAAATTCCGTGAGTACCTTGAATTCCATGAATCTGTGAAATCTGTGAATTACATGAATTCCGAGAATTCTATAGATTCCGCGAATCCCTTCATTTCCATAAATTCCGTGAATTTGGTGAAATTTATGAATTTCTTGTATTCTGGTAATTCCTTGAATTCTGAGAATTCCAGGAATTCCATTAATTCCGTGATTTCCTTGTGCACAATTTCCGTCTTACAAAAGCTCGAATATGTTTTTCAAAAAGAACGGCACACATCTAATTCGTTATGCCGATCTAGTCGATTAATTTAATTGATGATTTTTCGGAAAAAATACTATACCAAATGAGAAACTAGTCCTTGCCCAGGTGGTGTCCTAACCTCAAACCATAATTTATCCTACTTAATTTTCCAAAAAATCATATTAAAAGATTAGAATACGCTCCATGTATATAAATTTTCTCCATATTTATATTTTGTGCTTCTTGACTTATTCAGCACTTCAGCAATGTGAACTTGAAATATTATGTCAGAAACGGTACTTATCGCTTACACGACTGTGTGGGAACAACTTTTCAGAACAATGCAAGTTATTTTGGTTTATATTGTAGCTCGATAATACATTCTTAAGACAAGAACAAATACTGAGAAAAACATTTGCGAAAAATGTATGTTAATTTTTTGAAACCCACGTGACAACTGTGAATAAATTCTCTTTAGTTGCATTTGGTATAAAATATGGTGATCTTAATTATTCTAAACAGTTAATCTGTTCACGTAAATTTAACCTTAGTAGTATTGATTTGAACTTGAATATAGTTCAAATTTTCTACAATTAATTTTAAACTTAGTTATATTCATTTGTAATGGCACTACATTTATTTTAATCCGACTTCAATTTAATTTCAATTTTGCACGATATTCAAGAATGCACATTGATAAATTGTCCTTAAGTGCTTTGGGCTATGCACAAAGTAATCTCTAATATTCCTGAATTTATAGAAGTTCGATGTATTGCACTTCAATATTTGAGACTGAAAACACGTTTTAGTATCACACATTTAATATCCAAATTATTTGACCTTAGTTTAATTTGCCCGAAAATAAAGTTAATTAACAGCCATTGGTCACAATTCTTATCTAGATTTCCAATTATGTCTCTTTTCGGAGCATCAAAAAACTATTCCAAATGTGCATTCGGAAAAGTAAAAATTAGGATAACTATACTACATAACAATTCGAAAAATATAGATCGAACTTTAAGACACAAAAAATAAAAATAGAACGCCAGAATGCATACCATTTCCCAATCCACATAATTACTTTTTTATCCAAAATCAAGCGGCCAAACAGCTATTTTTTGTAATTTTTATTTTCCTGAACTACCAGTTATCATAATTACTATTATAAAATATCCTTATTTAATATTATTTCAATATTTTCGAATTTCTATTAACAATAATATTTATTTATTCTAATTTTCATTCAATCTATTATTTTCCGACATTTATTTTATGTTATTTTCATTTTCCCGGGTACCGTCATACATATATTTAATGCTCATTTATACGAATTATGATTTGCCCTAATTTTCAGTTTGTCAAATTGCAATTGAGAATAAATTGCGATTGTCCTGTGGATCATACGGTCTTAAGTAATGGTGCGAAATTAGATTTCAGATAAAATATTGAAAATTGTGTTTTTTCAAACATTAATTTTAATCAAACTGTCAAATGGAAGAATTGTCAAGGGGCTGCCTAGTGAAGATCATTAAAACAGGGTGAAATTGATAATTACATTTAATGGAAAGATGTTTAAGTGATCTGAACCTTTGGTTAGTGTTTTTCCATGTGAGATTGAAAAGATATTGCCGCTTTTTGTAAGTTGATTTATAATATTATGCTTTATGATTTGTATTTTGAAGCTTGGTTAATTACATAATCGTTAGGTTTCTTGATTGAATTATAAAGTTTTAATCTGCTGTACATTTCCCAATGTGATACCGTGTAATCGTGTGTGTTTAGTGTGATATTGAATCCGGAAGGAAAACAAGTGAGAACTGTACGGTTCTAGTTGAAAACTAAGATAAAAGTTGTGAATTCGCAGTTTCACAGTGCAATAATATAAGAAGAAATAAATAAGAACTTCCCCAGCCAGAATAAAAATTTTGTAAGCAAAACAAAAAATTTCACTATAAAATTTTGTATTATTAAGTATATTGATCACTACTTCAGAAATTAAAAAAAATGTCAAACGAGCATTAATCCTATTAGGCTTTTCAAGGAATTCGAAGGCCACCCGCAGAAAACATAGGTTTTTTTAAAGGAAGCATGATGAATAAGTTCAAAGTGGGACATAATGAATAAAGAGGCAGGAAAAAGATTTGACGAGATAATGGAATTGAAAAAGGCGAATTAAAGAAAGCTAGTATCAAATATGAATAGAATCGAAAAATAGAGACAGGTTTACTACAAAGAGATAGTAAAAAAGTTGAAGCAAAGAAAATTAGGAAGAAAATGTTCAGCAGTTAGATATATGCAAAAATCATAAAAGGATGGATAATGAAATATGAAGAGGGAAAAGCGTTGATAGAAGGAAAATTGAGAGGTTTGAGGAAAAGGGAAACATTCACTAAATCATCCAACAGATAACATAGAGGAATAGGAAAATTATGGACAATGAAATTCAAATTGAAAGAAAATATTCGATCCAACGAGAAGAGACGGAACATGTTGATAGAAGGAGGTGCTGGAAGAGTTCCGGAGAAGGAAATATCAGAAGGACCTAGAAGAAATTGAATGGGATAGAAGGTAGAATGTAAAGTAGAAGTAAGGATTCATAGAAACGGTTAATTAAAAAGATTGTAAAAGATTACACAGAAGATGATTGAAGGGTGTAACAGAATCGTTACCACTTATTGTGTCTCGGTGCGACCCTGGACGAAAAGGTTGCCGGGTGGTGTGCGAGATTAGGCGGAACCCCCGAGGGGTCCCGAGGTCCTGCTCGATCGCATCTCCCATCAATAGTTTTAACTCGTTCTCCTAGCCGAAACGCAATCTTCTTTTCGCGACTAGTGTATCCCTAGTTTTGTGCTCGGTCCTCTAACCACCTCAAACTCGTCGAGCGCTACGTCCCGATTCGGTGGCAGCTACAACACGTTGTATCCTGGAAGAGGACCCCTGATCTTCTCTTCACCGGCGAACTTTGGCAGGACCACTCTTCTCCAACCCAAATCATCGCTGCGGTCCGGCGGTTGTACCGTTCCGTGAGTGGCAATAAATTGTGTTCACCCTTCTCTCAGCATTCAGCTCCCATTTCCCTCCTCGGTAAGACTCCCGCGCTATACCTGGCGCCCAATTGACAATTACCCACACTTTTCCTTCCACATTCCTAGAAACCTTCTGAGAAAATGAGGCATAAAGGTTCAATATTCAGACTCAAATGCTCGAATTTCGTTTCTCGTGTCTCATAAATCTTGCATACTACTTGATTTATTGCCTTGTATTCAAATATTAATAACCCATTATTAGGAGAATACTAAGTTTATGTTTTCAAAATATGCAAAAGTGAAACAAAGCAGCAAATTAATTAGAAATATTAGGTTAGTCAGTGATAAGTAACGGAATTCAACCTCTCAAAGAAATAAAATTATAACAGGGTTAAGATAAAGTAACGAAAAGTCTGAAAGTAATCTTAACTTAAGTTAAATCCGGATTTTTAAATAGCAATTAAAAACCAGTAATGATGAATAAAACGAAATGAAAATGGAAATCATAGAGAGAAAAAGTTTCCCGTTTCAAATTATTAAAACCGACCTAAGATTTTATAAGGATGGAAAAGGATCAGGTTAAAAATAAAGAAAAATTTATATTTCTGATTAAGCCAAATTTAGTTTCTAAAATCAGAAAAGG
>JAWWLR010009837.1:1482-11596 GCA_035041075.1 Acraspis erinacei
TCAGTGGCTGGTCTACCCCAATCACTCGTCGCCCTTGCCCCCAAAAGCGAACTCCAGAGGCAACTCTGTCATGGTAGCCACATCCGGGGTTCTCTGACATGACGGCATAGAACGCATCCGGGTACTTAGCGGATAGATATATAGTATAACACAATGTATTTAGTACCATCCGTTGACCCAGTTATCTCGGAGAGAGAGCCCGGGATGAAGAGAACTCGGACAATCGTAGTAAAACATAGTCACAGTTGAGAACTTTGGAGAACTCTCCCACTCACAAGACTCAGTTCACAGGTTTGTGCTAATGGAACTTTCTGATCATCTATCTATGGAGACAAATGGATGGTCAAAGTTAGCGGGTCCAAATTTCGAGCGCCAGTCTGCTCTTCTAGATGGTCTAAAGAGCATTCCAGAATATTTTGAACGTAGAGAGATTCTCATTTTATAGACAGTCTGACTGTTGTAAGAAGGCCAGACTCACTATCAGCGATAATCGAAGTGTCCTTTAGGGATGTTCAATACATCATCTTCAATAATCTCCTTTTCACTCATTTCAACCATCCATGGATGAGCAAGTGACTCATCGCGGATGGCTAACCTGATTGGTTATCGTTGGCATGTTTATTTAAAATGAGTAAATGTTTAAGTAACTGCCATTGAGCGGTTTAGCGTCACATTTGCTGTTTATTTAACCCTAGATATATTTTTAATCAGTTTAAAATGATTTTGGATACTTCGGAAAAGCGTGGAGAGTGAATTAAGCTTATTATTTTGAATTTTCAACATCAAATTTGATGCTTCCAAGGGATTAAGAATAAAGACGTAACTGGTCGCTCAGCTATCAATTTGTTGTAACCGTTTCGTTTAAAACTGACAACTTGCCCAAAATTGCAGCATTCATTGACGATGCAACCAGAAACGAGATGTGGGAGATTAGTCTTAGAAATCTTTCGAATGTTTGAAATTTTACAACTCAGGTCCTTAGTCTTGTGTGCTCCAAAAATATATTGTAAATTTGCACTGTTTTTTTCATATCAAGTTAGGTTTCAAACACTTAGCTATTCACAAAGAATAAAAAATGCTTTCTGACTTTATATATTTCATATCAACTTTCAGGTTTTATAGGCTCCACTTAAATTTATAATTTATAGTATCTTATAAGTGGGATACTAGAATGGGTAGGAAAAGGACAACAAATATAAAAAATGTAGGTTAATCAAATCGACCATGTAAAAGGGCCAGGTCAACGGTCCGAGGAGATCAAGTCGACTATGTCAGATAATGAAATCTACCATCTATGATGATCGATTCGACCCTTCATAATGATCAATTGCGCCGTATGGGATGATCAGTTCGACTCTTTATGACGTTTGAGTCGACCTTCCCAAATGATCAATTCGACAATCTCAGGCAATCGATTTGGCTAAAATTGAACTTATAATTGAAAATCAAAGATTTGCAATTTTAGTATAAAAACATGAAACCCCTACCAAAAGTGATGAATTTGCAAACCAAAAAGATGATTTTCAAGCAAAAGTGTTGAATTTTCTACGAACAATAATAGTTTAGCCCAGAAAAAAATGTAGGCAGATTCTAATTTGAAGAAAAAAATAATTTTCAATACAAAATAGAAATTACCAAATGACTAATTTTTTAATTATTTCGGATTATTTGCTTCGAGGCTATATAAATATAATTGTCCTGGGTTTCTCGAGAAAATTAAAAAATATTTTTTAAGATTTCAGGTGCTTCGAAAAAGTATCTAGAAAATTTCTTGGATTTTTTTTTATTTTACCTGATTTTAAAAATTGTTCGTGAAGATTTCAGTAGTTTAACGGATATTAAATTTTTTTGACGCTGGTAGAAATCTAGGAATATTTTTTAATTTCTTCCAAATATTTCGAAGTCATACCTTAACTTGTTTTGAAATCTTCCCGAATCTTTTTGAAAATTTCTGAAATTCTTTCTAATGATTTGAAATCTTAAAAAATATTGCCTTGAAATCTTTACAAATTCTTTCAACAGTTTTTAAACTGCTTGTTCGAAATCTTCAATAATCTGCATTTTGTTTTTAATACAATAATTTTTTATCCTTTGAAAATTTTTTTTTTCTTAAAGTTATTCAAATTTTTTCTAATATTTCGTAATTTTGAAAAATTTAAAACAATCATACATGTTTATTTAAATTATTTTTTTCCTACTTTGATGCAAATTGGGAATCAATAAATATTAGATCTGTGGTATTTAAAACATTTTTATTTAGAAATTGTTTAGAATAATATTGAGTACCTGTAATTTCATATTAAAAGCGCATGATTTAATATTGCACTATTTTTAGCATTTTCAATCTTAAAGAACACTTTGAAACACGTCCAAATAGTTCAAATTCTTTGAGTTCCACCTAAAACCCTTAAATCTTGTAAAATTCTCTGAAATACTTTAAAGTAATCTTGCAAGATTCAAAATCTTTTGAATTTATTTTAAATCTCTCAAAACCTAAAACAGCTGGAATATCTTTTATTTCTTTGCAATCCCCCGAATTTGTTATCGTAATTGTAGTTTCTCTAAAATCCCCAAAATCTTGGGAATACCTTCGATACCAATAGTAATCTTTGGAAATCCTGCAAAATGTAATGACATTTCCTGAAATTTTTTTAATTCCGCGAAATAATTTGAAAACCTATATTTAGTAATTCAATGATTCTTACAATATTGTAATATTTTTTTATTCAAAAGGAAGTTTCTTATAATTACACGTCTTGAATCGCAAGAAAATTATAAGTGAATTTCTCTTATCATTTCTTCCTAAAGCTGTGACAATGATAGCAGTAAGTTATGAGTCCGTTTATCGGTTTTTAAATTCTGAAACAAATGTTTAACCAAAAGAGTAAAAAAATGCAATACTTCGTTATTGTGTGAATTATTTTTTGATGTCGCTCGCTTACGATTGTCATGTTCAAATCTAGCCTTCTCGTGACATTTCCAAGGATAGCATAAAGATTTCCTATTTCACGGGAAGTTTTCCAAAAATGTGTTCGAATTATTATAACCCATGTTTAAAAAAATTCCAGTTTTAACTGTAATAATTTGTTTGCAAGTCCGTAGTAGAATAGGACCTGAAGCGTTTGTCGAAATATGCTTATACTATTTGACTCAACTATTTACGTGTAAAAAAAAAAGTTTCTTCCAAAATATGCTGTAACGGTGAGGTAAATGTTGTGAGGATGGAAAATTGAAGCCACTGCATGATATAATAACCGTACGTGAAATATTTCGGCTGAGAGTGGGACGCACCTGAACTTTGCGTTGCTGAAACTCAAGCGCCCAAATGAGGCTGGCTCACGAACATGTCCGACGAATTGTATTTACGTCGACGAATGGTCGTATCGACGCGTATGTGTGCTGTGTTGCCCCTTGCTACCAACTGTCTCGCGTGATTCATTGTTTCACATTCCAGTGTCATGCAAAGCAGAAACGGTCGGTAAAATTTTTAACGCACACGGTGAAGTGTTTAAACAACTTTCAATTTAACACAACAGCGTTTCAAACTCGTCAACAGTAGTGACTACTAGAGGCCAAATTAGAAGCTAAATTATGATCAGTGTGTAGCTTCCGGAATGTTTGAGAAAGCTCTCGACCTACCCCGCCAAAATTTGGCCTCTTGTCGCTGTATGCATCAGTGAGAATTCCGAAATGCGAAGCAAAAAATCACAAGCCGACAGAAAAAGATGCGGTAGTTTAATCGTTTACTAACTCTAAATGGATCGCTTTTATAACGAAACAAATGAAGATGGAGATCCAAGCCTTGTATGACGCGTTTCCACGTCCTGGGCCAGAAAGAACAATATATTGACCCTCATAATCAATTCCGGTGTGAGAAAAGGGATGTGACGGTCTTCTTTTAGGAGTTGGAAGATCACACATAAGTTGAGTTTCCATTCTAGCCTTATCGCGTATGCAAACAATACAAGGATGCACAAATTTCCTAATCTAACTTCGAGCGTCAATATTCCAATTTTGAGTACGAGCCCTAGAAAGAACCAGCTGACTACCGGCGTATAAATAATTTCGATGAAATTGTTCTAGTATAAGCCTAGATATCCTATGATTAGGAACAATAGCAAGGGGGAAGCTTGATAGACTAACAATTTTAATTGATGTGAACGGGGCCACCAAGGCGAATAACGCCATCATGACCAAAGAATGGATTAAGCCTTTTTAATGGCTAGCAATCTCTAGCGCATAAATATCTAAGAAAGACAACACTTTATGTAAAATTCTTGACAGCACGCAAAACATAGCGGTGATGCGAAGTACGCAAGCCCAAGCTGATACTCAGGGAATTAACAGAGATTGGCAATCGGTTTCTTTTCCAATTGTACCTGAATCCTCAACTGAAATGTCACGTCAGGCGCAGTCATCTGCTTTTTAGATTGCACATGATTCCAAAAGGCAAAAGGCAGTTCAGTTTCAATTGTAGATATTCTTTTAACAACAAAAACTGATAATTGAACTAATTGTTTCTGTAGCCAATTAAGAACGATCAATGAGTCTGTCAAACATAAATGGGAACATCAATTATTGAAAAGAACTAATAACAAATGGAATTAAATTTGCCAAAAGAGTAGCGTCGCAGAGTGAAAGTTTCAGAATAATCACTGTTTTAATCGGTGCAATCTTAGTTTTATCCATAATAAGTTTAAAGAAGATTTGCCCGGATACGGAAAAGATGCGCAAGTATATAGCAGCAACGTAAGCTAGGCGAGATGCTTCGAATAAGCGATGTATTTGAATCGACTCAGTATCGGTACATTGGGACGTCAATTTAATTTTTTTTTGGTAGTGGGTTCAATTAACGACAGGTTGACTATATATCGCCCACTAGAATCTCTTCTGTAAGTCTCAGCAAAGTGAGGTTTGCAATCAAGTGATCGAATATCGAGTCTTTCAGTACGGCGAATATCGAATAACGCTAATTCGAATCCATTCTTGGAGCTGCAAGGTCTAACTGACGTAACTTACTAGGAATATCTATAAACGTAAATTGTTTGTGACAATAACCCGTAAGTTCCGGAAGCACTAATGTTTGACTTGTAAGCGTTTTCCAATTAATCATAACTTAATCATAGTTATTAATCATAACATAAACAAAATAAAAAACTTGATTAGAAACTTTAGCTTCTACAACAGAAACAGTTATACCAACATTTTACGCGGTAGAAGTAACTAATATCGCTAATAAAGCAGCTGGTCGTTCTTTGCTTCTTGCGTGAAGATAAGAAGAAATCGCATTCCCATGCTCGGAATTAGGTTTTAATTCAAACTGAGTTTGAGGAGAATGACTTTTCGCCAATCTTGATTCATTAGAGTTATCCTTATCTCGTTGCAAAAGAGAATGATGGTCTTTCTTATGAAAAGAACAGACCTTCTTACTTTCTCAAGTACAGCGTAGGTACCTGCCCAAACAATTAAAGCAAGGCTTATTAAAACGAATTTAATCATTACGTTCATATTGACACTATGTCCTTCTTTAAATACCGGACAACTTGATTTCTTCTGATTTTGATGTTGGTAAACCTTCTGTTTTGACGCAGCCGAAGAACTAATATTTCTCCATCAGATCGTTTCTTAATATTTACTGTAGCCTCCAAAGTACTCAAAAATGACATACGTTGACAATTCCCATTGATCTCCAGAATTTTATATCTAATTTATTTATCAACATAAAAGCAAACAATTAATTTCCCTCGTCAATCGGATGGTTTAGATTTTTCAGTGCAGTCGTCACTGTCACAATTAGACTTAGAATATTCTTCAAGTTATTCAATCTATTCGAAGTAATATCAGACAACCCAACCATTTGCTTTAACCCTCTACCTGCCCTATATTATCCCCACTCCATTGTCCCCACCATGTGTCCGAATTGACGATTTTTGACGATAACGGTCGAATGAACAGGCAGAGGGTTAAATATTCATTAATCATCGACTTACAACTATTGTGAGGCTCTTCTAAATTTCTACAAATGATTTGAATATTATTAGAGGTACCCAGTTGATTTTGTGCATCAACTAAAGTTTCTCTTTTGAGACTTGCCTTTAAACAGTGCAAACGTTTCGCATCAGAAAGAGATTCATTCGCAATAATGAGCGAAAAACAAATAGTGAAAAGAAAGCAACTCACAATACATACCTGAGAAAACAGAAATCGAAATAGTTGGCAACTTAGAACGAGGGCTCATGTCTGGCTCATCCTCATTACCCTGGTTTATCCGAGCAGGCAGCTCATCCGGGAGGTTTGTTAAGAGGTATTGGTATCCTCTTCTTAGCGTTTCTAACTGCAGCAAAAGATTTAACATCATAGACTTCTGTTTGATGTCACTCAGCATCCTCCTCTTCATCTGGACTACCAGCAGGCGGCGAACTAGTTAGAAGAATCACATAATTCTTTCTGCACCTTTTCCAGAATTCTTGAAGATTTGCAATACGATCCACCAGCAACTGTCGTGATAGGTCACCCCTGCCATTAGGCGCTCAGCGATTCCAATGCATTTTTTCTGCAAAATCGTATTATTGATAATAGATACGATGCGCGATATAACACAATATGGCGACACACCGAGGAACACACACAAACAACAACAAAATTGTCCAGTTTTCAATTCATACTTTTCCCTTTTCCAGCAATCGGGCTTGAAGGAAAAAAATGCTGCATAATAAAAGTCTAGTAATGTTCGAAATACCTTTATTCTACTAATACAATTTTTTAAATATTTTGCATGTTCTAAAATTACCACCTGAATTCAATTTTTAAAATTATATGTACATATATTGTAGTTTTTTCTGAAATTAATTTAAGTGATTATTATTAAACAAAATTTTCAGAAGTGCAATTTGAAATTAAAAAGGGATAAAAAGTAAAAATTCTTTAAATGTCTTTATAAATATAAATCATTAATGCTTTCCATCCAGTGTACTGATTAATGAATTATTAGCCTAATAATTTTGATCAAAGTATGAAGTCACATAAATAATCAATTTTAACTTTTTTCATTCAAGTAAAATAAATTACTCAGTTTATGGTCATGCAATTAAATTTTGGATATAATTTTTAATGCAATATATGTTTATTCATATTTAAAATATCCCTATTCCAAGTACATAATTATTCAACTGTTTTTAATTTGATTTTTTTTAGTCGACTGACAATTCTGGTTGGTGCTGTTTTACAATTCAATTTTGAAAATTATGTGCCCATCTTTTTAAAATGTTTTCCTGATGTTTCTTTGCGCGCTTTTATTTTTCTAAATTAATTAAACATTTCAATTCAAATAATTGCGTAATAATTCCCATATTGATAAACGAGTATCGGATCAAAATATAATTTTAAAAATTACACTGGGTACCAAGATGTGATTTATTATCAATTGATGATACATTTCAGTATTCTTTAACCATGGAATATGAACTTTGCAACAAGAATCTTCTTTATTTCGCATTTTTTTATAAAACAGTTTTACTTAAAAATTAAAAATATTGATGTTACCAAAAAAGATTTGTTTCAGAATGAGCAATTTAAAAAATATAAATAAATAGGATAAAAATCCAATAAACACGAATTTTATAATAGTTTGTTATGTAGGATTCTGGGCAATAATGTTTTAATGTTTTAGTGATTTATTTAGGTACACTGATTTACTTACATTGCCCCGAAAAAACCCAAAAGTGCAGGAGCGATATACACTGAAACCGCAGTTATATCCTCTCTCACTTATATCCTCTCGCGCTTATATCTCTGCATAACTCTCATTTATATCGGCTCGTCATCCACCACCTCGCAGTACCACGTGACAAGCAAGCCAATGGGAGCGCAGAGCGACCATTTCCCCTTCGCTGAGCAGCATTGGTGGGATCCCCTTCCGGGAGGATATAAGTGAATGTTTACGTTCTCGGAGAGCGGATATAACCGCGGTTCTGGTGTATTTAAATGATTAATCAATCTATTCTGCAGAATTATATATAAAGACAGAAACGATGTACCATTTAAATTTAGGGTATCATAATTTAGTTTCTAAACATTTTTATAATTTGTAGCCGGCAATTTTTAAATGGATTTAGAATTTTTTGTAAAGAAAAATTCAGCATTAAATTTTGAGGAGATTAATGTAATGTTAATGATAATCCATAATATGGATTCCTCGTTTGCAAAGTAGATTTTTGCGTTAAAATTGCTTGCTTTTATCGAAAATATAAGACTCGAGGGTAAAAATTTGTCATCAGATATTTCTTATTAATTTTAGAAATAAATTATATAAACAGATGGTAAAACAATTGTTCAAGTCAAGAAAGTGGGGATGGGAAATATTTGTTCGCAAATCCTTGTTCAACAAATTTGACAATATAGAGAATTGAAAACTGCATCTTTTGAGGCAGTTGATGTATATGAACATTTCACAAACAAAGTAATTGTTTATAATAATTTAATCCGAAAAAATAACGTGTTCTCCGAGCTTCTGCTATTTAAATTTTCCGTATGAATCGGAGTACGAAAAAATCGTAAAGACAGATACGTGAAGCAGTTTTGGGAGAGGTTTTTTGTCAAGCAATATTTTGTTGGGTCAAAAATTAACAAAAATAGGACGAGTTGAAATCAAAAGCGCTCGCCGCTCAAAGCGATTAAGGCGTTCCGTGCAATGACCGTTTATAGAATTTTAGTGATCGGCTTTCTTGGCCCCTGAAAGCTTTTAGAAGATTTTCCCAATTTTAATTTTTGAAGCATATATTTAAATAGGAACTTTAATTACGCATCCTAATACTAGAATGTACAAAATGTAAACAAAGTGGTAATATTATATTATCCTACTTGAAAATATTCTATTCTTCTAATTTTACTGTTCTTTATTTCAGTCTTTCTAATCTTTCGCATTTCTTAAAACTATTTCTTGAAAGAATTGCTCATAAATATCCTTTCCAGATAGACTTAAATACTTTAACCAGCATTGTACATCCTTCAGTTTTCCTTTGGTTATTCCGATGCATTCCGGTTTAGGACACTCGAGTAGCTTGTCAATCGACATGTCAATTTAAGTTGAAACTTTTTCGGAGTACCGTCATACTCTTCGTAAACTTCAACTGACATGTTCGGACTGTACACTATTTTTATCGTGTTTCGTATTTGAAAACATTTCGTGGCCAGCTTGCCTACTTTTTCGAACGCGATATCAAAATCTTTCATTGTGTCCAGATAGCCAATCATGATAAATTCCGCATTTTACGCTGACCTGATCATTTTGATATATTCGATAGGTGTTTCAACTATCTGCTTGTTACTTTTTTCCGTCCATATAGTCCAAAATTGCGTTCGCACTGGCAATAGGAATGACCTTTGACAGGGACCAAATGTTGAAGTTCGAGTTGGAAACGGTTGGATAAAAGAGAGATAAATGAAAAAAATATAATTCTTATATTGTCCGCCACACCTATCCGAAAAGCAAGCGTTTGTAAAATTGCTCGTTCGCGGGTATTTTTGGCAATGGCAAAGTTTGGGAATAATCGAATTCCAAGATCAAAACGTTTTTCTCGGACAACATCGAATTTCGAAGTTTTCGGTAATTAATTACGTCAGAAATTATATTGTTCGTGTGCTACACCCGTATTATTTTGTTTATGTTGAAGACATTCATTAAAAACGTCTTTCTTTGGTTCTGAAATGTATAACTGACATTTTCATTGAAGTATGGCATGTAGGTAGAGATATTTAATGGAATTGACTCGTTTCCCGTTTTTTAAAGATAAAATTCACGAAACAAACAGAACAAAATGTCGATTGTCAGTTCAGGATTACCGAAATACTTCAAAGAAGACGCGGTATAATGTGTTTCAGAACTTGGCATCGAATCACAATGCTCTTGAATCAGAACTTTTATTTCATCGGTTAATTTTAAGGGGTGATTTCAGTGCTTTCCACGTAAATATTCTTAAGCTTCGTTTCGCAGTAATTTTTTCTGAACAGTTTCAAATCGCGATTTAGTTACTTGTAAAAACTGGGTCCGGCCCTACCACGTCAGTTAAAGTTACTCTAGGAGTTCTGCAGGGCGAGATTCTCAGTCCTCTTCTTT
>JAWWLR010009855.1:0-11593 GCA_035041075.1 Acraspis erinacei
AAGCAGAGGGTCCAAGCAAGGATCAGGCCACGTCAAAAATGCTAAATTAGGACTATTTCGAAGCAATGGGAAAAAGAGTAAATGCAGAAAAGGCCTTGGCTCCGCTAATTCATGAGGATGTAGTGGTATGCTGGGCGGATATTATGAAGGAGGACCTTCGGATGGAAGAGTTAGAAAATCTGGTTAAAGAATACCCTATCCCTAGTAAGTGTGTAATGGTGCGGATTCCAAAGATTGACGCTGAAGTACTGAAAGTTCCTCTGCATGAGTCTGTTATAACAAGAGAAAATCGGGTTGTGTCCAAGCACGAGAAAATAATAATATGCTTGTCAGTCTTGAGTACCTCGATAAACAAGCTGCCTAAAGAGGAGGATTTCAGAAAATTGAGTCTCATCGGAAATCTTAGCAATATAGGGAGACTGTTAATTGATCTTCAAAGAAAAGAATCGATCACAACATAAAAAATGGTTTTGGGCACTTTGAATGAAACGCTGAAAAGCACTTTAGGGCAAACTCTGACTGACGAATGGATTTTTGGTAGCATGTTAGAGGATGACATTAAAACTGCAAGGTGTTCCAAAAATACAGCGCAGAGCTAAAACCCCCGTGCAAGGCAACAACCTATCAGGCATCAGTCGTCCGCGGAGAGCGGGCAACGGATAGGGATCTAATACCTCAACAAGGGTACAGGAAGCCAATTAGGAGCCAGAACCCGGGTCGAGTTCAGGGCCTAGGGCCGAGCTCTCGTAGAAGATACAATTGACTAAAGAATGTATCATTGGTGGCAGGATAAAATAGATCAATGCAGATCAAGTCATTTTAAAGTGTATTGAGGGATATGAGATATCCTTCTCACGAATTGTATTTCAAAATAATGGACCTGCAGAGCCCTCTTGGTCTCATAGTGAGGTTAAGTCCAATTTCGGGACAGTTGGATATGTTATTAGAAAAATATATTATTTCGAAAATGCTGATTCACACATGGGCAATTTGTTTCGAGTATTTTATTACTCCAAAACCAGATGGTTCAAACCGTCTAATATTAAATCTTAAAAATCTTAATATTTTCATAGATACCCAGCATTTACAATTAGAAGATATTAGGACCGCTAAGACTTTGACTTAATCAAGGATGTTTTATGGCATCCCTAGATCTGCAAGATGCCTATCATCTGGTACATGTATCGAACGACTCTGTATACTTGAAAAACGAGATTTTATCATTAACAAATCAAAAAGTCAGGTAACGCCGTCTACGAGATGTAAATATCTTTGTTATATTTTGGCAAAGTCTGGTTTATGGGCTCCAACCCTTAACGTCTAGAATCAACGTTCCTCTACCACGTAGATATAACTTTGCCAAAAAAATCTTTTTGAGAATTTTCCAGTATTAATAGAGTCTGATTTTTGAGCTTCCCGGAAATATCCAATCCGATTTTTGGGCTCCAACCCACACGTCTAGAATGAACCCCTCTCTAGAACCTATATATCACTTTTCCAAAAAATAATCTTTATGACAATTTTCCAGTGTCAATAGAATCTCTGATTTTTGGGCACCTCGACAGTACTCACTCCGCTTTTTGGGCTCTTCAAAAATTAAAAAATCGAGGTTTAAGTTTTCGCTAATGGGTTGGTGTTTTTGTACACAGGCGTGGTTTTTAAAAAATTTGTTGTGGTCCATTCGAAAGTCCAAAATTTTATTGAAATGGGGTAGTTTTTGGACTTTCTTCATGCATTCGGGAGCCCAAAATGAGCCCAAAACTCTGGTGTTCTTTGTTTTTCCAAATTTGACTTTGACTCAGGGGATAGTTTTATTGTTATTCGGGGTGTTATTGCGTTCAAGAGCCTAAAATGCCTAAAATTTTGACGTGTTTGATTTTTTTTCTTCTAATTTGTGTATAGTGAAGGGTCTGGCGTGATTCAAGTCAGCACCACCACTCGAAATTTGAATCTTCATAAAAACTATTGGAGCTCAAAAAATGGCAAAACAACCCGAAAAAGATCAAAATTCTGAAATAAAGAAATTTGGAAATTTCGTTTTTGCAGGTATGTGGAGGTGCCAGCTTGATGGACCTCCAACTCAACCCAAATATGCCTCAACTTGGGACCCAGCAATTGTATTAGATTTTTTAAGAAAATGGGTTCCTAATGATAAAATTTCTCTTGAAAAAATATCACGAAAATTAATTGTTTTACTTGCTCTGGTAACGCGTCAAAGGATGCAAACATTATTCCTGATAGATTTAACTTTTAGAGGACGGGAGTGGTAGAAATATCGACCTCCCAATGCACACAAACTATTTGATGCCTTCAAGCAAAATTTGGTGTGCTGAATGAGGGAAAAGTAGCGAGGAAAAATCCTGAAGAATTTTTGACCTTGGTAATCGCCATTTCATAGTATACACTTTTTATGTCTTTTTTAATTTAAAATTAGGCTTATACATTTTTCTAGATGCGTTCAGTACTTTCAGTACGGAAAACTGAGTAAAAAATGTCCCGGAAGCATCCTAGACCATAGAAAATGACATTGGAAAGTCAAATTATTTTTTTGTGCTACTTTGACCTTGAACTCGGTATATCCACATTGTTTGAAGCGCCAAATGCGAAAAAATAGTACTGCGTATCGCTAAACTCAGGTCATCAAAAAACATGGGTATGCCAACTATAACGCTAAAATAGCAAACATTTTTTTTATATTGGTCTTTACTAGAGGAGAAGATTGAAATTAAAATTCCTGTAAAAATAAAAACATCAGGACATAATAGAAAATAGCCGGTACCTGTGGTACCAATTACAGTCAAGAAAATATATGTTCTGAATCAGCTTTGATCAAATATATTCAGAGAGCGAAAAATATTCTAGGGGGACGCAGAACTTACTTATATAATTTCAAAAGCCTCATAAAGCAGTTGGTGTACAGTCGTTAAATCGGGGGATAAAATCCATCTAACAGGAGAGTGGAGTTCTACAGTTTTCTGGTTACAGTGCAAGACGCGTTTCTTCTTCAGAGGGGAAGCGTATGCGTGTAAGCATCGATACCATTAGATCGACCGCTAGATAGACTAAGCAGTCCGAAACATGCGCGAAGTTTTATCACTTAGACATAGTAGATGGTCCTACCACATTTGGTTACTCAATTTTGCAATTTGTGGAATAATCCTTTTTTCAGTTATGACTCCGTGAAACGATTATATGTTTTCTTTTATTTTCTACTTCATATAGTTATAAGAATTCTGAATAAAACATACAAAAAATGTGTCACTGTCGTAACAATTTCTTTACACATCTATCAGTGATCTCGAGGAATAGGCGCGAAATACAATTGAACGATCTACTGAACTTACCTGTAAGTGAAGTTATATCGTAATTGTATGTAGCAAACTCTTCCGAAGAGATCAGTCCCACTCAGACCTAAATTATAAATTTAATGACCCCCTTTAAGTCACGGCAATACTTTAAAGTAATGAGAGGTAGACAGGAATACGCATATTGGGACCTTATAGGGATGGGAGCACGTAAAATCCTTCTAAAGCTTTAAAACTGTGGCACCATGTGCTAAATACAATTCTGATAGAACTTGACTTACAGGTAAGTTCATTTAAATTTGAATTTTCTTTTAGATGAAAAACAATATTCGTGTAACTACTTATTTTATCACTATATTTATTTATATATTGTTGCACATAAAATTAAATTGCAAATAACCGGAAGAATTCAAGGATCTTAACACTTGAAGTTTGTGAACCCTATGCAATTGCTTTCTTAATGTAATTACTAGTTACATTGAAAATTTACATTTTACTTAGGATCACAAAAAATATTTTATAGTTTTACATTTTCTAAATTAAATAAATAGTGAGAAAGATTGTTGTATGCAAGAGGGTTTACATATACATTATCCTAAAACTCTTCATAATTGTGCGGCGGGTACCTACAGGATATGCGTTAATTTCTTCTCGGTCCAATTCGGCGATCGTGTGATTATTCATGTTTATTTTCACACGTTTTATTTCACCATTTACATATTTATAAATTGCAGCTAAAACATTATAGGTCACCAATATGGCCAAAACATCATCATCGGATGTAACCAATACAATTTGTTCTTCGGTTGGAACAGGCCTATAGTCATTACTGCCTAAGTTTATGTTAAGTAATTTATCGCTAGGAAAACTGTATCGTTTCAGTTCACAAGTCATATGCGTCTTGAAATCGGGTATGAGCCGAATAAATCTGAGGTTTTCAAGTCCACAACCTTTTCCGTCAGGAGAAGGAAGGCTTGTAGGAGGAGTTATAGATCCAGAAGGAGGATGAGCCCTTGCAGAAGGAGACCCGGAACTGGCATGAAGAGGCTTGTCAGGTAAATTATTTATATTATCTACTCTAAAATTTCTTGGTATAAGGCGCCTGGGACCTACTGGAATACCATTCACTTCCTCTTGATTCAATTCGGTAATTTTTTGGGTTACCATGTTTATTTTCACACGTTTCCTCGTCTGAGCAAAATATTGATAAATTCCAGCCAGAACATTACAAGTCTCCAATATGGCATAAACGTCACCATTAGAAGTTGATAAAACGATTTGTTCCTCGCTTGACACAGGCATAAATTTGGAAAGTTTTGTTTCTAATACTTTAATCGATTTATTGGCAGGAAAAGTGTATTTTCGCAGTTCGAATGTCAGGTGTTGCGAATTCATATGGGGTGTAAGTCGAATAAATCTTAGTTGTTCAAGTCCACATTCATTTCCTTTAGGAGAAGGAAGGCTTGGAGGACGAGCTATAGACCTGGAAGGAGGATAAGCCATTGCAGAGGGAGACCTGGACCTAGCACGAAGAGGAAGCAAAGCAGGTGGGAGAGAACGCTCAGGTAAATCATTTCTTTCAGAAGAAGAAACAGAAGAAGATCCGCTACGAGGAATACCAGGAATAGGTTCGCCATTAGGTAAGCATTCAAATTGCGTAGTTAAACCTGGAACAAGGAAGAGAGGATTGCATTTTTTTGAAGCACGTTGGAATTTTCAACATTTCTGAGATCTTACAATTTTCAAAGGATTTATAGAGAACTTTACGAAGTATGAATTGAATTTTCTTCAAGAGATTTTAATTGCAAGGCATTTCAGATGATTTATAAATTTAAATGAAATTTCATTAAATGAAAAATATATCAAGACAATTGACTGATTTATTAGTGGTGCAAACTCAATTGGTTTTCGTAGTTTGTCCAACTTTTATATGAATTATTTGAATAATTTTTTCTTACTTATTTTACTGCTAATCATCGTATCATATTGTTTTACAGCGGAGGCACATTATTTTGAATGAAAAGTTGGCGATTGAGAAAGAATTTGAAATATTAAAAAAAAATCAAATATTCGTAAACAAAAAAATGTTCCTGCTGTCTAAAATATATTCTTTAATAAACGGTAACCTTAGAGATTACAAGTATCTGAACCTGAGATGAATAGATTAGATGGAGTTATTAAACACGTTTTTTAGTTCTAAATGAAACCAAAAAATAGTTGGATCGTTTCTAATGCAGCTCATTCGCTATGCTCACGAAACGAGATATTTTTTCTTAAAATGTAAATACTTTAAGTGTGAAACTGTAATATGAACATAGCTGCATTCTCATTTTTCCGAGGGGATATTCACTGAGAAATTGCAGATTGCCGCAATGAAGGAAATCTTTGCATTCTTAATGTGAATTCGATTGAGACTGCCGCATTCATAGTTTTAAAATATCCGGATTTGTCAGTAAGCAGGCCCTGTGCATTTTTCGGTGGATTATTTTTGTTGTGGATACTAGGAAAAGTTCAATAATGGAAAAAGTGACAAGGCTTTCAAGTAAAATTTCTGTAGGTATGTTTTTATGGCTATTCAAATTTAGAAACAGTTTTATCATTATCCGTTTTCACACTTACATGCTATCTTTTATTTGATCATTTAGAAAATATTATTTTGACATAGCACTAAAAATTTGTTTTGTTGAAAGATTGTTATTTTTTAAAAAGTGAAACAGCTTGAACTATTTTCTCACAGGTTCTTTCGGTTCTTCTAACTTTTTGAGTTAGCATTGCCAAATAATTTATTTTCCCAATTTTCATCGAAAATATATTTTGCGTGTTTTTATTAAAAATTATTAATCCGCATTAGATGAAAAAATGGTCTAAAGCTCGGCTGAGATATTAAAGCAATTTTTTGCATACCTACATAGAATTTTTTGTAGTTTTTTTTTCGTCCGAAGTAGTTGGTAGCATTTACTGTTATAGTTGCATATTAAATACGACACAGTTTGTAGCTTGTACCGTTTTCTTTAAACATATTGAGAAATACTCGCTGTATAAATAAAAAAATATTATTAGAAAAAAAGTTTAACAATTTTTAACAAACCTTTAAAATTTGTGGTTTAGTTTTGACACGTCTTTTTAACGAACACGTTTATCTTTGAGTTAAACATTATTTAATTCCAGTCTGCTAAAAAAGGAAGCATAAAAACCAGTTCGTGAATCTTGTTATACAGCATATATTTTTTCTCAATAATTAATACTTTTTTGTTTTTAAATATTCATTTCAGACGAAAAAAACAAAAACCTAATCTCAAACCAGTGCTTAAACTTTTAATAAAATTTCTCAAAATACTTCGTGCTTTCTCTCTTAAAATATTTTTTTTTATAAAACCTAAACATAAACTTGAATTGCTCAAATTTGTTTGCTCCTCTTAATACTTCATCATATGTCTTTTAAATTATATATTTAAAAACATATTTAATTTTTAAATGTATAAAATTAACAATTTGTAATAAATAGGATTCATCTCAGAATCGCATTTCAAAGTAAAAATTTTGTTTTAAATAAATGCAATGCAAGTTCTTGTACGGACATATGTTAAATTCATTACGTTCGGAAATATAGACGTAACAAGTTTGCCTTTTATCTTTTTTTTTTAAATAGGTTTTTGAAATATGTCATTTGCTTTCTTCTATTTGAAAATAATTTTATTTAAGGATGCATCTGGTTGTAGCTATGGATAAACAACTCCAATTATAGCCGAATCGGAGAAAATAGGTGTATTTACGAGATAAATTACTTAAGACCTATTAGGGCTAGGACATTTTTATTTTGTTTTATCTGACATGGAATCAAGTCTTTGTCTCCAGTAAATTTTCATTTGATTATAAAATTTAACTGAGAAAAGTATATGACTTCATGTGAACTCAAAACAAAAGATATTCAAAAAACTGATTTTTATGTAGTTTTCCTAAAATTAGAAAGTACTGTTGTAAGTTAATTGAAAAGATGGTGCCATCTGTTTAGTTGACAATATCCGTTTCAAATCTTTGGATACCTGATGACGGACTTTAATTCGAATCATGTGATTTTTGCATTTCATTAAGCATATTGAATCCACCATTTAAAGTTTTTTAATTTGTGCTCCAGACTTTGATTCAGCGACCTTAAAACCCCTCAGTACTGACATTAATTAAAATTACGTGAGTTTTGTATTTTAGTTCGCCATATTGGAACAGCGATTTTAAATATTTCAATTTAAAACCGTATTTGTCATCAATGACCTACAAAAACCCTTAGTTCTAAATAAAATGTATCTTTCAAATTACGTGACTGATTAAATGTGAATACTGATTATTTTAGGTTTATATTAAACTTCATATATGAGTAATAAGTACTCTATTTTCGTTATCTCACTGATGATAAACATCATTTTCATCTTTTTAAGATGCTTACATTTCATCAGAGTCAGCGTCGAGGAGGCTGATTAAATTAAATTCGTTATATATATATATATATATATATATATATATATATATATATATATATATTTCAAGAAGTCAGAATTATCTGAAGTGGAAATCAATAAGATTTCCACAAGAGATTAAAAAAGGAAGCCTACTTTTTAAAGCACTATATATGCATTTGACCGACTTGAATGTTCAGTTATAAATTTTGTTTATCGAATTGAAATTTAACTGCTACAATCTAAAAGCTTTGAGTATTCAAACACTTTTGAGGATTTAAGAAAGCTCGAATTCAGGGCTGAAGAATAATTTGAGGAAAAAGGAATTCCCATTATTCACTTCAAAATTACACGTAAGAATATTGTGCCTTATTCGCAGTAATTCAATCGAATAAAACGACAAAAGGAAATGCCGCAAAATAATACTGCGAGTCAACATTATAGACAAAGTTGATTGACACTACAAGCACAATACTCACCTATATATAGTCAATCTAATAAAAATTTGACTACAGAATTTGCCTACAGGAATTGAGTGGCCACTATACTCCCCAGATTTAAACCCCTGTGAATTCATCTTAGGGGGTTAAATTAAAGATCACTGTTACTCCGAAAATCCAACAACAACAGAAAAATTGATGAAAGCTATACAAAAACTGTAAGTCGTATTTCAGATGAAATCTTGGATAAAGTTTTGTATAGTTTTCGAAAAAGAATTGATTGTCGCTCGAGTGGTGATGGTGAACACTTCGAAAATATTTAGCATTAAATTTACCGATCTAAGATAATGTAAAATAAGTGTATTAAAATATGAATAATCATAATAAATGTATGTGTGAGAAAAACCTCAAAATGTCATCCTTTAAAAGCAATTTGAAGCATCTTGATACCGGCATGCATTTAAAAATGATAGCCGATTAGTTTCAGCAACTACCTGTGAGACACCGCGTATAATAAGTAATACGAATTTATAAACAAACATTTGAAAATTACTGTCAATATGATGTACCGAAGATTAAGAAAAAAAATATTCCTTTTGCCTATAGATATCGACAGTATTTATTTTCGCCAAAATATTACTTAACAAAAAAAAAGTAACGCAGGCCCACACAATTTTTTTTCTGCCACCCGGTATAAAATATCTTACCTATACGTTTTCGAGGTCGATGATCCAAATGCGCGATCAGTTTGACCTCATCAAGTCAGGATTATAGTCTATTTTGAGCTTTAATTGACCCTGATCCTGATCCTATAGAATCAAACTGAAACCAGAGTCGGATTCAGTGACCACAAAAATGTACTTGTATGATGGCTTACCTCGGGTTGTAGTTTTTTTTCGGGCGCTCTTCACTATTTGATATTATAATCTTTGTATAAATTTTAAATATAATTACTTGTTAAAATTTTTAGCTTGCCTACAGACCTGAACATTAAATGCAAGAGATACTGAGAATAGGAAAGTTGTTTTAAACACGTTTAATATTGTTAGAAAAACTGAAAAGCTTCTGCTGGAATATGGAAGTGCGCGGAATTTTAAATAATCATTTATTCCCTGTGTATTTGTAGGTTAATTTTACTTTTTCGACGTTCTCCATGGGCAGAAGCACTTACTGAGAAACGAGGATCCGCCCGGAAATCCCAAGTTACCAGTGAAAATTGACCGCTCTTACCTTAACTAATTCTCACTGACTCTAAAGTTACATTTAACTGAGGAAAGAAAATTAAAGTCGTTCGACGTTGGACGGGTCCCTTGTGTGGCTGCTGAACGACTGAGAGCATGGTTTGTTCGTGATCGAGCGCGTCGTCTCCCGGCCTTTTCGGTGAGTCCCCATCGCTCGGCGCTGATTGGTTGCTTCCATTGCTCTGCGGTGTGATTAGTGCTATGCCGCTCGACTTGGTCTCAGCCGTACCGCCAAAACGAAAAGCATATGCAGGGGCGGCACTAGTATAGGTTATAATTAAATAAAATCTGAGGGATGATCCGAAGCATTTCCGGTAAATGGGGAAGAAAAGAACATGGAATCTCAAACTAGGCTCGGTATGGTTTAAAATCGTTTACGCGCATCTTATTTATGAATTTATCGTTCAGGATGGAGACTTCATAAACAACAGGGGATAATTGTTTGGTTAACCGGAAGGAACCCTGGAACTTTTTGGCCAATTTAAAGGAAAAATTTTTATTGGCAGAGGATAACGTTCGGGCTTTAATCAGGACGAGGTCGTTCACGGAAAATATGGGCTCTCGTCGCCGCATATTGTAATAACGGGCTTGGAGCTGATAGGCCTCCTCTAGATTCTTTACTACCCAATCTCTGAGTATTGATAGGCGTACCGTTCGTTCGGCCCATACGACTGGGTCTTGAGCTTTTAACTTGGTGGGATTAGGCAGGATAGGTCCTTTATGAGCATGTAGGGAATTTACTGCCTTAGGATTACGACCAAAATATAGGAATGTGGAGTGGTTTGTATGGAGGAATGAAGGGTGGTATTGAAAGCAAAACGGAATTCTGAATGTTATTGGTCCCATGTTCTGTGGTCATGCTCGATAAAAATTATCACCATGGTTTTCAGGACTCGGTTTAATCGTTCAGCGGGATTCGATTGGGCATGATAGGGGGGAGTGGTAGCGTGGTGGATTTTATATTTCTGAGCCAACTCGTGGGCCGGCAGCTCTTCGTAGGGGACAAAATTCCACCCATTTAGTAAAGAGGTCTTGCATGACCAATATGTATTCATAGCCTGCGGCGAATATGGGGTAGGGGCCTAAAATATCGGCGGCCACTACAGTCCAGGGTTCCTCCACTTTTTGGTGACCCATTAGTCCGGAAGGGGCAAACTGTTCAACTTTTCCCTTTTGGCTATCCGGGCCTCTTCGTACGCAGTCCGAGATTTTTCGGAACATTCCGGATGAGCAATAGTAGGCATTGTTCGTTACTGAGGTCACCTATCAGCGTCTCTTTCGAACAATCGAGATAGGGCATCAGGAACGTAATGTCTCGCACCTGTACGGTGCACGATAGTAAATTAGTGACCCTGCAGAGTCAATACCCACCTTCCTAGTCGACCGTCGGGATCCTTAAAGTTATCTAGCCATCCCAACTGCTGTGATCTGTGACAATGGTAAAATAGGTACCCTCTATGTAGCACCGGTATTTTTGGATAGCCCACACGACAGCAAGGCATTCTCGCTCGGTGGTGGTGTAGTTCCGTTCGGCCGGAATCAGGCTTTTGCTACTTTTTATGCGATAAAACGTTCTACCCCGACTATTGTCTAGGTTAATACGGCTCCAAAGCCCGTGGAACTCGAGTCGGTTTGTACCACAAACTCCTTGGTAAAATCAGGACGGGCCAGAACTGGGTTTGTTGCCGTTTGTTGCTCAATGCCCCAGACCCAAATTTGGTTTTTCCTGAGGAGGAGAGTTAGTGGAGCGAACGTGGTGGCGAAATCCGGAATGAAACGGCGGTACCAGGAGGCTACGCTCAGGAATTCTCTGATTTTGTGTATATTATGGGGAACCGAAAACTGCACGATGGGCTTGATATTCTCCGGATCAACCTTCTGGCCTTCATCATTTACCAGGAAACTCAGGTACTTCACCTGGGAACGACAGAACTCACATTTTTCCCAGTTGATAGTTAGGTTAGACTCCTTGAGCTTAGTTAGTTAGGCCTGACTTAAATCGAGAGTGGATATGTAACGGGCACATCGTAGCTTATCCAGTATTCAACTCATGTAATGTAATGGATAGGTATCTTTTTTATTTACTGAATTTAATTTTTGAAAATTCATGCAAAACCGATAGCTTCCGTTGGGCTTGCGGGTCATCACGATTGGGG
>JAWWLR010009891.1:0-11590 GCA_035041075.1 Acraspis erinacei
CTCTCCAGTGTTTCCCTTTTATTTCTCTTCTTTTAGTAATTATTTAGTTCTTTCCGATGACAATTTAGTGATTGCATCCTTAAAAGTTAACATCGCTTAGTTTTTAGAATAATAATATTTATTAGCTAAAAATCGCGAGTTACAATATATATATATTATTAAAATATTATAAAACTATTATCAGGCATTTATCATATCATGCTGTATCAAGCGACATTCGAAGTAATCTATTTTAATGTTTTAATGATGAAGAATTTTAATTGTAAACCTTCAAAGTTTAACGATTTTGAAATTTTACTTCTTTGGATCTAATGCAAAAAATTAGACAATTAAAAATGAGCAGCATTACAACAATGATAATTCAAAGCTCATCCTACTTACTGATATTCGAAATTACAATATTGACCGTTCTGTGTCGTAAAGTTGTTTTTTCTTTTTTAAGTTAGTGTTTGTAATTCTTTCTTGAAATAGAAGACGCAAACAAAAATATAAAAGAAGGATAAAAAATGCATGATGATAAAATTTGGACAAAATGTCAGAAATACTGGTTTTGTTATAATTCTTGTTTAATCCAAGCAAATCCATTTATATATTATAAGTCTGCAAATGTTTAAATATTTTAAAAGCACCTCACATATATTGATCTATATCATTCCACTTTTTGATATTTTAAGTCAAATAATTTCATTTTACTCCGACGGTGACATCGAGTAAAGAAGAAAAATTTTCAGGAAAAGAATAAAATTCAAAGTCAAAAGTTTGACAAAGTATCTCAAATAAGCTCTGTCCTATGGAAATGTTTCAAGTTACAGACTTTTTTACATACTAGCTTTGTAGAGTATTTACCCCCACTATGAGTCATAGCAGGATGGAATAATATATTTTAATAATCTGTATCCTTTTTTACAATCGTATCGAAGGATTTTCAGGAAAATTTATGAAATATTATTATTGTAAATATGTAAAAACTTATGGAGGAATCCGTGTGATGCACGGGGAACAAACTTTATTTCTTTATAATTCTTGTGGCTGCATAATTGAAGTTTGAAAAATATTTACATGGGAAACATGTATTTTTTATGATTCTGTGATAACATACTTTTTTATTATTTTCTTCTTGAACGGCAAGGCGTCGTAAACGTAAGACATGATTTTGTATCATATCTTTTTAAGTATAAAAGTATGAGCTACGGGTCTACATTTTTTCTATATAATTTAATTTATACTATATACATAGACATACATATTGGTTAAGTTGTTGTCAAGTGATTTCTCCAAAATTTTTGGCTGTTAAACTTCTCGAAACAACAGCTCCGAACTAACCTAAAACATGGAAACGGCACAAGGTAGTGCCAGGCGCGACCTCTGATGAATCGATACATCGATAAATCGATTGGGTAAAATTCACGCGGCAGAGTTTTTTGCAGACGGCTGAGCCATTCGCTCATGGCGAGCTCCTAGTAACTACCAAACCAGTCACCACCCGGTAAAGGATACGGATTGACAAACGAATACTTAACAAATTACCTGTTGTGCGTCGAGGAAATAAATTGTTGGTGGGTGCAGCCCAAGTATCAAACCACGACTTACCATGCCAAAAACTGCGACTTACTAATTTCGCGCAATCCTAACCTCAACTTCGCAATAACCTTTTTTCGTTTGAAAAAAGACTTTGACTTATTTAAGTTTACCCAGAGTGACAGTGAAACAGGGAAAATCAGAATCAACTTTAAATTTAGAGGAGGAAGCTTCCAGCTATAGCCAACCTAGCGATTGGTTGTTCTTAAAGTTTGTCCCGGCAATAGTAATCATATAACAGTAAGTGTTCCACCAAAAGAACTTCAAACTTGACCCCTTTCTGCTCTTCAAGCTTCTACGAGTTTCCTCTTTTGATTTCTGACTTTTACCCTCTCCGAGGATCCTCGTTTTACAGGATCAGGGAATTTTCTCTTTGATTTATTAGCCTTCAAGAAGATCGGGGATTATCATCCTATTTCATGGTCCTCTTTAAAGAAGATCTGGGAATATCCTCTTTATTTATTAGCTTTCTGCATTTTGCTTCTGCCTTCTTTTTCCACTTATTTTTTTCTACTCATATCTGATGCCTTTTGCTACTTTCTTCTTCCTTTCATTTTCCGCTCTTGTAGAGAGAGAATATGGGATACCTTTTTTTCATTTATTACGCTCTCGGTCCTCTGTCAAGAGGATGGGGGATTTTCGCCCTAAATCTCAATCCTCTGTTTAGAGGATCTGGGAATTTCATCTTTATTTACTAGATTTCTGATCTTTACTCCTGCCTACTCTTTTTACTGGTTGTTTTTTAATTCCATTTTATCTTTTTGTTCTTCTCTAATTATTTTTATAATACAAGTGATAACTTACAAAACCTTATACGCAGCGCAAATCGGTGCTGCTCAATGCAAGGAAAGTTAGATAAAGATTATTTAGAAAAATCTTTGTCCTATCCGCTTATTATACCCAAAGATGATCCAGGTTGTAAAAACAGTGGAGTAGACTGTCTTTACCCATTCTTATGTACTACTACTGATTTGGAAAGAGACTGTTCTACATGAGAAGTACCTGTGACACAGGTTGAAAAAGTTATAAAATTTATAAACTATTTTATTTAAAATAATACTGTCTGAAAAAGAAACAGTATTCTATGCATCCGACTATACAAGCACACCCATACGTTTTTTGGTGCTGATGAATCTGAATGCGCAGTTTTTTTTTGATCTTATGAGGTCAGGATTAAGATCATTCCAAGTTCAGGCTGGAGAAAAATATTTAAGTAGAGAAATATACGACTCTTTTACGTTTTTGGAGTCGCGGAATCTAAATCAGTGTCCTTTTGGCAGCATCAGGTCAGAATCACGGTCATTCCAAGGTCAAATGAAGGAAATAAATTTTCAGCACAAAAAAAACACGTCGCATACGTTTTTGGGATCGCTGAATCTGAATCCGATGTCTATTTGATCCCATCCTTAATCCTGTTATTGAAATTTGAGATCCTGCTTCCTTAGAGGATGCTGTAAATTTTAAAAACTGAATCGAGGATATTTAAAATGATTTATTTTTTGATCAACTGACACTTTACTTTTACTTGAAAAATGATAAGAGGCTTAGAAGATCAAGAGAGTAATTTAAAAATCAGGTTATTTAATCTAGGGTTCTCAAACCAAATTCGAACGTAAGGTATCGCTCTCTTTCAGACTCCGCTGTCAAAAACGCTTTTCCATCAGATAAAAATGTTCACCTTTCAACTTTAACCTGACCGTATGGGGTTAAACAGACCCCTGGTTTAGCTTCAGCGACATAAAAAATGTACAAGAATCGTGATTTTCTCAGCTTAAATGTTTTTATCTTCAATTCAACCTTGAAAACCCCTTGATCCTGACCGGACGGGGTCAAACAGCTCACATATTCACATATTCCGATTACCAGAGCCCAGAAACGTATAAGTATAGTGATGTAGTCTAATGCACAGAATTTTTTTGTGGGGCTGTTTAATTTTAAACCTCTATTTTAATTGCATTTTTTTTTTCAGAGCACGTGGTAGTGGTCACTTATGTGGCAGATTTGTTCTCAGTTTATGGATCTAGTAATAACGTCACTGGAATTTTTCGATGACATAAAGGTGGTCAATTAGCTTTGAAAAGATGAAACAGTCATGACTGGCTACCGGGCATAAAAGAGCAATATAATTTTTGCAATAAAACAGCACACATTTTTACAGAGCTCGTATGCATTTTTTTAATTTTCAATTACATTGTGCTGAAATGATGGAAATTGGTTTCAATATATAAGGGCATGTATGCTAATTTTAAAAATTTCAAACTGGAAAACATTTCGGTTGAATAAAATCGATTATAATAATGAGAATTCAGCATCCGTTCTATATTGCATTGAATATCTCTCAAATTGGTCAATTGTCTTTTAAACTTTTGTCGGAATAAAAAGGATAGATTTTTTGGAGTCAAAGAAGAAAATGTAAGGAATAGAAAATAATATTATAATTAGAAACGAGAATGGGTTGAAAAATCCGAAAAATTATAATAAAATTATAAAGCTTGGTAAATTGTAAAAAATGATTAAAGAATGAAATAGCATGAAAAATAAGTTAAAACTGGGTAGAACGGAAGAGATAATAGAATCAAGCCCAACGAAATGAGATAGAAAAGTATAGAAAACGATAAAAAATTAAGGAAAACCTGGATTTAATGTCAATTTTGGGACTGAGCGTTTATTTAAATCCAGAGTCTCGAAACTATTTTGTCTCTCTCATGCTATTTCTCTTTCTTGTTTCTCTCTGCGTTGTGTGAGGCTTGAGTAAGCACTGGGCGTTCTCTGGCCAATCCTCTCATCAATCCCCACCTCGCGGTTTCAACTCTCGGAAACATTAAATCCAGGAACACTAAATCCAGGTTTGACTGTATTTAAAAGATGTTTTCGTTCCACTGGAAATGAACCACAGAGATTCTGATATCCGTTCAGATGCTTTTCCATCAAGCTATTATACAGATCATAATAAGAACTTTTGTTCAAGAAAATAACGCGAATTTTTGGTAGGGTGTTAATGCTACAATTAATTATTTTAAATTAATCTGTTATTTCATCAGTACAGTTTTTTAATTCTACCTTAAGAATAGTTGAACTCTTTTTCATTCCACCTGCTGTCGAAAGAGTTAAAACTTTGATGATATGTCGAGAGGATTATGTAGCCAGTCTCAAGAAGAAGTTTATAAGTACTATAATGGCATTATTTGTTTCTAAGTCAATCAATATTATGTTTAATCCATAATATTATGTTTAAAATAACTCTTGTTTTTGGCAGAGTAAAAAGGAATCTGGGAACTGATTTCTTTGCTTTTGTTAATGTTTCACTACCTTTTGACTCAACAATTTCTTTGGACAAAAATGGGTGATCACTTCTGGTATGAAAATGGAAATAGTGGAATATCCAGTGCTTAAATATAAAGATACTCCGTCGACCGATCTATCATTGTGAAAGGAACATACACAAAAGCAATAACACAAACGAACACGATATTATAATTTCCTAGACAATAGTTCCACTCAATAAAACTGTCGATTATAATTTAAAGCAGTATATTCGAATTTTAATTTAATTGTTGCAAAAGTATAAGATTCAGTTAAGATGTTCTATTTATAATTACAAAACTATTTATTTCTTTTTTTTTTATGAAAAAAGTCTAGGTTTTTTCAAACAAAGCTATTTTATAATTAAACAGTTGCATTTTGATTATATCTGTACTACGTGTTGTCTTTTCAACTGGCCTTTTCCGAATGTTTCGCAGTGCAGTATGAGTGGTTCTTATGCATTTTCAATGCAATTTTGATCATGAAAAAGATGGGCAAAGACAATTTCACGAAAAATTCAGTTAATACGTGTGAGGCCGCGCTTGGCAACAATTACGAAAAGTTCAAGTCCACTTGTAAACCGATTCTAATCATGAAGTAAAATAATAAAGAAAATTCTTATTTTTCCGATCATGGTTAAACCCAGTGTAAAGACAAATACCTTTTAGCTTCGGCCTGCATGTTCGAAATTTTAGAAACATTTATCACAACGCCTACAGCTACTAAAGGGAGAGAAACTCCAATTCATGGGTCAGATCACATATATTTGTTTGAATCAATGTTAATAAATGATAAGATCTTGGATGATAGGTATGACATCGAGAAAATTATAATTAAATTCTATCTAGCAAAGTTATTATATTGAGCTGATAATCAACATTGAGCGCTGTTTGAATAGATATCTTTCGAATCCAACATTTTCACTTGATATCTTGCTGATTGTGGTACCGAGTGGAAGTGTAATCCACCGGCTGCGCCACATTAAGATGGATTGTGGAAAGATGACGAGGTTCAAGTGCACAAAACTATCGGGCACGGTAACAAGCTACTTGTTCTGATCGTGCCAATTATTGTGAATAAGTCTGTTTGTAGAACTAAATTATCGAAACTTTCTCCTCCTGAATAAGTTCAATAACTCCAGAGAAAAAGTTCTGAAAGCGGAGCGCTCACTTTGCCGCAGCCAGAACTAGCCGACAGTAGAGAAAGAGATGTTACACTAAGGTTAAACACGGGCAGGCCTCCAATATAGGAATAGCGATGCTTTAGTACCCGTTAAGATATGAACATCCAGATTTCTCGCAAGCCCTAATGTCTGGCTAACAGGATGACGAGCTTCTTGGAGATTTTCCCAAAATAAATGCAGAGAAAGCTTTGGCGGATGAAAACAGATAAACAAAACTAACGGTTGATCAAGAGACCAAAAGAAGAATGCATCAACAAGCCACAAAGAGAGGCTGGATAAGACAGTACGCGTCTTGCATTCAGATTGTCACTACATAACATCTGGCAGAAATTTCATGGCCAAGAATTAACAGTTCGTGTGCGAATTGCAGATGATTTATCACATACTTAACAAATCAAATCTTCTGACTATCACGCAGCATATTGTTGATAGAACACGGGTACTATATGAATTTTAGATAATGATAGAGTGGACGGAGAGGTCGATAAGAAAAAACTAACTCTTTTTCTCTGACCTATTTCCACCTTTCAAAGACCCTCTAGTTACTCTCGACCACACGCCCAGAGCAAGGGAAGCTCGAATCATTTTGAAGAGAAGTCTAAAAATTCCAGCACGAACTGAAGGAAGACTCATAGGAAACTAATAACTGCAAAAACCGGTGCAATTTCCTCATTACAACTATGAAAGAATGCTCAACTATAACTACCGAGGAGGTTACAAAATGATAAGAGGCATGAGGAACTATCCCGCTCCGAAACCAGATCGTATCTAGAACTTTTGATGGAAGAAGTTTTCTTTAATATGCCATTATCTGGCCGCATTTTCATCTCATAGCTGATATAGTAAGAGCCATTCCGGCGTTGTTGGTAGAAGGACAAATATTACTTCTGCCGAAGATCAGCGACTTAGCTTCTCCAAAGAATTACAGACCTTCCTGATCTGAAAACACTGTGCAAGATCTTTACTGCTATCCTAAATGATAGAATTGCGTGAAAAGCAGACAATCATACGCAAGAAATTTTTAAAAAAGTGCTAAAAAAAGGCGTATCAGAATATCGGCAGAAGCTGCTTAACGATAGATGTGCCTGCAAAGTTGCAGCATCCTAACAGCCCTACCTATCAATGACCTGGATTGATTACTGGAATGCTATAGATTCTAGCTCGCATGGATTAATCATCTGTCTATTTGAAAGCTGAAAGGTTTAGCCACATACCGAAGGGTGCATATAGCGTGGTGTCGCTTTAGAACACAAGATATACTATCTAATCTGGCAAATATCGTGTAACAGCTAACAACGTCACCTATCAGAGAGGTGCCTTTCAGGGCGGCACCATGAGCCCAATCCTCTTTTTCCTCACATTCCATAAATGATCTTAAGATATGTGTTAAAAATAAAAAGCAACTACACATAATTCTAGAAGTTGTCGAGGTGTAATCTCAGAAAATTGGAACAGATTTTGAGTTAGAGGAAACCGGTCAAAGTTTATTTAAAGCGATGCAAAATTAATGGAATCCTCAAAGACCTTGAGTGCACTATATGACTTTCGAGACGTTTAACCTATAAATTATATTCTCCGAAATAGATAAAAAGGTCTCATCTATTAGCTTTGGTCTTCCGAACTGTCAGCGAGGAATACACAGTATGGTGCTGTGGATGAAGGACCAGCTAAAATCCCTCGATAACGGCATATGCAAGGTTATGTACATGGACAAATCCATGCACTTTAAGTCTTCTGCTCCTCCACTTTATATCTATCACCGATATCGTGGTCCCGGAATACTGAATCTTGAATTCCTTCACAACAGAATTATTCTGGGAACAAATAGTGGCAAATAGACAAGATCGTCTTCTGAAGATGGTCAGGAAGCGCGAATAAGTGGACATAGGATCGTTTCTACGTACAGCAGTGGAGGAGGGTGCTGAAAACTCGACCTGGAATTCAGTCTCTGGGGTAAGCAAAATGCATTCAATATTATCCTTCTCGAGCACTCTCGCCTCCAAGACCGGATTCAAATGGCAGAGGAGGAAAACTTCCGTGAATAGATCGTCGACAATAGGATGCATGGCATCTTCTAAAGAAATGTGGAGGATCAGTCGATGATATGAGTTGACGTTTTATTTGCTTAAATCACCCGATTTGAAGGCAGGCATAGAGGGTTTGATTTTAGCAGTTCAACACGGTGGTATTTCCACTTTAGCATACCGTTTCCTCATTCTGAGCAAAAACATTCCTGATAATAGATGCAGAGCGTCTATTATTAAAGGCAAAATGCAGTACCAGGCATGCTCTATTACTGTTTCTGTAATTCTTACTGTATTAGCCTTAATACCACTCCGGTAAAAACTCCTAGGGAAATCGTTTTAATTGTCTAGCGTGAGAAGTGCCACATATACTGGAACTTGATATTCTCTACAATTGTTTCTGTTACGTACTCTAGGCCTGAAAGTTCTCCTGGAGTTCAAAAAACAGACCATATTCGTTATCGAATTTTCGGCATCAGCTGACAACAAATTGAATGCCAAGAAAAATGAATAGTTATACCCAGAATATTTTGATAAGCTAATCGTTCTTATCATTGGCGCTCTGGAAGGTGCCAATAAGATTCAATAAGATTCTGAGTTTTTTGTGGGCAGAACGTAGAAGGCGGTCTTCCTTGAGCCGTTTCGTTTAATAAATTAAATTATGTAGAAAAAATGTGGTGTTGAGCCCATACTTTTATACTTTAGAAGATACGATGCCAAAATCGTGTTTTACATTTGTGATATCTTGCCGCTCAAGAATAAATTAATGAAAAAAGTATATTATCACAGAATAATAAAAAAGAGATGTTTCCTTAGTCAATATTGTTCAAACTGCATTAATGTTGCCACAAACACTCTAAATATTAACTTTGTTTATTGTTCATCATCCTCATTCCACTATAAGTTGTTACATAGTTTCCACTATAATATTTTGAACATTTTTCTCTAAATTCTTTGATCCTGTTTTCAAAACGTATGCAGATTATTCAAATATATCTTTCCAGCCTGCTATCACTCATAGTTATGGTAACCATTCTGCAAAACTATTAGGAAAAAAATTTATAAATTGGACAAATAAGAAATTCTAACAAAATCGAATCGAAAAATGGATTGCTAAAGTATATTTTTTCGTTACCGTATGACAGACCTTATGTACGATGCTTTACAAACTTTTTCCCTTTAAATTTTATTTTTTCCCTCAAAAATATTCTTTTTAATCTCTATGTCGCTATCTAAGTAAGATGAAATGATTTTACTTATAAAACAAAAAAGTTAAATGAAGGGCGAACCCATCTACCTGAGTCCCAAACCAATGCTATTATTGTAAAAGTAACTCCGAAAAGCCTCTAGGAATGATACATTGTAATTGAGGGAAATTTTTATTATTTATGTATTTGTAACCATCGAGGTAACCGTATAGTGTCTAAACGTGTAACGTGAGATCGAATTATATTTTTTGGGTAGATGATTTCCGGTCATCGAAGCGCGCGGTAGTATTTTCGTTAAGTGTAAGCCAAACGGTGTGTAGTAGTCATGCCGTGGGCGACGGGAACGTAGTGGTCGTGTTTTTCCCGACTGTTTATCGTGATCGCGTGATGGCCGATTGTTGTTGTGCCAATGTGATATTGCGTTTGTATACGAGTCTGTAGGGCGATGGTGAAAGGATCCCGACCTCCAAAGAAGACCCTGGTCAGGCTAGGAGGTGAAAGACAGAATACTTTTATAGGTGAGACGAGAGGAGCTCGGAGCGCACCTATATGTCGCAAGGAGGGCTGAAGGAGTTCAGGATCTGCGAATTTCAAGTGTAATCCCAGAATAGACGAGAGGACGTCTGTAGAAAATCGAAAGAATGTTATGCTGATCGAATATCAAATCGCTTGTTAAATTCATTGGAATAAAGGACAGTGCCATATCTTCGTAAACTTAAAAGTGTTGTTATGATTAGTCCATCCCGCCTCTCATTCGACTTTCGACAGTGGAACCGTTCCGGTTGGTAACAAGTGCTCTACTCTGCAAATAATTTTATTGTTCTTTTTTAATTATATTTATTTCCTCATTCTATTTTCTTTCAAATTGGAACCCTTTTGACTCTGCAAAAGTATCTATTGGAACTCAAATTCTAAATGATACCAACTTTTATTTGAACCGGAGCTTTAGTGAAGCCCAGTTTTTTATGTGTATTTAGCATCTTTAAGCGAATAAAAACAAAGCAGCTGTATACCTCTGAGAGTCTTGACTTTTCGCGACGACTTTTAATAAAGGACCCCATACGCGCCTCAGAAAACTGCGCCTGAATTTATTTTGCAAAGAATCCTATACAGGAACTTATACCCGATCACTGAAAGGTTTCTTTGTCGGTGCAGATTTTGTGGCATGATCATGTACAATTTCCGTCGCCAAATTCCTGCGCACGATCAGTCAAAATTACTTGTGCAGGTTCGTGTGCATGATCGTCTCCAGAAACATATCCATGATCCTCCAAGGTTTCTGTAGAGCAATTATCAGCTGGATCCTAACCTGGCTCTCTATTACTTCTGGATGTTTCTCAAATTGAATTATCCTCATTCAAGACGTAGAGGAAATAAAATAAAATGCGACAAAGCACTAGTTAGTTATTTCGAAAGATGACTTTATAAAGCCCTTCAAAAAGTGGAAGAATCTTCGGTGAAGGTTTTGGCTTCCAAAGGAGAGGACTTTAAGGATGATATCATCACAATTTATCAGAATAAAACTTTGGCCTGATAGGCTGCAAGGTCTCATACTTTCGGGACAAAACTTGGGCTAATAAGCTGTCAATGTGAATGTCAATGTAAACAGACTTAATCAATCGTAGCTAATCATACATTATATCTGCTAAATATACTAACCGATTAAATTATCTCACTCGTTTCAAAAATGTACAACAATCTTTATTTTTAAGAATTTTCTATCGTGGATTCTTAATTTTACTGCTATTACAAATCATATTGTTTAACTTACTAACACAGCTTAAGAAAAGAAATATCTACAGAAACTTTGGACATTAAATGCGGTGATATTCCCCCATATCCCTGTACAAAATCCAGGTATCGAAATATTAATGGTTCCTGCAATAACCTGTTGCATCCCACCTGGGGAATGCCGTCCACGAGATATTTAAGACTTCTTCCTGCAGATTATGCTGATGGTAATTTATTTTAATAATTATTGGGGGCCCTGCATAAACTACTTTACCTATTTGAGGAGGTGGAGGGATCCTGCCAAAAAATTAGTTTTGTATCTGGGTGAGGGAGAGAATCCGCAGAAAGAACATTACGTACTTAAATATTTGAGATTATTTTTTGCAATATTTAAAAATTCTATGTACGACTATGTATATTGCTCTGAAACTCGAACAATTTATCCTTGTGACTTTTTTCGATAGAATCAAAATTATCAGAGTTATAGCATTTTCAAAGTCCCAAAAAACAAACGAAAATGAACATTTTAAGCCAAATAACGCATGATATGAAAAAAGTCAAGA
>JAWWLR010009961.1:0-11586 GCA_035041075.1 Acraspis erinacei
TTTGCAATTTCACCGGGATAAATTAAAATCAATTTTAATCACACTAGCCTAGAAAGAATAAGGGATCGAAAATATGTATAAACTTTCAACTTCAACATCAAAAATATCCTTCAATAATTTAAATTAAAAACCAATATAGGAAAGTGACAATTTTTCGAAAAAAACTTCAACGTAACCATTCCTCAAGAACTTATTTTTAATGCTATTAGTCCTGATGAATAATCCAAGTTTTCTATGAATGACTCTTGCGTGTTCCGAACAAATTTTTCAAAAAAGTTCCAAAAATCGGGTTTTGTGGAAAATCGCCCGTCCCATTGCATTTTGGAACAAAAGCTTTAGCACCAAAGTTAAATTAGAAGAAATTCTAAGCAAGTGACAAAAAATAATCCACTTATCTACAACAATTCACAACTTCAATTGTGTGCTTACTTAATTAATTTTCTTTCTGAAAATTATAGTAATTTGGTTATGTATTCTTTTATTTTCAACAATTAAAAATAATTATTCTGTTTGTATTTTTTATTTTGTCAATTCTTGGCATTTTGATTTAAAAAAAAATACAACGTTATTTAACCAATTTATTCAAAACATATTTTTTATACTACGCAACTCTAAATATATCTTACATTTTCTCGATTTTTATTTATTTTATTTTTTATTATTATCAAATTGCAACATTTAGATTTCAAATCTTCCGCACTCTTTTTTCGAAATATCGGACGCTTGATTGCTATGTTTAAAAACGTTTTTTAATTTTGCGAAAAGGTAATATTACAAAATAAAAAAATAATTTAATTTTCACACGGATATTAAGAGAGTTCTTTTGTTTACTTTTGTCGGACCTTCTAAACTTTCTAATATTTAAAAATTATTCAAATATAGCCTTTATTTTTTTTTTGAAATTCCGCAAAATTAACAGATGAATTTAAAATCTTTCAGATTCTTCTTTGACAATTTTTGAAATATTTTTAATTGTTTTTCAGGAATGTCAAAAAATTAATTTTTCGAAAAAAAAAAGTTTTCAAATTTTTTCAAGGAACCAGAAACAATTGTTCATCTAAGTGAAACCTTGCAAAATTCTTTAAAAAATGGTAACAATTTTTAATAACATTTTTACCTTTTCAAATGTTCTATATTTCTCTTAAACTCGTTCAAAATATTTATAAAATTATTGATATTGCAATATTGCAAAATTATGCTACAAAATGTAATGCAAGCTTTTTAACAATTTTAGGAAATTATAAAAAAATATTTTGTTACTTTTTTAAGTTTATTCTTACAATTGATTACAAAGAAAGCATTTAAAAGTTTCCCATCAATCTTAAGAACTTTTTTCCATTCTCTTGAAATTCTGGAAAATGTAACTTTCATCAATTCTTCAAAACATAAAGTTATTCTTTTGAAATAAAACCTACACCGTTTAAAATTTCCCCAAAAATTTAGAAAAAAAATCTATTCACCTTAAATATTTTATCATTCATAAAAAGCTAGTAACTTGTTTTTCGAATACTGCAGAACAAGTTTTTGCTCATAATATAAAGTTTCTTATCTTTTTGAGAATATAAGAAAGTTTAAAAATTATAGTATGGTGGGAACATGTTAAGAAAATAATTATTTTAAATCATTAAACGATCATTTACAATTGAAATTTTCTCTTCTATCAATAACGTTTAGAAACATTCAGAACTAAATTTTATGATGAACTAAGTCTATTTGTTCAGAAATTTTAATATAAAAATTTTATACAACAGAAACTTCATATATTTAAAATTTTACGTAATTGAAATTTTCTTTGGAATATTACGAAAATATGCAATCGTCAACAAATTTGGAACTCGAAAACGTCAGGAATTTTTTGACAAAACTAGAATGAATTCTCTCAAATAAAACTAATGCAGATACAAATAAGAATAAACGAATCCCCTTCAAACTCTTTATACTTTGAGTGAAAATATTACCTAGATGACTATCTGAGTGACTGGCTAACTGACATATACCGAACGTCCGATACGATCGAATCGAATGTCTGAGAAAACCAAATAGACCATCCGAGGTTTCCAAATCGACCCTTCAAAATGATTGGGTCAGCCAGCTTGAGATGACCGAGATGTCGGTCCGAGACAATTGAGTCACCTTTCTGAGATTGTCGATTTGAACCTCTTGTTTTAACCTTCTAGAAATAGTCGCTTTAGCGATATTCAAGAGCTGTCCTATAGTGGGCCTTCCAATATGGTCTGTCGTCACATTTATATGGCTAAAAAGACCTTCCATTTTTCTCCGTGTACTGAATTACAACAAAACTGTCTTACAGACAGACTGACTGCTGACTGCTGACTGACTGAATGAGTTAATGACCGACTGAATAACTAAATGACTTACTGACTGGTTGCCTGACTGACTGACCGACTATCTGACTGACTGACTGACTGACTGATTGATTGACTGACTGACTGAATATCTGACTGACTGACTGGCTGAATGAATGAATGAATGAATGAATGTTTGACTGTCTGAATCGACTGACACCTTCCTATACATTGGTTTTTTCTTAAGCAGGGAATCCTAAGCCTGGAGATTTCATGAACGCAGATCGTGTACTGACTTACAGACAAACTGTCTTACATACAGACTGACTTCTGACCGTCTGAATAAGTTAATGACTGACTGAATGACTAAATGACTTACTGACTGGTTGCCTGACTGACTGACTGACCGACTGTCTGAATGACTGACTGGATAAATGAATGATTGACTTATTGACTGACTGACCCTCTGACTGACTGGCTGGCTGACTGAATGACTGACTGACAGACAGACTGACTGACTGACTTACTTACTTACTTACTTACTTACTTACTTACTTACTTACTGACTGACTGAATGACTGAATGACTGAATGAATGAATGTTTGACTGTCTGAATCGACTGACAACTTCCTATACATTGGTTTTTTCTGAAGCAGGGAATCCTAAGCCTGGAGATTTCATGAACGCAGACGACGTAAAATTTATCATAAAACTCATAACTCCTCATGAGGATGAGAATGTGTAAAATGTTAAAGTTTTAGTATTCAGTTTTCGTCCTAAAGTTTAGCATTTCATGCATTTTGTGAAAAATGTATTAGTTTTAAAACATACTGCATTCCCATTTCAATATTTAACGTTAATGCATGAATCTAAAGAGGAAATCCGTTTTTGAACAACACTTCTCCAATCTATTCTGGAAACATTTAAATTGAATTGACATAATTCAAATAAACAAAAAAGATAGCGACTACAATTAACGCTTTAACGATTTGTTAAATCCTGTAAAGATTTCATAATATTAAAAAAAATGTTTTTTTAACTAATTTTTTTAGAACTGTATTTTTTAAAATACTGAATTATGAAAATCTAAAATAATGTGCATAAAAGGAGAATTTGAGGCCACTGAAAATCCGAATAATAATGTTTTTAAATTTCTGATTTCAAAGTAGTGTTTAAACTGGCATTCCAAAATATTTCAGATATCTAAGAGTTTTGAGTTTAAAATTTAGTGCTCAGTTTACCGTATTTACTACGAATAAATAAAATAATCTAGGTAAAAACGTTACAAATAATAAATAATCATTAAGGGAATGAAATAAGCTATTATTGATGAAAATTGTATAAATATTTCGACTTTTATTTTAAATGAAAGGAACAAATTTAAATAGGTATAAAGGCGTCCAAAGAGTGACGCCAAAGTTTGCCTATTTTTTGGATCTCCCTAGCAGGTATTAAATTACTCGTTATTCAGAACCAAAGTGAGCATTGTTTTTCTTTTTTTTTTAATTCCAAAAAGTTACCTCTATTAAGGGGTTTAGAAGGCGCAAAAAAATTTAAAAACTATGGAATATCACTAATTATAAAATCATTTTTCATTACCATTTTTCAATATCATATTCAATTATAAAATAATTTTCTCCATCAACCCCTTATCAATTAAGAAAAAATGATTTTATAATTAGCGATATTTTCTATTTTTAATTTTTTGGAGTATAATCAACACCTAAATAGGGGTCGTTTTTTGAAATTTTTAAAAAACCAAAAGCGATGGTCACTTTGGTTTTTAATGACGAGTAATTTGATAACTGTAACATACTTTTATATTTCCTCACCAGGTCGCTAGCGAAGTCCAAAAAATAGATCTGAGTTTATAATTTTCCGTAAACTGTTTTAATTTTTGAAATACTTTTTACATTTCTTTACATGAACCTATTAAATATAAATTTTCTATAATGAAGTTTCTGATAGCCTTTTTCCAAACAATATTAATATTCTTTATTTTTTTATGACTAAAAAGACAGAAAATGCCGAAAATTTTAAAAAGCCGAAACTTGTTATAGCATTACTGTAAGAGAAAATATTTGTAAGCATAATAAATTATTTTAAAAATTAAGCATCTACTGTTGCATGAATTATTATCTCACAAATATTATATCGCTAAGTGTAAAATTGAAAAGAAGTTAAAAATCACAGAAAACACCGCAACTCTACAGCCTTAGTATGAAATCAAACAATTATATTTTTTAACTTTGAATACTTATTATCTCGCCGTAAATGGAAAGTGAACAAAAAGTTGAAAATTTCAGAAAATACGACACTTTCTAAAGTTATTTAAAAAAAAATATGATTAAAATTAATAATAAATTATTTAAACAATTATTTTTTTCAATCTGAAATATTCGATATCTCACTCTAATTGAAAAGTGGAAAAAAGTGAAATTTTTTAGAAAAAACAAAATTTTCTAGCATGATTTTAAGATAATGTTATAATAAATAATAATAAATGGTTTAAACAATTATCTCTGGTACATTTCATTAACTCGCTCAATGTATCTCATATTGGATACGTGTTAAACTTTATTTAATTTGCGGAAATTGTAAATTGGAATTGTCCAAGGTAGGCAGTTTTATTGATCATTAAATATTATTGCAAAACTGCACAGAATTTGGTCGCAGAAGTTTTAAAACTGATCAAACTTATCCGTTCGACAGGCATAACAAATTCTCGGCTTACAAAAATCATACATTTCTTGGTAATTTTGTGTATCAAGCGCAGATTTTTCGGAATTAATCATTTTTATTTTTCAATCAAATTTTATTGGAAAAAGCAAATTATTCCGTCGCAGCTATTTTAAAAATTATTAAACTCACGACTTGGAGAGAGATTAGAAATTCTTGAAAAACAAACGTATAAATTTTATGTACTTTTCAAATAATTTGAAAATAGGGACATTTTTCCTGCAGTTTCTTAACACGCCGGAAGAATATAAAAACCAATTTTTATGGCGCATAAATTTTTTCAAATGTTAAATGTACATAAAATTTTATTAGGAACTTGTGAAATATTATATCTTAGCCATTTAAAAATAATCAAACTCACGACATGCAGAGAGTTTGGGAATTTTTTAAAAAACAATTCTTATATTTTTGTATACTATTGGAATTAATCAAAAACATAAAAATGTTTAAGTTTTTTACCAAATAGTTGAATTTTTACCCACAAAGATTACTTTTCTGCCATAAAAATCCTGATAAATTTTTAGTCACAAAGGTAAATATTGATAAAAAATTAACTTTTAACGAAGCAGTTGAACTTTCATCCCATTAGTTGCATTTTTAATCAAAATAAAATATTAATTTTCAACCAAATGACTTTTGTAACATAAAAGATGACTTTTGTTACGAAAGACGGATTTGTAACCCCTGGAATTAAACGAAGAAAAAAAAGAATTTTTAACAAAATGGTTCAATCCTTCATAAAATATACGAATGCTAAAATTTTTTGTTAAGAAAATTAATTTTCAATAAAAAACAACATTTCCACCAAATTTAAAAATTTCAAAAGAAGATCTAGATATTTAAAAAAAATTAACAAAGAAGTTTAATTTCAATCAAATAGTTAAGTCTTCAACCAGAAAGGATTAATTTTTAATCAAATAGATCCATTTTCAATCAAGTTTCAGATTTCTGCCATTTAAGTAATTTTTTACGTATTTAGGTCGGGTTCTTTTTTTCATTAGCTACTTTATTGGCAACAGGAAATAAGAATATAGCTTTTTTGACGTAATTTTTTATAATATTTGTTATATAAATAAACAAACAAACTTTAAAAATGCGCTTTTTTCGAAAGAATTCAGTTTTGAAGAATCTATTCAACATGATAAACTCAAGACCCCTACTCGGGGGTTTTTAGGGTCGCTGATTACGAATCTGAATTCAGAATTTGAAAATATTGAAATTCAAAATAGTTGATTCAAGATGGCGGTTACAAAATTTTGAACAAAGAGATATGCAAGATTGAAAACATATACTCGGACGTTTTTCAAGGAAAAAAAGGCATGAAGAGAAATTGTTCACCCTTTCGAGTACTTCCATGAATCGTAGAGAAAAAAATTTTAAATCTTGAAAAAACGGTCTCAAAAATTTTCAAAATGCTTGAATTTTTTTAGTTTTTATCCAAAAGGGCTGACTAACGAACTTGACATTTAGTTTTCGATGCTGAAAGAGTGTACGAAATGCCAATCGGATAGATTAAATTTTTCGAAAGTTACAGCGCACACAGCCATGCATGCATATATACATACATACATACATTCATACGGAAAGATAGACACATTCGTAAAAACCTGTTTTTTGGATTCAGGGGGTCTCAAAACGTAGACATTTGACAAAAACCGGGGGTCAGATTTTACACAAATCTAATACCTTCTCTGGATGAGAATGTAAAAAGAATTCATTGCATGAATAAAGAAAATATGTTTAATAGGTTTCAGTCAGTAGTGAATGTTGTTTAACAAGAGTCGAATCACCGACTATATTTCGTTAGCCGACGCTTTAGGTATATATGCAACCAGCTAGTCTAAAAAGACAATCACAATTTCTCGTCAAAACCTTGTTCGTCCCAATTGAAAAATTCCTCGAGGAAAGCGCAGTTTTTTTCTGTTTCTTTTTCTTCGGACGAAGAAAAGAAAAGGCAGATCCGCGAGAATTCTCGATTTTATTGAGTTAATCCGCGAGTGCAAGAATTAATCCTGGAATAATTTGAAAATCCTCGCGAATTTCCTCGTGTTTTCTTCGTCCGAAAATTAAAAGAGAATTTTTTAAATAGGTTAATTCTTGAATTTTTCATAGCCTTCCCAAAATAGGACTTAGAAGACGATTAAAATGTGAAGATTTAAATTCTAGGTATTTTTTGTGAAATCGTAAGATTCAACTTCCATGCCCTTAATTATCTGACCTGGTGTCCCCGACGTAAATTCAAGTGTCGGTTGAAGAACTGTTTTCACAAAATGAAAATCTTTCTTATGGTCATTAAAATCAGTGTTCAAATAATTTACGCCGTCACTGCGGAAGCATATTTGGTACTAAGATAAAAAATTGTATTCACTGTATTCAATGTCCTTCTTATAAAATTATTTTTGTAAAGAAAATAATTATAAGAAAATGTAAATTTCAAGAATGTCTCTTAACGTGAAATTGGTCGGGGCTAGGTGGGATGTCGATCGGGCGCCAGATCTGGTTCCGATCGGGACGTGTGCTTATCAGGGATCGGGTCCAGATCCGTTTTCCAGATCTTGGCCAGATTTGGCCTAGTATGGCGCCGGTCTGGGCCATAGCAAAATTTCTATACGGACAGTGGGACTCCGATGCCTTAAGTTGAACGGACCTCTCATTCTACCATGTGAGATAGACAACGAGATGCGATCGAAATAAAAAAGAGGATTTCGAAATCCCTCTTTCTATTGTATATGGCAGACAAAGAGGTCCTCATCCTTTTGAAACGATAAGTATGACTTGTCGTTGGAACACCACCCGACACGCTATCTGTCTGTCATTTACGATAGAAAGAGAGATTACGAAACCAACGTTTTGATTTGTATCGCACCTCGTTGTGGTGCGATACAACAAATGATTTACAAAAAATTGTTTGTACAAAAAAGAGCTACAAATTTGCTATGAATCACTTTTTGATATGAGATGTAGTTTTGATTTTAATCATAAAAATGTCATTAAATATAAAAAAGCCTCAAAGAGAAATTATAGCATTTGAAAAATACTAAAAAATGTCTTTTAACCATTTTCCAATAGGATTCGTAATTTTGTTTTTATTTATCGTAAGTAATATGCAGAGAATTCAAAATTCCAATATCACGCCAAAAGGCGCGAGATACGTAAAAAATATAAAAGAAGGCGTGTAGGATATTTTGCTTTATCCATAAAAAATAATATGAAAACAAAAATCCTATTATTAGCATAACAACGCGAGATACAGAAAAATGTACGAATAAAGGACTGTAGTTTTTTGTTAATTTTCAGGTGGTTCAGAAAATATACATTTACAAATTTCAGTCATAAATAGAGTGCGCAGCGCGAGTGTCACGATGAGAATGTACACCTGAAAGCCTACAGAGTTTTGAGCAACTTTATCTTTACCTATAATTGCGAAATTTACATAGCTCAAACGATAAAAAAATTCAACAAAATTGACAAAGAAATAGTAACTGCGCACATTTAAACTTTTCAACCAACGATATCGTATTACAGAAGAGAACATGCTCCAAGCGTCCGATATTTGCCTAGAAATGTACAATAGCTAGCATGCACAAAGATTTTTGCAAAAAATACACAAGTATCAGTTTCTATTGACTATTACCGTAGGGTTGTAAAAGAGTTAAATATACACTTGACAAAACTAGGACAAGAGGATTGTGAAAAATGTGAGGTGTATAAATTACATGATTCTAGTCATACTCAAGACATGAGCAATGATCATCCCGACTGCAATACTTGTTCCATTTGGAAAATTCATATTGCGAAAGCTACATTAAGCCGTGAGAAGTATCCCGAGTATGTCCATAGTCAGCTTCCAGAAGGAACAGTTTGTGTTTCCGTAGGCATGAAAAAAGTTATAATGTTGCCCAGAATCGATACTTTTATAACTGTAATATGTACGAAAAGACTATATGTTTAATATGAAAGCTTCGTACCAGTATGCACAAATAAAAATTTAAAAACGTTTGCATCTGTATGGCATGGCGGGATTTCTGGTAGGCGCAAAGAAGATTTGATCGATGCTATTTTCGCATTTTTGAGATATTAAAGACACATGAAAAAAATAATTTTATTGCTTGATAATTGTGCAGCTCAGAATAAGAACTGGTGCTTTCTAACGTTTTTGATTTATATTATTAATTGCGCTGAAGTAGCTATATAATGCATTAAATTATATTACTTTGAGTCAGGCCATAAGTTCATGAATGCAGACAGTTTTCACCATCAAGTTGAAAATTCGATAAGAAAACCTACGATTTTAACAATTTCTGTAACGCAGTACGGAATCCCAATTCAAATACTGTGGTGAAAGCATTGACTTATGAAGCTTTTGATCTATGGAGTGATTTTCATTCGATTCAAAAGACTAGCAATATAAAAATTAATGATCCGAAACCTTTACCTGCAAACATGGTTCAAATTACGGCTAATCGTGGCTCGAAAAGGTTAACGTACAAAAATTCATTAGATGGAGATTCACACGAATGAGATTTTTTATCAGCAAAAGGAATACAGAATGTTTCTAAAAAACTTTCTTGCTGAGAAAAACCTTGTGGAATTGACAAAGCTGTAAAAGAAACGATGGCTAAGAGAGCTGTGTACTAGCGTGGGAACTCTGAGTTGAGTATGCGAGAGAGATAGAAATATGATGAGCACGTCCCAAGGGGTGGAGCATCTTATTGAAAAAAACTTTTTCGACAGCTTATCATAGTTGAAATATTTACAGAAAAAGGGGTGCATAGTAAAAAAAGTTTTAAAAAAATTGCCTGGGAGAAAGTTATCATGAGGACTCTGTCACCCTGGGTCAGGCATTGTCTGGAAACCGGTACCTTTGCGGCGGGTGGTAGTACTGGTAGTTGGTCGAGCAGACGGTTTTTGGCCTCGCAAGACATGGCCGAGAAAAATCCGAGTTTTGTACAATATTAATTAATTCAATTGTAATATATTGCATTAGCTTCCATATATTATTGTGAGTAAATTAAAAAAAGATTGATAAAAATCGGTCAATATTTTCAATCTCAGTTGATCTTTAAAGCTTTATCTACCTGACTGGTTTACGAATCGAGGCATATGATATACAGTTTGAAATGCTAAAAATGCTCTATTTGAATTTACGTCTGATCGAAACATATTATGGAGATAATTTTGAAAATATACTTGATATTAAGTAAAAATTTGGATTGCAATTTCTTATTCTACTAGAAGAAGTAGTTTTTGTTATAAGAATCTTATATTTTGATTGTTAACTAATGGTTACAAACCGCGAAACGAGTCTTCAAAAGTAGGGTAATTTTGACCAAGTCTGTTTTTAATATCAGTATCAATTATTAAAATCTGACAAATATTCCTTTTACTGTAGTGCTTTATACGCAGTGGTGGTCTAGTACAGATAGCCGGAGTCGCAGTACTGGGCATCTGTCCTGGGCCTGTACTGGCTGGTAACGATCCACAGTAGACTGCCTTGCGGTACTGGCGAGGTGCTATACACAAGTACGGGTTATGTCCTGGCATAAAGGTGGCGCACGTTTTCGTACCTTTTTCACCAAGGATCTAGCCTATTCATTTTCCAAATTTTCGAAATAATCATCAAAAGCCGAAATTTGTTGTAATTAGAAATTTATTTGGGAAACATTGCTGCGTTAGGATAGCGAACTGATTAAATTGTATAGCATTCATTTAGACTAAAATTATGAATAATGGATTGTGTACATAATAGAGTGTTTTGAAAAAGGTTCCTAAAAAATATCCTTAGTGCATTTTAAAATGAAATGTGCACTTTCAAATTCTCAAATTGAATTCAATTGGATGTAAATTGTCTTTCAGCAGGCGAACGATTTTACAGGACGTGTGAGGTTTTCAAATATTTCAAAAGATTTAACATTATATTATAAGATTTTTGTGGATTTCTATGATTTTGAGGGATTTAAAAACTCTCAGTGTATTTATTGTCAAAATCCTTGGCATTTTCAGCAGCTTTACAAGACTTCAAAGGAATTTAAAGTATGACTAAATAGCACACGCTATCTTAAAAGACTAAAAAGAAAATTTGTATTGATTTAAGTAATTTAATTTTAACTTAATTAAAGTTTAATGTAATTTCCCACATATTTTTCTATATATTTCAGCAGTTTGCAGGGTTTGAAAGAATTAAATATTTTATTATTATTATTATTATTATTATTATTATTACACCATTAAGGAGTTTCCCTTTCGGGGTAGGCGTGACTCACATGGTGGGAAAAGGAGTAGTGTGAGGAAGGGGTTATAGAATTTTTAGATTGATCTAGAACTATCGCATTATTTATTTAAATAATAGGGTAGTTTCGCAGCACTGCTCTGACCCAGGTTGCTGATCAATCCCTCTAGCAATCACCCCAAGTAAAGATCCTCACAAAGTCGTCATGTGAGGTTCCCCACTTGGGTCCATTAGAATCCAAAGTCTTTTGTTTCAGGCGTCATTCACTCTACTGACACTCTTTTTATTAACTATTTGCCGCCATATTTTTCT
>JAWWLR010009986.1:0-11585 GCA_035041075.1 Acraspis erinacei
ACATCTCTACATAAGCTAAAATGCATATTTAGGAGTCTCTTTTTATCCTTAACTGACCTGCAAACTAAATGCTGATTCGTTATTAGAAAAGGATAAAGCAGCCATTTGGGATAGCAAAGGCGCAATTGGAACAAGATGTAGACTTAAAGTCAAGGTAGTTTAAGGTGATATGAGGTAATAATTAAACCAATACTAACTTATACCTCATTTATCTGGGTGGCACAAGCCAGTTTGGTTAGTTTCTGGAAACCGCTGAAGAGCCTGCAAAGGATCTTTCATCTGGAAATTACGCGATCTATGAGAACAAACCCAAAAGCGGTATTGGGGTCTATCTTGGGCATGCACCTCCCCTGTAACAGGATCATATAGATGCCGCATGGCTTGATCTGCATGTCTTAATAAAGAGCGTGATTTTGGAAGATAAAATCCTTTGAAGGTACTCTGATAAGATGCTGAAATAAATTCTTTCATTAAGCCCTTTAATGTGAACTTCCTGAACAGGAATTACCGCAATGGTGGTCAGAGGAAAATAAATTTATTTATCACGGAAAGACTCGCCAGCTATACAAATGATTCTAAAATATCTGGTTGACTTTGGAGATGGAATACTAAGAATGAAACCAAGTGCGTACATAAGAATTGATCTGAAGAAATTTCTTACCGCATTTCAAAATGAAATCGTGGCTACGAAGACATGCTCAGAGGCGATTCAGAAGCTTGAATTGTCTCGAAGTGATTCTTGAATTCTGTTAAGAACTTTAATGTAAGGAATTTTTGGAATTCATGGAATCTAAGGAATTCCTAGAGTTTAAGGAGTTCATGGAATTCCAGGAATTCATGGAGTTCCGGTGATAATGGAATTCCTGGAGTACCAGGATTTAAGGAATGTAGAAAATTCAAGGAATTCATGAAATCCGATTTAATTGTGGAAATAAAGGAATTCATAGATTTCATGAAATTCCTGGATTTTAGGAAGTACCGAAAATTCACGGAATACGTGAAATTCAAGGAATTCATGAAATTTAAGAAATTCACGGAATTCAAGAAATTCATGGAATTCAAGGAATCCACGGAATTCAAGGCATTCTTAGAATTGAAGAAATTCGTCGAATTCACGGAATTAATTTAATTAAAAAAAATTGATTCAAAGATTTCGTGGAATACAAGGAATTCATTGAATCCAAGAAATGAATGGAATTCCAGGAATGCATCGAATACAAGGAATTTTCGAAATTCACGGAATTCAATGTATCCAAGAAATCCGTGGAATTCAAGAAGTTGATGCTAACCAAGGAATTCATTAAATCCGAGGAATTCAAGGTGTTCAAAGAATTTTTGGAATTTAAGGAATTTGTGGAATTCAAGGGATTTGTGGAATTCGAGGAATTTGTAGAATTTACCGAATTCGTGAAATCCAAGAAATTCTTGTAATACAAGAAATTCCTGTAATTCGAGGAGTTCATGCAATTTTAAGAATTTGTGGAATTTAAGGAGTTCATGTGATTCAAGGAATTCATGAAATTTAAAGAATTAGCGGAATTCAAGAAATTCATGGAATTTCAGGAATTCACGGAATTCAAGTATTTCGTAGAATTTACGGAATTCATTTAATTCAAAATAATTTAATTCCAAGATTTCATGGAATAAAAGGAATTCATGGAATCCAAGAAATTCCTGGAATTCAAGGAATTCATCGAATACAAGGAATTTGCGGAATTCACTCAATTCATGGTATTCAACAACTCCGTGGAATTCAAGAAGTTGATGCTAACCAAGGAATTCATTAAATCCGTGGAATTCAAGGTGTTCACAGTATTCTTGGAATTGTAAGAATTTAAGGATTTCATGGGATTTAAGGAATTCATGCAGTTCTGGGAATCCAAGGAATCCATGGAATTCAAGGAAGTTGTGGAATTAAAGGAATTTATAGAATGCAAGGAATTTATCAAACGAAATCCAATGCATATTTGTAATTACAGGAGTTAGAGAAATTTGAGGAATTCATGCAATTCAAGGAATTTGTAGAATTTAAGAAATTCAGGGGATTAGCGGAATTCGTTAGAGAATTCAACTGTCTTTTAAAAACGTCACCTTTTCGTCATCCTGAAACCTTGAGCTTTCTATATTGAGTTCAGTATGTTACCTATGCATTAATTTAATCTAAATAAACTTATTTCCCTTTTTCGTAAAATGGCACATATTTCCTATATTTTGGTATCTATTATTTTCAACTGTAAAATCTTAAAAAATATTATGTCTGTATGTTTTCTTTTATCCGTATACCAAACGGCATACAAAAATTAGTTTTCAGGTGGGGTAACCGTAATTTTGAGTTTTTGCTAGGAGTCGAAGCTTTGCGAAATGATCTTTAAACAAAAAGGGGGTAGCTAATCAAATTTTTCAAAATTATTAGGTTTTGAACAACAATGATTTCAAAATTTCGTATAAATGTTGCTACAACACTTTTTTTTAGATAATAATACAAATAAAGTGGAAGTAGAAAGACTGTTCGCCCCATTCTTGAATCTCAAAAGTTCCCTTATTTTATTCAGCTTCACCGTTATTAATTGCAAAAATGAAAACAACAACATCTTATTTTAACTCAGGAATTTTTCTTTTATTGTCAATAATTGAAGCGTTGATAGTTGGACAACGCACCCTACGATAGTTTTCCTTTGTAATGGGAATAAGAAATTCGTTAAAAATTTAAAAAATAAATAATGACTAAAGTCTGTTTATTCCTTAAAAATAGGGTAGTTGAGTGAGAAAGATTCTTTTCTTGATCTGAAAATTTTCCTATTTGTTAGATTTAAAAAGGAGTTCAACAAAATCTCCGGAATTCTGAAATTTAATGATGATATGTATTACAGGTCGCTTTCTCCAAACAGCAAAAACAATAATAAAGTTTAGCTTTCTCATCTTTAAAGTTTGTCTGAAAAACAAGGATACAGACATTTATTTTTTGGAATGTGGTTTATTAGTATTTTTTCACAACACTCAATACATTTTATTGCTCTTTTAAAATACCACTATGCCGATTTTAATTTTTTATATAATTTTAGTATACAAAAATTCGACTAGCCTCCAGCTAGAAAGGTTTCCGCTCTCCATTTGTTTTTTTACAAAATTTTCATTTAAAATGTGAGAAATCGACATTTAATAGTAAAGTTTTCCGAAAAAGCGTGATGAATTCAAGGAAGTTATAGAATTCATAGAAATCAAGAAGATCGCGGAACAAAAGGAATTCATGGAATTGTAGAAGTTCATGGAATTCAAATAATTCATGGAGTTCTAGCAATTAGCGGAATTCTTTTCATTCAAGGAATTCGCGGAATTCAAGTAGTTCATTAAATGCAAGGAATTCAAGAAGTTCATGGAATTCAAGGAATTGATAAAATTCGAAGAATTCATGGAATTCAAAGAATTCATGAAGGTCCAGCAATTGGCGGAATTCATTGAATTTAAAGAATTCGCGGAATTCAAGTAGCTCATAAAATTCAAGAAGTTTAAGAAGATCGTGGATTTCAAGGAATTCATTGAACTTAAGGGTTTATGGAATTCATGGATTTCTAGAAATAGAAGAAATTTCTAGAATCTGAGGAATTCATGGAGTCCAAGGAGTTCGCGGAAATCTAGGAATTTGTAAATATTAGCGAATTCGTGGAAATGAAGAAATATATTATATTCAAGACATTCAAGCAATTCGCGGAGTTCAAGGAATTCACGAATTTCACTGAGTTTAATGACTTCTCGGAATTTACAAAATTCAAGGATCCCACGGAAATTAAAAAAAAAAAAGTAATTCATAAAATTCAATGAATTCACTGAAGGTATGCAATTCAGGGAATTTGTACATTTTAATTGATTTTTTATTTCCTTTAATAGAATTCCAGAATGAATGGATTTCAAATAATTCATGGAATTCAAAAATTTCAGGGAATTCATGAAATTCAAAGATTTCAGGGAATTCGAGGAATTCATGCAATTCAAGGAATTCATCCAATTCATTTGATTCAGAGAGTTCACAGAATTCACGGAAATCAATTAATTCCCGGAATTTAAATAATTCACGGAATTCAAGTAATTCACGAAATTGATAGAATTCAGGGAGTTTGTAGAATTCAAGTAGTTTATGAAATGCAATGAATTCAAGAAATTCTCAGAATTCAAGGAATTCGTGGATTTTATCGAGTTCTAAGAATTCGTGAACTTCAAGGATTTCTTGCAATTTTTTAACGATTTGAATTCAAGGAATTCAAATAATTCGTAAAATGCAAGGAGTTCAGGGACCCGAAGAATTCGTGTAATTCAAAGAATATATAAAGTTCAAGGAATTCGTGGATTTCGATGAATTTGTTGTATTAAATATATTTATGTGGTTTGGCTTAAAATGTAATTATTTTGTTAGAAGTTTACTTTTATTTAGAAATAAATTCTGATTATTGAAAATTTGAATACAACTATTTTTTATTTGACGAATAATTTTGTAACTCAAGATTTAGCTATCCATTTTTTAATTGAAAATCGGTAGTTGTTGCACAGAAAGAAAAGTTGGCTATTTAGCAGATTCTAAATGTAAGTTCAAAATTACAAAAATTAATTTCAAAGCGTTTAAAATTTTAACAATATTTGTTTATTCTCTTTATTGTTCAAAACAGGAAATTTGAATGTTTGGCTAATGAGATATTTAAGGACAGAAATAATTTTCATAATAACATTTTTGAAACTTATCTAATGAATAGAGACAAAGCAAAATTTGCCGATTTTAATTTTTTAAATAACTTTACTAAAAAACATTTCCACTAGCCTTCAGCTAGAAAGGCTTCCAATCTCCATTTGTTTTTTACAACACTTTCACTTAAAATATCGGAATTTGACATTGAATTTTTTCACTCATTTTTTCACTTGGATTTGAACTAAACTGTAACAAAACAATTAGAAAATTGAGTTATTTTCAAATGTAAACAAATTATTTACGGTTGTAAAGTTCCATATTAATTTTTTGTTATAATACTCTTTTTTACATGCAAATTTTTTATTTGATACAAAAATAATTATTTTGTTGAAAAATCAACAGTTTTGTCAAAATTCCAATGGCTGAAATTAATATATTTCAGTTGTAGATCACCCTTTTGTCTTCAAAATTTAGCTATTTGATTCAATTTTTTACTTTTTTCCGTAAAACGCGTCTTGAAAATTGAATTCTTCGATCATCAATTTAATGAATTCACGGAATGCAAGAAATTTTCGAAATCCAAGAAATTCCTGGAATTCAAGGAGTTCAAGAAGTTCAAGGAATTCATGGACTTGAAGGACTTGATAGAATTCGACGAATTCAAGGAATTCAAAGAATTCCAAGAATTCAATTAATTGAGGGACTTCAAAGAATTGAAGCAATTCAAGGGATTAACAGAATTCAAGGAATTCATGGATATCAAGGAGTTGATGGAATTCAAGGAATTTATGGAATATAAATAATTAATGAAACCCAGGGAATTCATAAATTCAAGGAATTCAAGTAATTGAAGGAATTCATTGAATTCTAAGAATTCATAGAATTCTAGGAAATTATGGGATTCATGGAATTGATGGAATTCGACGAATTCAAGGAATTCAAAGAATTCAGTTAATTGATGGAATTCAAGGAATTCAAGCAATTTAAGGGATTAATAGAATTCAAGGAATTCCTGGATATCAAGGAGTTGATGGAATTCAAGCAATTTATGGAATATAGAGAATTAATGAAACCCAGGGAATTCATAAAGTCAATGAATTCATTGAATTCAAGGAATTCAAGGAATTTGTGGAATTCAAGGAATTCGTGGAATTCAAGGAATTCGTGGAATTCAAGGAATTCACGTAATTCAAGGAATTTGTGGAATTCATGGAATCCAAGGAGTTCATAGAATTCAAGGAATTTATGGTGGCCTAGGGATTCTTGGAGTTCTTGGAATTATTGGAATTCATGGACTTCATGGGATTCGTGATGGGATGGGATTACTAGAATTCGTGGAACGCAAAGATTTTATGGAATCCAAGGAATTTTTGCAATTCAAGGATTTTATGGGATTCTTGGATTTTTAGGAATTACGGGAACTTGCAGTATTGACAATTTTAACGTACGTAGTTTTGGGGGGAAATTATAATCCGAGGAAAATTTTCAAGTGTTAAGTAATTAATTTGGAGCTCTAAATCATGTTTCCATTGTTGAAGGTGGTTTTCCAACTTTCAAATCGTTTTTAATCATGAGAGGTAGGTGTGTAAATTTAGGGGTAGTTGGATGAGGAACATAAGATATCTCATCAGAGAGCAAAAAAAAGCAAAAAAATCTCACCAAATCGTTCATCGGCGCTAAGTTGATAGAACTGTGCTCATGGCACATGCTCACTTCGAACCCCATTCCAATGTCTCATGGAGGTGGGAAGGCCTTCTTATGACTTTTCAAACGTGTCATGGGGGTACATAGGGGCATGCCTATGACTGGCCACAAAAACAACATTGGTCACAAACGAGTTAAAGGAATTCGCGGAATTCGCGGAATTCATAGAATTAATGGAATTCATACAATTTAAGAAATTCAAGGAATTCGTCGAATTCCAGGAATTCAGGAAATTACGAAATTCGAGGAACCATAGAATTCAAGGAATTTGCAGATTCACGGAATTCGTGCAATTATTGAAATTCAAGGAATTCATAGAATTCAAGTAGTTCACGAAATTCAATTAATTCAAGAAATTCTCAGAATTCAAGGAATTCATGAAATTGATCGAGTTCTAAGAATTCGTGAAATTTGAGGATTTCTTTCAATTTTTTAATTATTTAAATTCAAGGAGTTCAAATAATTCTTAAAATTCAAGGATTCAATTAAATTCAGGGAATTCTTTTAATTCAAGGAGTTCATGGAATATGAGGAATTCGTAGAATTTCTCGAGTTAGTGGAATTTAAGGAACTGAAAGAGGTCAGGGAATTCGCGGAATTATTGGAATAAAAGGAATTACACGTAATCATGGAATCAAAGGAATTCCGCGAATGCAAAGAATTCACGGAATTCAATAAATTCGTGGAATTCATGGAATTCAAGTAAGTCATGGAGTTCTAGGAATCGACCGAAATTATGTCATATAAGGAGTTTGCGGTATTCAATGAATGTATGGAATTCTCGGAATTCGCGTAATTCAAGGAAATTTGGAATTCAAAGATTTCGGGGAATCCAAGGAATTCATGGAATCCAGGGAATTCCTGGAATTCAAAAAGTATATTGAATTCAAGGAATTCATGAAGCTCCGAGAGTCCCAGGAATTCATGAATTTCGATATATTAGTGGAATTAAAGGTTCGTTGAATTCAAGGAATTGAAGAAATTCACTGAGTTTGAGGAATTAAATAAATTCACTGAATTTGTGGAATTAAAGAAATTCACAGAATTTAAGGAATTCATGTAATTCGTCAGGTTCTAAGAATTCGTAAAATTAAATTATTTCTCGCAATTTTTTGAATTATTTGAACTCAAGCAATTTAGGGAATTCGTGCAATTCAGAGAATTCTAAGAATTTAGGGAATTACCGGAATCTAAGCAATTCCTGTAATTCAAGGAGTTCGTGGAATTCAAGGCATTTAATGAGTTTTAGGAGTAAAATGAATTCATGGAATTCAAGAAATTTAGGGAATCGAAGGTGTCCAACGTACTCCTGGAATTCACGGAATTCAAGGAGCACATAGAGTTCTGGTAATCCAGAAAGAATGGAATTTACGGAATTTGTGGAATTCGAGGAATATCTGAAATCCAAGGAATTCAAGAAGTTCATGAAATTCAAGAACTTCATGGATTTCTAGGAATTGTTCGATTTCAAGGAATTTATGAAGTTCTAGGTATTAGTGAAATTAATGGTATTGATTACGTTAAAAGAATTCCTGCAATCCAAGTCATGGAACTCAAGTAGTTAATAGAATTCAAGGAATTCAAGAAGTTCATGGAATTCAAGGAATACATGGAATGGAAGGTATTCATTGAATTCACAGAGTTCTAGGAATGCAAGAAAATCATTAAATTTAAGGAAATTTTGGAATTCAAGGAATTTATGGAATTTATGGAAATCATAAAATGTGAGCTGTTTTTATTATTGAAAATTTAAATATAAATTTTTTTTATTTTAAAGTGGATTACTCGTAATTTAGAGGTTTTACTAGGAGTCGAAGCTGCGCGAAATCATCTTTGTATAAAAAGGGGATTTGTAAAAAAAGTTTTGAAAATAATTAGGTTTTCAACAACAATGATTTCAAAATTCCATACATATTTTGCTAGACTACTTTTTTGAGATAAGAATGTAAATAAAGTGGAACGAGAAAAACTGTTGACCTCAGTCGTGAATCTCCAAAGTTTCCTTATTTATCATCACACTTAATAGTTCCAACAATGACATAAATAACAGCTTACTTTAAGTGAAAAACAAAGTGACTCTCTAAAAATCTAGGTCAGCTGCTTCGGTAGATGGCCTCCCGAATAAAAAACATGAAAAACATTCTAAATTAACACGAATATTGGAGGAATTTTTAATTTTAATTTTATTTTTAATAAATGAAGCGTTGATGAACTTTGTTCAAAATTTTCCAAATAAATAATGCTTTGGTATTGCTGAATTTATTTATTTATATGATTAAATATACATTATTTCCTAATTTATGATTAGTACATATGTATAATATAAGGAAAACGACAAAAAATGAAAATAACGTAAAAGAAGAGAATTGATAATCTAACTGGAATAAAAGCAAACTAAAAAAAATTTCCAGTAAATAATATTGCAAAAGTACAATCAAATATGTGCCTCCTGTGAAGGCTGCTCGGCTGGTTTTTTTTCCAGCTCTGATCTGTATATTTGGCCGTTCTCCATCATTACATAAATGCAGTTTTCTTTTGGAAAATTGTAATTTTTATTCGCGATCTTAATTGGCCGAAGAGCTGCTCGCGAATAAGGTATGAAATTTTTAGCAATTCGAGTAATTTGTAGAGTTTGAAAAAAAATTTCAGCGGTTTCTGGAAGAACTCTGGTTTTACTGTCAGGATAATGACCATTAGCGTGAATTGTACCATCCAATTTTCCATGATAATGATTTTCCCATTCATCTCGTATGAAAAACGTCTTTATCAAAACTGTGCCTCTTTTTACTTTTCTTAGAGATAGCATCCACTCAGGTTCTTCAAGTTTGCTGATTTCTGCGAATTTTCCTACACTCGTTTCTGTCTCCGTTAAAATTATCTTCACTGCCCCAACAAAATTTTCTCCTTCTGCCTTTAATTCTAAAAGAAAAGGTTGAGATTTAGCAGATTATAAATGCACGTTCAAGATTACAAAATTTAATTTTAAAGCGTTTAAAATTTTAATAATATTTTTTAAATTCTCTTTATTGTTCAATCCGGGAAATTTGAATGTTTTGATAATTTATAAATGAACAATCCAAACTGAAAGTCTGTTGGAATTCAATTATGAAAGAGGTCGTATATACGGAAGATGTTTGAAGACAATAATTATAATATTATAGTATACTTGCCTTTAAAATAAGCAAATGCCAGGACCGTGAGATATTCAATGACAAAAATAATCTTCATGATTTTGTGAATCGGTACAATGACGGAGCACTAGAATATCGGTTTCCAAAAATTTTCCGTGAATAATGACTCTCGAAAAATGACTAATATATATACTAACTTTTTTGAAAGTCATCTAATGACTAGAGTCTATTTGTTCCTCTAAATTAAGGCCGTTTAATGAGAAATATTATTTTTTAGATTTGAAAATTTCCGTATTTGTTAGATTTAAAAAAGCAGTCCAACAGAATCTTCAGAATTTTGAAATTTGATGATGACATGTATTATAGATGGCTTGCTCGAGGCAGTGAAAACAAAAATAAAGTTTAGCTTCCTCATCTTTCAGGTTTGCTTGACAAACAATTAAACAAAAATTTAATTTTTGGAATGTAGTTGATTAGTATTTTTTCACAACAGTCAATTAATTTAATTGCTCAATTAAAATATCACTATGCCGATTTTATTATTTTAAATATCTTCACTATGAAACGTTTCGACTAGCCTCCAGCTAGAAAGGTTTCCACTATCTACTTGTTTTTTTAAACAAAAATTTCACTTAAAATATGAGAAATTGACATTTAATAGTAAATTCATCCAAAAAGTGTGATGCTTTTTCTCTTATTCAAGGAATTCAAGGAGTCCATAGAATTAAATGAACTCAAAGACTTTATGGTATCCAAGGAATTTCTGGAATTCAAGGATTTCATGGAGTTCTTGGATTTTTAGGAATTAAGGAAACTTACGGAATTGGCTATTTTAATATTTTAAATAATTTTACAATAACTTTTACGATAATTTGTTTTCTATTATACAAATTTTCACTTTAAATATGAGAATTGTGGAATGCAATAAATTCATGGAACTCAACGAATTCAAGAAGTACATGGAATAGAAGGAATTCGTAGAATTAGGGGAATTCATAGAATTCAACGAATTCGTGGAATTCAAGGAATTAATGGAATTCAAAGAATTGGTAGAATTCAAGGAAATAATGGAATTCAAGGAGTGCATGGAATTCATGGAATACAAGGAGTAAATGGAATTCAACTAATTCGAGGAATTCAAGGATTTCATAGAATTAAAAGAATTTAAGGAGTTCCTGTAATTCAATTAATTAAAGGACTTCAAGGACTTCATGGAATTCAAGGAATTCATACAATTCAAGGAATTAATGGAATCCAAAGAATTAATGAAATCTAGGGAATCATGGAATTCATGGAACACGTATAATTAAAAGAATTCATGGAATTAAAGGAATTAATGGAATTAAAGGAATTCATGGAATTTAAGGAATTCGTGAAATTCACAGAATTTGCTGAATTCACGGACTTCATGTAAGGTTCGGAATCCACGGATTTCCTAGAATTGGGGAAATTCCTGGAATTCACGGAATTTCCGGAATTCACGAAATGCGCGACATTCAAGGAATTCACGAGATTGAAAGAATTCATTAATTCACGCAATTTAATGAATTCACGGAATTCGAAGAATTTACGGAATTGAAATAATATACGGAATTCGTAGAATTGAAGACATTTACAGAATTCATGGAATTCAAGGAATTCATGGAATTCACGCAATTCATTAAATTGACGGATTTTAGGAATTCAAGGAATTCACGGTATATAAAGAAGTTACGGAATTCCAGGAATTTACGTAATTCATCATTTTCACGGCATTAATGGAATTTTCGAGATTCACGGAATCATTGAGGGTCACGGAATTCATGGAATTTATAGAATTTCCAAAATTCAAGTAAGTTATCAATTTCACGGACTTCACGAAGTTCATAGAATTAATAGAATTCTAGTAATTTGATGAATTCTTGAAATTCAATTAATTCACGGACTGCATCAAATTCATCGACATCTACGAATTCCGTGAATTCCTTGAAATTCTTAACTTCCTTAAATTATGTGAATTTGTTGGATTCCGTGAAGTCCTTGGATTTCGTAAATTCTTTTGATTCCATTATTCCTTGAATTCACTAAATTCCGCG
>JAWWLR010010027.1:0-11584 GCA_035041075.1 Acraspis erinacei
CTATCTATCTATCTATCTATCTATCTATCTATCTATCTATCTATCTATCTATCTATCTATCTATCTATCTATCTATTAATAATTATCCATTCTGTGACAACTCGAGCTGACCTTACAGATTCCTTTATACTAAAGTAACTCCAGTATTGGTTTATCGTCGAAATGCAATTGTCTAACCATGAATGCCTTTTTCCACTTAACGACGACGGCACCTCCTCGCTGGTGGCCAATGCGCATTTGCGGTCGAACAATTCACTTGTATCATAATGAATGCTATTTATTCTATGAAAAACAAATATTATCAACTCACTGCTCAAACAAAACTTTATTTTCAGAGATGTTCTTCTATTTCTGGTTCAGGGATAATTTTAACAAATGTTAAGTGTAAATCAACCTAACTTTTACGAAACTGCTTTTACACTAAAAGGGGCGATTTTGTGTATAAGCCATTCTAGATATTTGTTCATTTAGGGGAATAGATCATCAAATTCCATCGAAAATAATCTTTTTCAAATCTCACCTATAAATTGATCTCATTTTCAAACAAATTGATTATGTTCGTTTTACGACTTGAAAATTGTTTAATAAAATCTGTATTATCAGCAGAGTAGTCACTATCGATCAGTATAGTTGTCACTTCACGATCTATGGAAATAGAAATAAGAATGATCGATCAAGTCGATTCTTCAAAAAAACAGAAAATAATTAACGTCACTTTTGACAAGATGGAAAATAAATTTTTAAAAAATCTTAATTATCTTTTTCGGAAAAAGATATTCTAACGATCACTCCACTGAGAATAGAACCACAGAACTTCCAATTGCCGCTCGGGCAGTTTCCTAATTAAGCTATTAGAGAGATAGAAAGAAAAATCCTTTTTCGATAATGACGTAAATTATTTTCCGTTATTTGAAGAATTAATTTGATCGATAGTTTTGATTTCTATTTCCATATATTGTGAAATGACATCTATGCAGATCTATAGTAACTAATCTGCTGATAATACAGATTTCGTTTAAAAATTACTCGTATCATAAATCTCTCTAATAGCTTAATTGGGAAAGCGCACGACCGCCAATCGAAAGTTCTGTTGTTCGATTTCCAGTGAAGCGATTGTCAGAAGATCTTTTAACAGACAGAACAATTTAAAAATTTTCCGTATCATCATATTCCTACACACGAGCATCCGTACACATTTAGCCCTTATCTTTATTTTCCAATTGCACCGTTGCAAAGTACTGGATGTCCTGATCGATATTATTCATAGGCTCAATAGCCACCTTTTCCATCAAAAGCGACCAACTAAATTCAGCCTGTTCGTCGAACAGAAGCAACGAAAAGCACGGAAGCCTAGAAGCGTCGTACAATAGTACAAGTCACTATGAACCACGAACAAATTTGGATCCAAAATTTAGTATAGAATTTCCAGCCGTAGCATTTTGATCCTAGACACTAAACCTAATTTCTACCCTTATCTCGCCAGATGTTTCCCTGAATATCCAGGTAATTCAAAGACAAGAACACGTCCGCCAAGAAAAGGTTAAAATTTCGCTTAGGCAAACTTCTGTAGTTACACATTCGATAATAAAGAAACGGGATTAAAACCAAAATTCAATATAAAAGCCACCGAGGAATTTGAACAAGATAGTCAAACGGAATTCAATTAAAGGTTGAATTCAGTCATAAGTCAGGCCAAAAATGTATAAAATTAACTTAAAACTTAAGAAGTATTGCGCGAAAGAATTGGCGAAGAATCAATCGAAACAATCAAACGGAATCATAGCTAAATCGATGACCACAAAAACTACAATAAATCAAAAATCACTACTTTGGAGAAATATTTTCTCAATACTGAACAATGGAACTCAAGTAAAAAATGTTGAAAATTATATTAGATTCAAAATACGAATATATGCACAAAATCTAAACAAGTTTATTAGTGAATTTTGATTCTTAATAATAAAACATGTATATTGTATTTAATATGAAATGTTCAGCTTCCTGTACACAAATTAATACTGAAATTATACACTAGCCTAACCTTTTGAATTTTCCTCAAGGCGAACTGCATTTGTTAAAAGTATTTAAAGAAAAGAGATTATAATCTCTAAAAAATCAAAATAATCACATTAGTCTTATGTTATCATTTTAGTAACTTTTTATACACGATATTACACGTTTATATGTGTAAGAGTGGTATACAAACGTAAAACCATCATTTTAATTAACTGAAATATCATAAATTATACAGCAACCAAAAATGTTTTTATTTAGAATCTAGGATGTGCACAAATATATGTGATTAAGCAAGATTGATGAATTCGTCCTATTTTACAATTTCCTATATTCAAACAGTTGAAAAATTATTATGAAAATCAAAAATTTAATCGTTCGGTCAGCTGTTCAAGTGACAAGTAGGCGACGCTTCACAGGTCACACCTTTGATTTGTTGAACAGCTTTTAAATGTTAAAGACAATACTTTTTACGTTTTCTTCGAGTACAAAGAACAATCCTAAGAAGAGAGAACGGAGAAAAATGTCAAAACTTTCTTCCCACATGATATCAATACGGCATCATGCGGCGTTATCTTGATAATTGGACCCCTTGAGGTTGTTTCTGCCTAAAGAAGAACCTTCTAGTCAATGCGAAGGAAAGCCTGAATGCGAAAGGAACGCTTACAAGGAATACAAAATGGCAACTACGTCATCGATCACTATGTCAGCCTTATATAGTAAATGCAATCCCCTCCAGATAAGATCTCACTAGCAAAGGAACACCTTCAACACGATAAGAACATGGCGATTGAAACGCATTTTACCATCAATGATGAAGATACCACTCTGAGGATGCATTTGGATGACAACAGAAGAAATGTAGATTCAAAGTTTCTACTAACCAACTAACTCCTTTTCCCAGAATTCATAAAATTCCCATATTCTACCCTTACAAATTATCATGAATGAAGAATACTATAATTTTTATAAAGATTAGATCAACACTTCAGAATCTTTGAAAGTATATTATTGTTTTTAAACACCTCATAAAAAGGTGGAAATTACTTTTGAATACTCAATAAAATTATTTCTCTAACGCGAAATGCATCAAGAATTTCAGCATCAGTTTTTCGTTCAAACATTAGGAAACAAAATTATATCTTATATGCTCTTGATAAGAAAAGTTATAAGTGAGTAATTACATGCAAGCAATTTTTTGTAATGAGTTAAGGAAATTCATTAGATAAGCTAAAAGTAGAGATAATTCTCTGTACCTCGGTTCTATAAAGTATTTATGTTGAGTGATGAGACATAAGAGTTTCTATAATTAATACCAGTTACTATTAATTTATCTAAAAAATTAATATAAGTTTCTATTATGCTAGATATAAACGACCGCAGTGGGCGAGACACCATGTCCTAAAATAATCGTAATAGTGAACCATTTAACCTCATTAAATTACATTTGATCTTGGAATTAAGTAGATACTAAATTGTAGAATTGAGTCAAACTCTAAATGTATGCATATGTAAACACATATGTAAACCGAAAATTAGATGGCATGAAGGTTATTAAGTGCTAATTATCTTCCTTGAGACTACGATATGCATTTATAAGAAAAGGTAATTTAAATTTCGCAAAAAATGATGTCATCGGGTCAAAGCATGCACACATATTTATTCATAATGGAATTTTATAGCACACAAGAGCTGGTAGAATTGTACAATTGCCACTGTATACAATTGTCACACGTATAACGGTGTCGCGTTTCTGATAAGTTGTTGTTTGTATCATCAGAGGCAGCACTTCCATGAGCACTTTAATGGGGGATAAATTCAAATAAGAATAATCAGTTTTACACTAGTTAATACTTTAATCAGTATATTTGAAGTAAAAGAGAAAGAGAGAGAGAGAGAGAGAGTTTGGTATCAGAGATGGCAAGTCGACACATAAAAACCTTAGATATAAGCCATATGTACCTGACTATAAGAAATTTGGAATACTGAGAACGGAAACATAAAGAGCAGGCTTCAATTTTTACTTAGAAATCAAATTAAGAAAGTAAGAAAAACACTAAGAAATGTAGGTGATAAATAAAATTGTTGCAGTTAATGTTATTTTACGTTCTTTTTAAGTTATTCTAGGAGACTTTTACGATCTCAGAGTGAAATAGAGACGTGGCGCTAAAATAAGTATGAAAGATTTCTTGACAGGTTTCTAATGTACCCTTACGAGAACACAGAATTTGACTTTTGACTTAGTGCTTTGCCGAAAAGGACCGAAATGAAGCTTTTCAACGAAATCTGTAGTGAGAACGATATGGAATTAGAATTTCTATGGAATGTGAAATAGTTGACGCGCTTATTTAAAAAAAAAACTGCTAATGTAATTTTATAACTTTTGTCATGAAATTATCTTAAAGTATAACTAAGTATTGAGGTAAGAAATGAGGACTTTACGAGTTGTAATGGTTCAAGAACCATTTATTGAATTCCGTATTTTGCTCTGTTAAAATTAAAATTTTGCAATGACAATTTTGTGAATCGTTCCTAAAATATTATATTTTCAATGGATTTTTTTCGATGTTTTTTGATTTCGAAATCCTATTTTCACCGTTTTCCTGCTATTTCCGTTTGGGTCAAATATCGGAATGTCTATTTTGTTCAGATTTTGATATAATCCAGGAAATTGCATTTCATTGGATTTTACTTTCTTCTTTCTGGAATTTGTTCGCACTTCGTTGACAAGACGTTCTACTCTCTTGATGAGTTGGGAGAAGATCTCACGAAAATGCTACTGATTAATATTCCTACTGATTTTTTCGATTGCTCATTAAAGTTAGCTACAGTCGGTTCGGACTCACCATATAAAACAGGCTTCTGCGGTTTCGCATATCTAATCCATGCGTGGATATCTTTGCAAAAATTTTCCTGAATCTGATAATCTACACACGTGCAAAAAAATTCATGGACGCAAACATTATAACACGCTGGAAATGTTAGTGGGCATACTTTACATGAATTGTTCGTGTTGAGATTAACAATGAAGGAGATTGGTCAGAAGGAGATGATAGCATAACCCATTGACTGATTCAGTTGATGATTTTTATTAAATCAGCTCATAAATAGTTTTATAACTTTGATTATGTTTGCTGTTAGACTAATTCCGACTGTGTAGGAGTATGCTCATATTTCACTTCGACTTGCGTTGTATTGTTGTAATTGCTTGCCAAACTCTTGTGTATCTTCATCTTTTACGCAGATTTGAATACAAGATTCTAATATGTGCGTGAATTGTAAAACATCTGTGCTTTCCATGAGAATCTTGCAAGCCTTGTAAATTTCCGTTTGCTTCACAGGATAATAAAGTATACTGTATAATAAAGTAATTGTTATGAATGATTTTAATGCTTTGAGCATGCATTGGAAATGCTATACCAACAGTACTAGTGGAAAAGAGCTTATAAGTTACTGCCTAAATAAGCAAGTAAAAATTGCTGCTCCAGAATAACCAACAAACTTCTCCAAAAGAGGAAGACTTAGTATTCTATATATTTTTCTAATCAAGAACACTAGGAATTTCAAGAGACCAAAGTCGTTGAAAATGTTGAATCCTGACCATAACCCAGTTTTTTTGTGTCTGGATTCAACGCAGATTTGTTTAATAACTAATCAACTTAATTATTACAGCAAAACTAACTGGGAAGGGTTCAAAAAAGAAATTGTTTAAAAAATAGAGCTAAATTTTAATATATCTAAAAGTCGTAAAGCGGTTCAAGATAATATACCCCAATAAGTTAACTTCTTGTATCTACACCTATTGCAAATAATATTGAAATTATTATAAAAATTAAAAACAAATTTAGAAAGGTGTTTTAAAAAATAGAAGAAATAGAAATAAAACAAAGTTATCTCTTATGCAGAAAGTTGTAGACGATAAACTTAAAGAATGGGATTCTGAATATTAGTCTGGAAGAATCAGAAACTGTTAAGCCTCTGACGATTAAGTATAGAAGCTTTTTGAAATCTATAAAAAATCTAAAATTGAGATATTTCCTTTGTTTACTGAAAACAAAATTGTATATTATCATAAAGATCAAGCTCAAACGATTACTAATCAAATCGAATAAGTACATACCAAAATTAAAAAATGGGAATTCTTTAAAACCAGAAAAAAAGTTTCAAATATATTTAATAATTATATAAAAGATACTGAAATAATTCCTGAAGAAGTTGTAATAACATCACCTAAAGAAGTCATGCTTTGTATGAAGACTCTTAAAAACAAATAAATCTACAGGTGTGGATGAGATAAGTGAAATAATTATTAAGCAACTAACAAAAAAGGCAGTCGTAATGCTTACTAAGAATTAAAATGGAATTCTCTGTTTCGATCACTTTCCAGCTGAGTGGAAAACTGCTAAAACTATATCAATTCCGAAAGAAGGCAGAAATCATTCTCTTGTTAATAATTACCGAATAATAAGTCTTGTTGCACATATGAGGAAAATCGGGCAGAAAATTATTAAAAATAGAATTGATAAAATACTTGACCAGAATAATATATTAATCGATGAACAATTTGGTTATCGTAGAGGGCACAATACAGTTGATCAGATTGCAAGAATAACTAAAGACATTAAGAAAAAATATAATAATAAAATGCATGTTGGTGCACTATTATTAAATTTGAAGAAGGCTTTTGATGCGGTCCGGCATAATGGCTTAATGTATAACTTAATTCAACTTAAGTTTCCACCATATTTAGTAATTCTAGTAAGTTCAAATCTCAGAAACAGACATGTGTTTGTGGTACATAAATATGTTAAATCGAAAACAAAGAGTATTGTATCTGGTGCCTCTTTAAGATCAGTTATATTGTCATAATTATTTACTAGTTATTTTAATTATATATCTAGAAATGTTAACTTTACTCGTTTTGTGAACGATTTGGTAATAGATTTGTAATCAGCGACCAAGAAAATTGTGTATACCGATTTTGATAAACATTTACCATCAAAAAATTGTTTTCTTAAAAAATATCAAAGTAAGAAAAAAATTATCGGCTTCAAGCCGGGATATTGGATGCTGCCATATTGAATTGGACAAAACCTATACATGGATTTTGAAGGTTAGGTGCCATGGATGCAAAAAAATTAGAAATTATAAAAATCCAAAGACGATTCCGAGGTGAAAATTTACAATGAAAAATTTGTGTAATTCGAAATTTAGTGTTCTTTGTTACATAAACAAATATTACAGTCGGATTCATATTTAAAATCGCGCTTGAAAAAGGCATAAAAAATCGTCCGTTTGGTCCTTTTTGGGTTAAATGAGTTGTAATTGATGAGTATTGCACCTTGAACACGAGCACAAAAGTCAATAAATCCCAGCTGAAAACTCCTGTAGATGAATCTCGTAGGATTATGGGCATGATCCTGTACACGAAACCCCACAAGAAACTGTAGAGGAAATCCTGACGGACCCTGCACCGAAAAATGAATCTTTGAATGATCCTGTACAGAAACACTTGTAGGGTCGCTCACATAAAGGTATCGCGAAAACGCATGTAGCTTACAGCTTTAAAGTTGCCTTTCTTTTGTTTCGTTGAAGATCCAGCTCAGGATCCAGGGAGCCAAGTCACAAGGGAAGCCTCGAGGATTAGTTCATATGAAGGTTAAAATATAAGATCCTAAACGAAACCCTGTCCATAAACTCAGACCTTAATGCACGATATGAAGGAATCTAAACAGTATCAGGAACATGTGCAGGATCCTGCGAGGTACCTGTATCAGCATTTTCAGCTGGCATTTCTTTTTGAAAAACCGTTAAAATCCGTTAATAAATACAGCCTGTATAGTTTTAGGAACAGTATATTTCTAGTTTTAATCACTGCGCGGTAGTGTAATTTTCTACCTAAAATATTGTTGTCAGGGAATGAAAATAAAGCTCTATGTCTTTCCGAAGAAGACTAGCTGGGGCATTGATTAAATATAGAAGCTTGAAAACCATAAGACTTTTAATGTGAGGATTAAAACACTTTTTAATGAAATTACTAGTCACATGTAAGATTTGGATCCGACTACAGATCAAAAACAATATATTTTATAGTTTTACATTTTTCGAATTAAATGATTAGTGCAGAAGACTGTTGACTAAACTAGGGTTTATATTCTGTACTGCAAAACTGTTCTTGATTGATCGTTGAACACCTACTGGAATTTCGGTAATTTCTTTTCGGCTCAATTCAGTAATCATCCGGCTCTCCGTGTTAAATTTTACACGTCTTATCATCTTACCCATATATTTATATATTCCAGCCAGAACATTATAAGTCTCCAATATGGCAAAGACGTCACCATCGGATGTTGATAATACAATTTGTTCTTCGGTTGGAACAGGAATAAACTTCGAAGGTCCTACTTTTATTTTTAATATTTTAGCGGCACAAAATGTGTATCTTCGAAGTTCGAATGTACGGCCAGAATTCCAATTAGGAGTAAGCCTTATAAAGCTAAGTTGTTCAAGTCCACATCCTAGTCCATCAGAAGAAGGAAGCCTTTGATGTGAAGCTATAGAAGAGGGAGGAGAATGAGCCCGTAGAGAAGGAGACCTAGACCTGACACGAAGAAGCGGCACATTAGTAGGCGACCTGGACCTAGCACGAATGAGAGGCTCAGGAAGAGATCCCTCAGGTGAATGACATTGTTCAGGAGATACAGAAAGAACACCTGCAATAAAATCGCTATCAGATTAATGATTCAAGAGGGAGAGGATTACATTTTTTGAGTACGTTGGTATTTATACCAGGTTTGTGATTTTACACATTTTTACAGATTTCTAACTATCTTCAATATTTAAAGATTTCAAAGGACTTCAACAAAAGTCTATTGAGGTTGAAGCCCCCATTTGAGGGTTCGACAGCGGAGTCTCCTGTAAATAAAAAATTAGCTTATCAGAAAACACATTGTTGCTGCAGGCAGCTCGAGCAGCAATAGTTTATCGCCACAATTTTTCTTAATTTAGACACAAATCTTTAACCCTCCGAGAATAAACCGCGGCAACTTGTCCCACATAAAACATTTGATCGAGCGATTTTCAACGAAATTTAAAAAGTCGGTCTTCAGAGTAGTTAGTCATCGTTGGAAAGAGGTTGATATCGCTGTTGGATTAGCCCAACCCAGGTGTGTACCTAAACTTAATTTTCATAATATTGAGTTATTTGCAAAATTTGCAAATTTCAGCCTTCGCGGAAATCAAATAGGGCTAATACTCAAATTGACGTTAATCGTTTTTCGAATGTGTGTCAGTGTACTATATGTGTGCGATGAACATCGTGCTTACGTTTTCAATACTTAGATCGAAGAAGAATAATTAAAAAATTATTTACGTTTTGAAAGTAAAACTTTTTATCATTTTACACAAAAAATGCACCAACTTTATATTTCAAAAAATTATCTTCTTCGTAAGGTAAAGTACAGGAAATTTTTTTCATTATTCTTGCATAAATTGAGAGTTTCTACATAAATTTTTAGCTTAAAATATTAACAATTTTAACAATTTTAACAATTGTTTAATTTTGTATAAATGATTTCTATCGACTCTTACGTATACTAAGGTTATGAAAGTGGATTTTGGACTTGGCCAGTAGACATGGAGAGAGCAGCACTTCCTATACGCTCCATGATTCATGGATGAATTGCAACCTGTTTTGAGGTGAAGTAATGTTACTTTATTATCCATAACCCATAACACGAATGTGTTATAAAATATTATATCATACAAAAAAATACTTCGCTGCCTCGATAAATATGATATCTTATGTAATAAGATTATGACATCCAAGTTTTATGCTATATTACGATTCACTTTTGAGGTTATTTTAAAGAGACAAGTACCGCGCAGAACAGTACGCGTTGGTCGAAGTAACTAAGGCGCATGCACAATTACTTAATTTCTATTTCACCCACTTTGCTACAGCAAAACGCAAAGAGAAAACTATTCGATGTTACCTAAAAGATTTTACAATAACATTTCTTAAATAATAAAAAATTCTATTTTCCGGAAAAACTATGAGAAATAAGAACAACACCTTTGGTAGAAGAATGATTTAATTCAGAATCATTCAAAACAATGTGGCATACAAAAAAATTTAAGTAATAAATGGTTGCATTTCACAAGATCTGAATAATTGTCTGTAACCTTTTTCTGATAGAGCTCATGGTTTTTCTGTTAAAAATTGAAACTGTTATTTAAAAATCGAAAATTCAAATTTCCAAGCAAACAACCTGAGATATAAAAAAAAGTCTATAAAGGAAACGTGTACTTTAAAGAGACCTACTAAGTCGCCTTTAAATATATCTAATAGGTATCAGTAGAATTTGAAAAAAATAAGACAATTTTGTAAGAAAATATTACCTTTTAGAAAGGCCTACATTCTTTACGTTGGTCCTTTTTTTAAAACTTGCTTTTTTTTCTTTTAAACATTGGAAATTCTATTAATTTTTAAAAAGACCTACAAAATCACCCTTTTTAGTACAAAAGTGTAAAAAAATAATTAGAATAATAATTAATTCATCCATAATACATATTACAAAATATTTTAATAAATTACGATTCGTGTTTTAAAAAAAATGACGTATTGGCTACAGTATACTATATTATATAAAGAAAAGAATTTAGTAGTACTTTTACAAAGAATTAGTCAGAGCCAGATCAGAAACTGTTTACCCTATATGTATACAAGGGTGGTTCTTCTTTATACCTGGAACAATTTTTTTATTGAAACTTTCATAGAAACATAGAACTAAAAAAAAACCCTCGTTTGGGTATTCCTCAGCCTTTACTTGGCTGAACTTCCGTCAATCCCTGGTCGATTATTTTTCTAAGACGGACCTTTTACGCAGGGCGATTTTTCCAGGGAACCAGTCTTAAGTATTCTTAATAAGTCTCCAATAACTATTTCTGTGAGATCTGATGATTAACGTACGGAAATTTCACAGTACCATCAGCATGCTTTTCTCGCAAACAACAGTAAGAATATTCCTTGTATCTATTCTCTTTATTATCTGCTCTTCTCTTCTCTATTACCTATTGTCTTCGTCCATAATATTGATTCATTCAGTACTTAGTTCATTACCCTAATAAACAAAACTTTTTAAAAATATATTTAAAAAAGCAATTTACGGTTCTTCCTTTATAACCATAACCCCATTATCATCGCGCGTGGCTCGCTTCGTTCGAAAGTTTGAGCGCGCTTAGGGCGCGCGACTGTTGGTTCTCGCGCTCGCGCTCGATAATGTATTTACCTCGCGGTTCGCGCTCGATAATGTATTTACCTCGCGCTACGTGCTCGGTCTTTGTAGTTCCCCCACATATGAGTACAGACCGTTCAAAAGAAAAGGTCATAGCATCGACACCTGAAATTTGGTGATTGTGAATTCTCTTTTGTTACAGCTCCTTCGGTCTTAAAGAATGCATTCTCCCCACGAATTACGTGCTTTGCACTCGACTTTGTCCAAGATCTGAACTTTTATACATTATGTTCAACACTATTATATATGTATGTTACATCTATTTCTGTACCTCG
>JAWWLR010010038.1:0-11582 GCA_035041075.1 Acraspis erinacei
GGTAGAAATATTTGCTTAGTATTTGTAACAGGGGGAAGGAGGGTTATTAGAGAGGGCCTATAATCCGTTACGTAATTTAAGTATCGGCCCAAACCCCTGGAATTTTGGGGCATTTTTCCCCAGATTTTGGTAGACAACCTGGACCAATTATAATACAAGATAAAAAACATGTTGGAAATTTAAAAAAAAAATTGAAACACGCTAAATAAAATATTTTATTAACATTATATTCACATTACGAACCACATTTCTGGTCTAATCTTATCCGGAAATATCCTCAATTTATTCCAAAAAGGAACCCTCTTTTCCGTCATGGGCAGTTAGGGTAATGGAAATTTAATGGATGGCACATATACCTACATCTGGTGGATCTCGGGCGATCGCCCGGATACAGGGATTTAAAATATGAATCGTGAAATGCATGAAAAATTTATTCTATTAAAACCCTTTCACACACCATTTAATGGCAAGCATAACTAATTCAATGAAATGATTTCCTCTATATTTCACGTTTCCTAGTCACAGCTATACATTTCTTTATTGAAATCCCCAAGGTCTAAGGGATTTATGATTGGTCATGACTAGCGTAAAACACGCACATCTGCATTCAGAAATTTCGGTCATTTTTCTTAGAATGAAAAATATTCTTTTCAACTCTCATATCACTATTAGAAACTTTTCTCAGGGGCCATTTAAAAACTACGTCACATGTGATAAATGTAACAATTTTTTTAAATACTTAAAAAAATTTAATTAGTGATTTTTAAAATAAAATTAGATTAAAGTGCCAACAACCAAATTTGGAGAACCAGCATGAAATGTTCCTATTGTAATTTGAAAAAAGATAAAAATTTTCGTAAGAAAAGAAATTAAAAAATTATTATTTTGGATAAAAAAGAGGACAGGAAAATAAGAAGGTAACTAACCAAATCCCTTTTCTTCTCGTTTTTATTTCTTTCCTCTTTTTTATTTTTATTATTCTCAAATTTTAACCAAAAAAAAGACATTTTTAATATTTGACAAAAACATTTTTTTAAATTTTTGAAAAATAATAATAATTTGAGCCGACAGGAACAACAACGAAATCACGATGCTCCCTCACGTATCAGGTAAAGCATCGTAGTTTTCTTGCTGTTCCCACCTGCTCAAATTAATATTATTTTTGTGTTTTATTTTAGTTATTATTTTTGTTCTTGATAAAGGTACTGTATGAAAGTGTCGAAACTTTGGTCATTATTTTTTACACATGTTTTTTTTTTGATTTGATAATAATAATAAAAAAGTCGAAGGAAATGAAAAAAGAAGGAAGGGGGTTTGGTTGACTGTCTTTCATTCTTCTTTTCTCATTTTTGTCAAAAAAAAAATTTTTTTTCCTTTTAAAAAAAATGATCTTTTTTTGTTTAATCAAAAGAGGAACAACTTATCTTAATACAGATTTATTCACACTTTCCTCCTTTACTCCTTTTTTGAAATATTTCTATTTTTTCCTTATTTTCTAGAAACTTAGTATAATTCTGTTCAGTTTCTTGTAATTCAATTAAAAAAATTTCCAAAAAATACGAATTCTCTATCAAATACGGGAATTTTCAACAACAAAAAAACATGAAAAAAAAATTTGACCTTTTAACCAACCTGATGATTTCTTTTAACAAAAAAATTAATTTTATTCCAAATAAATACAAATTTCCAATAAAATACGTGAATTTTCAAAAAATAAATATAAATTAATTAATTATCAACCAAATAGTACAATTTTTAAGTAAAAAGAAATAAATCTTGGTCCAAAAATATAATATTTAAATTGTCAGTTTAAAACATTAATTTTGAACCTATAATTAATTGCATTTTCCACAAAATATTTAAATTTTTCGTGTAATTGTTGAAATTTCAAGATAAAATAGATATTTTTGAATATTTTGAATTTTCTAGCTAAAAACTAGTTTTTTACCAAAAATCTTATTTTTAAATCAAAATGATGATTTTTTTAACAATAAATAAATCTCCAAACGAATAGTCTGATTTTGAATTGAATTCTTAAATTTTCAAAGTTAAGATGACTTTTATACAAAACCGCTGACTTTTCAAACAATATTATAATTTTTTTAACAAGAAATTTAATTTTCTTTTAACAAAAGACTTTTCAACATGACACGTGAATTTTCAAGCAAAAAATAATTTTTTAACAAATAATAAAATTTTTAAGGAAAAGAAATAAATCTTTGAACAAAAATGAATACTTTTTAATACAACGGAGGATTTTTTAAACAAGATTAATTTTCTTCCAAAAAAGACGAATTTTAAAGAAAATATGTTAATCCTCCGAAAAACAAATCTGCTTTCAAACAAATTTTTAACAGAGAAAGGTAAATTTTCAAACCAAAATGGAAAAGTTAAATTTTTAGTTTCAGAAATTAACTTTTAACCCGAAATTAATTGCATTAAAAAAATATTTAGATTTTCAATTATTACATTTGAATTCTTAAGTAAAATATGAATTTTTAAACAAATTTTTAAATAAAGTTTAATTTTCAAACAAAAATATAAATTTTCGAGTATAAAGACATTTTTTAAGCAAGTAGCGTGATTTTTTTATAAAATCCCAAAATATTCAACCTAAATATAATTTTTTTACAAAACAGTTGACTTTTTAAACAAAATTATGATTTTTTAAATAATAAAATTCATTTTCTTCAAAAAATAAATTTTTGAACAAAAATGAAATAGTGAAATTTTCACCTGAAGCAATTAATATTAACAAAATAGAATTTTTAACAAAATAGTTAAATTTTCTATGGAATTGTTGAATTTTCAAGCTTAGAGCGAGTTTTTAAAAATATCTTACTTTTTAACCAAAAGGATGATTTTTAAAAAAACCTAATTGATTTTTTTCAAGAAAATGTGAACTCTGTGTACTAATGTTCCTATTGTAATTTGAAAAAAAATATAAAAATTTTCATAAAAAAAGAAAAGAAATTTTTTTTGACGAAAAGAAGAAAGAAAAATAAGAAGGCAACGAGACAAAACGCTAGTTAAGGCCAACAAGATTTCTTTTTTAAAAATTTTTGAAAAATAATAATAATTTAAGCAGGTAGGAACAACAACGAAACCACTATAGTAGTTTCGTTGCTGTTCGCACCTGCGGCAATTAATATTATTATTCTTTATTTTATTTTATTTTTTTAATAGTTCAATTTTCTACGTAATTGTTGAATTTTCAAACGAGAAACGAGTTTTCTACAAAACATCTGACTTTTCAACCAAAATGATGATTTCTTTAACCAGAAAATTAATTTAATTCTAAAAAATACGAATTTCCAAACCAAGAAAATAAATTAATTTTTAACCGATACTAAAATTTTTAAGTAAAAAGCAATGAATCTTTGACCAAAAATGAAATATTTAAATTTTTAGTTTACACATTTAATTCTGAACCTAGAATTAATTTCATTTTGAACAAAAATGTGAAATTTTCTATTCAATTTTTTAATTTTCAAGTTAAAAATGATTTTTGGAACAAAAATGTGCCTTCACCCAAAAGAATAATTTCTTAAACAAGAAAATTAATTTTTTTGAAAAAATACGAATTTAAAAGAAAATAAGCGAATTAAAAAAATAAATAAATTTTAAACCAAATAGTAAAATTTATGGGTAAAACGAAATAAATCTTGGACCAAAAATAAGATATTTAAATTTTCAGTTTAAACAATGAAATTAAAACCTAGAATTGATTAAATTTTAAACAAAATATTTAAATTTTTATGGAATTGTTGAATTTTCAAACAAAAAATGAGTTTTTAACCAAATATCTAACTGTTTAACTAAAATGATGATTAAAAAAAAAGAAGATTAATTGTTCTTGAGAAAATGTAAATTCTAAACGAATCATGTTAATCCTTCACAAAAAATATAAAATTTTAAACCAAATAGTAAAATTTCTTGTTTAAAAAATTATTTTGAACCCACAGTTATTCTCATTTTCAAAAAAAAAAACGTGAATTTTTAACAAAAAAAAACCTATTTCCAACCTAATAGCAAAATGTTTAACTAAAAACGATAAATTTTGAATTAAAAATTGCATCATTAAATTTTTAATTTAAGAAATTAATGTTGAATCCTCATTAAAATTCGCGAATTACGCGGTTCATCTTAAATTCATCTTTTTAGTTTAAGATACAACGAAGTAGTTAAAAGTTGAACTACTTTGTTCAAAATTAATTTTTCACCTGAAAATTTACTTTTTCCTCTTTTGGTTGAAAATAGATTTTTTTAGTTGAAAATTCAACACCTTTGTTAAAAATTAATTTTCTTTTAATGAAGGTCCACCTCTTTGGTTGAAAATTTAATTATTTTGTTAAAAATGATACTTTTTAATGGGAGACTGAAGTATTTTGTTAGAATTTTTTGGTTTGAAAACTAATTTGTTCAACTGAAAAACTATTTGATTTAACATTGATAGATTTTATTTTAAAATTCCTTTATTTCATTCTATCATTAAAAATTTATCTTTTTTGATGCAAAAGTCAAAATTGTCTTTTTAGCCTTATAATTTGAATCTTTTCTAGGAAATTTTCCTTTTTTTTAATTCATAGTTTATTGGTTAAAAATGCAATTGTGAGGCAAAAAATATATTTTTTTTCAAATTGCTATTATTATTTTGTCGGAAATTGGTCCTTCTTTGTTGAAATAAACTGATTTTGATTTAAAACAAAACAAAAATTTTGGCTTCAAATATCAACTACATATTACAGATATTTTTTTAATTAATTGTTTTATTTAAATTTCAACTGATTGGCTCAAAACTGAGCATCTTTGTTAATAATAATATGCAAGAAATTAGATCAATTTAAAAAAGTTTTTTTAAAAACTAAAATCATAAATTATAAACAACAACAAAAATTAATTTTTAAGAAAGTAGTTTCAAGAATTTCGAAGTTCTTATAAATCTATTTTTAAAAACGCATTTGAAACAAAATAGTTAAATACTTGAACAAAATGAAGAATTTTTGATAAATAAGGTTAATTTTCTGCAAAATGAACGAATTTTCAACAAAATGTTCAAAACATTTAGCCAAAATAATGTATTTAGAACTAAATTCCTGTACTTTTAACCGAGCAACAGAAAAGTTTTAATAAAAAATAATTAAGCTTATCCTAGATAAAGAATTTTTAACAAATAACACGATTTTTTATCAAAATAATTAAATATTCATGCAAAACATATTTTTAAGTAAAGAAATATAAAAAAATTATCTTAAAATTATCTTTTTTAATACTTTAAAACTCTTTTTAAAAATATTATCTTAAAATTTCACTTGGAATATTTTGCTATAAAATCTTTTACATTTTTACGAAAGCTTAGGAAATCATTTTTAATGTTTTAAATTCTATAAAAATCCACATTTTGTTAAAATATTATTAAAATATTCGTAAAATTCTGTATAATTTTTTTACATTTAAAAATATTTAAACATTTAGAACCTAGAAATATCATTTGAAACGATTCAAATTTTTCCTAAAATTTTCAGTTTTTTTTTTTTTTATAAGCCAAATCCAAATTTCAACAAAAACATTTATACTTGACCAAATAGTTAAATTTTTAACTAAATACAAGAACTCTCTACCAAGAAGATTAATTTTTTACTGAAAAGGAAGAATTTGTAAATAAAATTATGAATTTTGAAAAAAAGGGAATTTTATTCAAAATTTAACCAACTCCTTGAATTTTTGAAGATGAAAGAAGAATTCGTAACCAAAAATACGGTGTTTTTAATAAAACTGAAATATTTCGAATAAAAAAGATTTAACCAACATTTGAGGACATTTTTATTTTGTAAAAAAGTTCAACATTTCATTTCAAAATTTTCAAAAATCATCGTTTTGTTTAAAGTTTTATGAAATCTTTTTAAGTTCAAATTTTTGTTTGACTTTTTTTTTAAACTTGTTAACATCATTTAAAATGATTTGATTTTTTACGAAATTATTTTGAAATGTTTTTGAATATTATCTTATTATAAATTTTGTAAAAAGTTATAAAAAAATTTTTTATCATCAGGAAATTTGTTTAAAGTATTAAAAATCTCTTAAGCAACTTTCTTATAAATTTTTAAAATCGTTTCAAGTGAAAAAATATTTTTGTATTTTCTACAAAACTTCTAAGTATCTCGTAAATTATATCGAATTTATTCGAAACTTTTTGTAATACAAACAAATTTATAAATTTTTGTTTGAAAGGTCCTGCATTCTTTTCGGAGACGCAATAAAGCTACACATAATATTTTAAAATCACTTAAAATATATTTTTTAAATTAGTTTAATAAAATGAAAATCAATTAAAATTTTTCCTGAAATCGTAAGAAAGAACGTTGGTATTTAAAAACTTTTAAGATCCTTTAAAATCTTCAAACTTTTTTATTCGAAATCTTCAAAAATCTACAGTTTGTTAAAAATTTGTCTACACGTGTAATTTTTTGTTACTGGTCCGGAAATTTTTTTTTCATTGTCACTAAGTATTAGGTATTCAACAAAAATAAGCGGTAATTTTTTGAGAATTACATTCTATCAATTTTATAACAAGGATTAAATGGAACAATTTTCTACATACTCAAAATGTTAATTTTTAAATTTATTTCCAGAATGTTTTTTTGGTTCTTTAGTGAATGGTGTTGTCACATCAAATGGTTTTTTATCATTAGAAAAAAAACATCTGGAAGAAACTCAACTCTTTTTTGCTTCTCACTCTAAATAAACTTTGCTCATAAGCTTCTTCAAGAATACATTAGAAGCACTTTATTTTTTACTGTACTAGACTAGCATGTGCGCGCTCTAGCGCATTAATTTTAATCTTGGTTCGTGGTGCCACCTAAGTGTTATATTATTAACTAGAATTGATGTATTTTGGGTTTCGTCAATCAGAGCGCCCTTTGCGAACAAACTGAAGTTTGTTTCCATTTCTTCAATTGACCCATACCACGCATTGTCCTTGAGATTGTAACTGCAGATTATTAATTTTTTTCGAGTAATTCATCATTGTTATTGCTTACCATTTTTTTCAAAAATACTTTTAGAGATTTTTCAGTATTTCCTGGAATTAGTTTGAAACGAAAACTGAAAAAATAAATCCAATTTTTTGAAATTCAATTTTGAGTTTGTGGTAAAATATAAAATAAGAATCATTTATATTTTTTGATGAAAATAATTCTTTGATGCTTTTGTATCTTGTAAACTGATTAATTATTTATTAATTAATTACTAAATCCAAGTGACCGAAAGGAAAGTGCAAATTAAGTAAAATTAGAATTAAATTATTTAAATGAAGTAAAAATTATTTAAATTATTCAATTAAAATAATTCAGTTAATGCTTTTTAAGCTGTTGATTGGTTAACTTTATTAGCTGATTAATTTTTTTTATAATATTAAATTACATAAAGATTGAAATTAAATATTGTTTAACTAAGAAAATAAATTTATTATTTACTTTAAGATTATTTTATTCCGTATGGGGTATGATCTGTATAATACAATTTTTGTTCCAATTTCATAATTTTAAATATGTTTTTGATATTTTTAAATAATTATCGGAATTCAATCTTCAGACTTACTATATATGTAAACAAGTTTAAAGTTTTTGTAGAAATAATTTTAAAAATTTTAATAATTTAAATTTTTATCAAAATATAGGGTAAAAATTATGTTTATGTTTGAATTAAAATAATTTATTACTGTTTTTTATATTATTATCCGATTACCTAAAAATTGACTGAATGATTTTTTTTCTCAAAAAACTGAATATAAATTCTTTTCAATTAAGTCACATAAATTATATATTGGCATTAGTGACATGGAATTAAATATTAGCAATTATTTCTATACTAAAATTAATTTTTTGTTCAAAATATCTCCTGTACAATAATTTTTTCCATTGTTTGTGATGTTCCAAAATGAGTAACTGAATTAAATTTTCAAAATTATATGTACACAATTCCCATGAAGATAATTCACAAATGATTTTTTCAATTCAAATTTTCAGTATTCAAGTTCAAATTTAAAAAATCTGCCCACTGCGCAGGCACATTCTCATAGCGCGCATTCATTTGGTGATTGTGAATTCTCTTTAGTTAAAGCTCTTTTGGCTTTAACGAACACATTCTCATCACGGATCTCGTGCTTCGCCCTCGATTTCGTCTAGTAGATGTTTTTTGGTTAAACAACTTTTATCTTTCATTTTTGTTCATCTCTTGTGTTGTTTTTACACAAGTTTTTTTTTAATTTAAAATTTTATTTTTTATTATTGAAAGAAAATCTAACTTTCCTATTTAAAAATGACTAATAAAAGATATATAGATCTTTTTGGGGGTGGAAAACTTTAGTCTCTTAATTTTAGTTATTACCTTGTGTCGTTTTTCGAAAAATTTAATTTTCTAATTTTGAATGTTATTTTTAATGATTAAAACAAAAATTATGCATCCTATCGAAAATCAATTAATGAAACATTTTTAGATCTTTTCAGGGCGCGCAATTTTAGTCAATTTATTTTTTTCGTTTCTTCCACATATTGGCCGCAAAATTGAATTTTTGATTTTTCCTTATTTTTTGTATTATCAAAATTTGAATTTTCAAATTTTCGATAAAATAAAAAAATTTGTCATAATAATCTTGTTGGGCTTTAAAAAAACCTTTTTTCTTCTCTTGGGGTTTTTTATATCATGCGTCTTTTGGCCTAAAATGTTAATTTTGGTTTATTTTTTTGAATTTTGAAAATGCCATAACTCTGATAATTTACATTTTATCGAAAAAAGTCACGAGTATAAATGGTTCATTTTTCCAAGTGCTATAAATAGCCGTAAGTAGAATTTTTAAATATTGAAAAAATGGTCTCAAATATTTTTTAAATGTTCTCACTTTTTGAAATTTCATGAAAAATAGCTGTTCTTTTTGTTGTTGTTCTTAGATGATTCAATATTTATAAATAATTCTGTTAAAAATTAAATTTTCTGTTATTATTTCTAAATAAATAAAATTATTCAGAATTTAAAGTTCAAATTAAAAAATATGTACGTATAAACTATTTAATTAATGTTTATCGGATTAATGTTGACCATAATAATGAATTACATAAAGATTAAAATGGAGATATTTTAAATTATTTAACATAAATTAATTTCTGGAATTAGATAAAAACGATATTAATAAATCTAATTCAAAAAATAAGATTTCAAATTTTGAAAAAGATATTAAGTACAAATTATTTGAATGCTTCAGTGCAAATTATATTTGAAAAGCTACTCATATTGTGAAATAATTAATTAATTATTAACTGAATAATTAAAAAAAAAATAGATTGAATAGCGATTAAAATTAATTTGCTTGAAATCAGATGATATAAATTAATCTAATTTGCGTAATAAATGTTTATTTATATTAAAACATCCCTACTTCAATAAAATCATTTTGCAAATGATTTTGATGCTGTGAAATGAGTATCTCCATTCAATTTTTTAATTTAACCGTTAATGAATACATTAATTATTAGCTGATATTTTTCAAAATATTCAATTACATAAAGATTGATTTGTAATTTATTTTATTCAATAAACATAAACTTATGATTTACTTCCAGTTTTATTTACTTCTGGTTTATTCCAGTTACATTATTTTTCAAAGTTTTGCGATGTGAAATGAGCACCTGAATTTTCATTTCAAACTTATATGCGAATATATTTTTTTTTCCTGGATTAGTTTAAGCAGTTATAATTAACTCAATTTGTCTGAAAAATGTAGAATAAAAATTATTTTCATTATTCGCTTAAAATTAATCTTTAAAGCTTTCTATGATATAAACTGATTAATTACTTCTAAGCTGATTAATTTTTTTACAATATTAAATAACATTAAGAATAAATTTTAATTTTCCTCTATTTATAAAAAATAATGATTTATTTTAAGGTGATAAAGATTAAAAATTAAATTATTATTTATTATTATCGAATCGAATAATGACTGAACGAAGTGTTAATTTCTTAATTATAACATTCAAAAAATTATAACGTATATAACTAAAATAGAAAATTTGTATAAAATTTAAACAAATATATTGAAAATTGGTTAGGAAAGTAACATAAACCTTTTTTAGAAAAATTAAATAAGTTTGTTTATTAAACTTCGAAAATATTTTTTATACATATTTTTGAAAACCCTTTAAAATGTCTCTTTATTAATTTTTATATAAACGTTTTATTCTTTTTAAGTGTTTTCAACATTTGTATAAATTTTCTAAATTTTTTAGCAAGAATCTTTAAAAAATTCACATTATTTAAAAATAGTTTATGTTATTAGATTAATATTAATTTTTTATATTTAAAAAAATATGTTATACTTATTTGAATTTTTTCCAAAATAATAATTGATTCCACATTTTTTCAAGTCTATAATGTTTATTTTTCCATAGATTCAAATATTTGTTTAAAAAATTTTTAATCGTTTATTTTATTAAAATAATTATACGTCTACTTAAGTTAATTTGTTCTGTTAAAAATTATAAATTTAAATTTTTAATTAAAAAAAATTACATTTATTTTGTTAAAAATTGTACTATTCTGTTTTAGGCTCTTTATAAATTCATAAAAATAATTCTGTTTGAACTGCAAATTAAATTATTTTCTTATGCTTTATGTTTTATTTTCAAAGACAATTTGTATTATAAAATTAATATTTTTAATCAGGAAATTATAATGTGTTAATAAAAATTAATATATTTGGATTTAAAAATAAACATTTTTAAATTATTTTTTTTGTAATTCTACGTTATTCCGTTAATTTTTATTATTTATTGATTGAAAAATGTTTCTTTCTTAAAATTTTAAATTTTGTCATACAAATAAAATTTATTACTTATTATGTTTTTGTTAAAATTGAAGTTAATCAAATAACACCGAATTGGCATGCATGAAATGTTTTAGAATTTTATTTTAAATTATGTTATTTTTAAGAATTAAAGAATAATTTTTCCAAATTTTACTATATTGAATTTATACATTTTTTTATACATTAAAGTGAGTACAATTTTCTGTTTTCGCACTGTTAAAAATGTCTAAAGTTATACGTATTTTAAGAACTAAATTTTGTAATTAGAATTTTATTAAAATGTTTTACATTAACGTATTGATGATGTTTTATTTATACAATGTGATTTCAAAAAGGATAATTTTTATAAATACTTTATTTAAAATATTTAAAATGTTTATGATCTTAATTAATAATTTTTCAAATTTATACAAATTTTCGAATATTAAAATCCCCGAGTGATAAAATTCCCGGCAGTTAATAATCTTACCCAATTGGAAAATTCCCGAATTTTAACAATTACAATTTTGCTTAGGAATATGTAATGTTGAGTACAAATACAATAATGAAATTTTATTTTTTGCAAATTATTTTTAATGTTTAAAATTTTGTTTCAATGTGAAATATCAATAATTTTAAAATTTTTGTTATTTTAAACTCAAACAATAATTTTCGAAATTAAAAAAATATAAATAATTTTAAAAAATAAACTTGCATTATTGTATTTGTAATCAATATAAAA
>JAWWLR010010085.1:0-11580 GCA_035041075.1 Acraspis erinacei
TTCTTCCAGCACCTATATCAATTATGAACACTCGGTAATGCATGTATTGGCTGGGAATTGATTCTCAGTGTGTCAGTACTATGGTGGTCCAAAAATGCATTACATTATAACGAAATAAAACCATACTAATAACTTTTATTTCGAATCCCCTACCCCTTGCAGCGGCCCGAATATGACCCGAAAATAAAAAACTACTTTTTTTAGGTATTATTGTTAATTTTTAGCAATGTCTGTTGCCTTCTTCATGCAAATAATCACTAATGGACAATTTTAATATTTCCCATGGTCTTTAGAAAAATATTTGATTGTTTAAATAAGTTTAACTTATCGCAAGAATAATTTATTCCCAAAAAATGTAACAAATAATCGTATTTTCTTATTAAAACGTAATAGTTGATCTGGTTTGGAGTAGTAACTTTTTTTTTAAAAACATTGTCTAATTATTTAAACAATTAATTATTGTTTATTTACCAAATGTGTTCAAATTGAGCCAGTATTGTGCAATTATTTCTTAAGTTTGTATCCTATGTTCCTATTTTTAGATAATTACATAATTTTGATACATTTCATCTAATTTTTAACAAATCCCTATTTCTTTAAAGAATTTTTATTTGATCAGCAGTTTTGTTTTCGATAACTTTAGAACATGTGTATAGAAAAAAATCTAACCTGTTTTTCTTTGTTTAAACGAACATAATTTGTTTAAACAATTATTGACACATAGAATTGTTTTCGAAAATATATATTAATATATATTTGTTGTGTCTTCCAGTATGTTAGCTTTTTTTTTAATGAAATACTTTTAAATGCTATAATGAAATATAATCTAAATCCATTTCATATGCAGTCTAATACCCATTCAGGAACGCATCATCGATTTAATGTCGAAATGACGTCGGTTTTTAGCGTTGAAAGAAGGTCGATATTTTCGTCGATTCGACGATTATTTGTCACCGAAATAGCTGTCGTATCGACATCTATTACATGTTTATTTCGACACCACAAAAAAGATTGAAATATTTCAAATTTGAGTACCGAGGATAATTGCAATTTATTGTACAAATACAATGCTTTCTGTGAATTTTACCGTAATTTTTTGTAAATATACCATAACCTACAAATATACAATTCATCAATAATTTTCTAAAATGAACTGTAATTTCGCATAACCTAAAACTCAAATTACAAACTGAATGTAGTTTTGCATTTTTTCCGTAAAAACGCTTCTTTGGCAATAGTAAATATTACGTTCCTCTCTCAAAGTGGCAAAATTACAAGGAATATTTCTTACCGTGTATGCAATGACCATGCTTATCGTGCAAGCATGATTCAGGCTTTTGCTCAGGCTTTCGTTCAGGCTTTCTTCGTCAGACTCTGCGACACCAGATGAATTATTGCCAGGGTCGGCCGAAATCATATCACCATTTTTGTTTTCTTGTAAATGTAAAAGCAAACTAGCAGACGCCAATTTTCCAGCAATTCGAAGAAATTTATATTCACCACGTGTGTTTGAACATGGAATTCATTCTTAACCCTCTCGAAGTATACTGGTGTGAATCTGCAACAACAAAATTTTCAAGTTGCTGGCATTTTCCGCTTTCACTTTTCCGCGATCTAAACTCACTACGACAAATATGCGATACCTCTCTAGCATCTATTATCGTCGAGTCCGCGTTCGTGTGTGGCTTGGCTGCCGAAGTAGCTGATACTAAACCTTGAGTGAGTGCATATTTGCACAAGTGTTCCTTCTGTGTCTGCAGCATCGTTGCCGACTCCGAAATATAAAAGTAGTGAATTTTGCTGTTGCACATTTGGATTTCTATTGAAACTAAGTAAATTTAATCTTTCTTACAATAATTATAGATTTTTATATATTTATTTGAAATAAATTGCAAAGAAAGCATGTTTTTCGCATTCGATAGCCACCATAAATAAATTTGATTTTGCTAAACTTGGTGCACATTCTCGTAATTCATTTCTAATAATAATCAATTTACAATAATTATTTAATAATTTATGTTTCAGAATGATTGCCCGGGTTTATAATCTCCGAAGTGTGAATTATGTGGCAACATCCCTATCGGATTCGGAAGAGGAACATACCGTGTATTTGAAACATACATATATTTACGTACATATATATTATGTACAGATAAAAAAAGGTAACTATCCATAATTTTTCCCAACCGCTGATTGTTTAGCTTTAAATAAAGTTCCTGTATTTGTATTGAATTATACACAAAGTTTTAGAGAAGGATAAGCCCGTACCAGCGGTATGTATTTCCTTGAATTTTTTAATTATTGACATAATTTTTATGATAAATAAATCGCTTTATGGTATTTTCTTGTTATTAAATATATTTACTGTCATTTGTCCACTCTGAAAGCACGAAATTCCCTCTTTGGAAATATCGTAACTTCGGGGGCATGGAAAAATACTTATTATAATTATATTACTTTTATATATTATTTTCTTAAAAAACAATGTTTTAGCAAATAAATCACGTTGGTTTCGTTAAATTTGATAAAAGTTAAAAAAATACAATTTCTCAAACGACAAAATCATTTCTTTTGAATTGCATCATTGTATTCTACCGACAATTTCGCACCAAAAACATATGTCTTTCGATATTTTTTTAACATTTCTTCTTATTGAAATCAACTGCTTACTACTTTTCCTACTTTCTCTCGAAACTACTACTTTCTCTCTTCCAAACCTCTTCTTCAATCGTATGCTTCTGCGTCTTTTCTGAGAATTTTTTTATTTTCCTCTTATTTCGATCGCACAGCACAGAATATTTCTTCTTTTTTCTCCTATATTCTTCTCCACTACTTTTCCCTTTTCCTCAATGAGAACAATGGGAAAATCCTTTCTTCATCAGTTCTTCATTTATTTATTGGCTTTAAAAATTGTGCGTTAGCCCTCAGCTTTCTGCTGCTGAAATAGCAATTTTTAAACTAGCTCAAAAGTTAAGAAACAGTCAAGAAACCCACACTTAAGCTGAATTCTGAAGTTTTCCACCCATGGTCACCTGCTGCTGTGCTCACGACACTTTGCGTTATCGACAATGCAATTTGCCTCTGGATAAAGGAGAAGAGTTTATACGATGTTGACTAATCAGATACCTGTATGACCAATGAGAAGGTTTCGCATGTTCGCTTGTTGGCGGCAACCAGATATAGGTCTTGTTTATATATGTCAAAGGCGACTCGAAAAGTTGCTAAGGTAGCCATTCTGACTAGTGGCGTTTTATCCAAGATTAATTCGTGTGGACTCATCAGTATGGCTGAACACAAGTTGTACGAATGACTGCTAGTCACAAAAATATTTGAGAAGTTAACTATATCCATTGTTATAAATAATTCTCGTGTCAAAATATTCAAATTTAAGGTTTCATCAAATTTTAATTTTCTTGAATCGCTGCTAAGAGTCACGCGATACAAAATCTTTTGACAATAACCCAATGATTTAATAAGAAAACCCCCAAATTTTTAATGATCCATGACAGAAAATGGGATTGATAATGAATGTAGAAAAACAACTATTTTTCATTCATTTCAGATTTTTGAAATATTTCTTCTTTCATAACTGATACATGGATCCGAACTCACTAACAGTTTGTATGCCAAATCAGTGTTAGTAGCAACACGAGAAAACTTGCGTGAATTGAACTCTCGAAGATTCCTGTAGTGTTTATTCCGAGCTTCACCTGCTTCTTAGGAAAACTGTCCAATTGGTAAGGGACAATGTTTCATAACATCAGTTCCATGCAATAATATCTTTTGGACAGTTACAGACATTTAGTACCACAGGTATAGGCGTACGTACACATGTGCTGTCTCCATAGTATATGTTTCAAATATTTCCAAATCAGTTTGCTCTGTACTTGTAATTTGTGCAGAATGTACGCATATCTTTCCACTAATTTCAAGTTCATCCCTGTAATTTCTGCTCTTAGTCGAGGGTCTTCAAAAAAATCTTCTTGCGGTAATCCCATCATTGGATGTACTTGAGCCTTCCTTTACTGCACTACAGAATTTACCGAATCCTCTATGTGTAGTCGCAGTAGTACCATTGAAACCGTGAAGAAACTATTATGCACCATATCTGGATCCTCTTTCTTTTGCTTGTACTTACTTTGGCTTGAAGAACCATCACAACCGTATTTTACATTTAACGTCAAGTTATGAGGTTTCGTTCTATCCGTAAATGGAAGAGAAATATCACGATCCTTAAAAATCCGAGATATCGTATGATCTAATAAAGATTTCTCTTTTTTGTCTGCATTTGGACCATATGATACTGACTTTAACAAAAATCAGCTTCCTCTATTAACGCCAAAGCTTCTTCTGATGTGTAAGGAATCTAAAAATCATTTATATTTTCATTTTCATCGGAAGGTAAAATTGAATTCATAAATTCTGATATACCACACTCTAGGGGATCGAAAAGTAAACAGTGAGGGCCGCCTGACTCGTTTCCAATTGAAATATATATCTATATATACAGGGTGATCCTGAACTCATCATATTCCTTGTATGTAAGATTTTCTTGTGCAAAACTGAACAAAAAAATATAGTTGCAAAATGTTGTACGATCAATAGTTTTTAAACTATTAAAGGTTGTAAATACCCAATAGGAGCTCGCTATTCTTGCGCGTGCGTAAGCATCCTGCGCGAACTCTGGAGCACAGATCACTTCAATACAGTGAAGAGAGTCGTAAAACTCGAATCAGAGAGAAACAATGCCAGAGCAACCTGAAATTCTCAAAACATACCAACCTCATTTGAAGGTTGGATATTCAAAATCGTATACCGCCATTTCTAATATTTTACAGGAGTGCGGAAAAAACCTCCCATTTTTTGTAATTTTAATATTTAAAAAAATCTCAAGATTATTTGTTCATTTTAAGGTAATACGTCACTTATTCAAGTTTGGATACTTGGAAAATAGTCGATTACATCCGGTCGCGAGATTTAAACTGATGCTTCACGATTTTTTTCGGACAGGAAACTCTGATCTATTCTAGAAAATTCAATGAATTTCATAAGTTTGTACACAAGGACTACAAGTTTGAAGAGTTTTTTTTTTATAGTTTCTCCATCGGGGAACACAACAGACAATGTGTCACTTTAACGACGCAGACTTACCTATTCCTTTATACGGAAAATTCAACAAAATTTTAACAATATTATATTTACCTTTTTCAGAATGAAAAACTTTTTTAAATTTAGGTTGTGTAACTCTTATGTGACTAACGTCAGAACCATTAAATAAAATAAATTCGAAGTTTTTCATTTATCTATTATTATTGTAAAATTGACGCTGTTTTGTTTTCTGAAATATCAGTGTGTATAATAATTTTTTTGAACCTCTTTGAAATGTTCAAGCCAGTTGATTTGATTTTAAAATACTATGGATTTTACCGCAGAAGAGTATACTGAAATTTTAATTATTTATGGAGAATCCGGACGAAACGCGAATCAAACTTCGCGAGAATACGCATTGAGGTTTCCAAACAGAAGGCATCCTAACCCTCAACAAATTTTACATTTAGTGAATAGAGCGAGAGAAACAGAAAATTTAGTTCCTGTCCGAAGTGGTGATGGACAAGGAGGTGGACAAAATTTGTTGCCTGTGCATCGGAATTAGGGGTCTTCCGCAATGCATTGGCGAAGTTAAACTACATGTCAAAGGGTTCTGAAAATAAATCAACTCCATGCCTGTCACGTTTTAGGAGAGCAGAATTTAGAAGAAAATGATTTTCCAAGGAATCTACGTTATTGAAATTGCTTGCTAGGCCGGCATGCTAATGATCCAAATTTCGTGAAGAGCATTCTTTTTACTGAGGAATTCACGTTCACAAAAGATGGAATTTTTAATACGCACAATTGGCATCATTATGCATTTGAAAATCCTCATGCGACACTTCCAAGCAGAAAGAGCCAGAACCAATTTAGCATACATTTTTGGTGCTCTTCTTTTACGAATACAATCAATTTTTTGTGTGTTAAAATCTTCTGGATTTGGCAAGGTTTAGACCGGACCATCTGGTTTCTAGTCTTAACTCTCACCAGACGTTCTGGCCCAATTCTGGCGAAAATTGCAAGGTTTTTTTGGCTGGAATAACTTAATCTTGCCATTCCTGGCACAGATTAGCCTAGACTGTCTAGGTAAAGCAAGACCTAAACCATACCTGACATTATACTGCTATGAAATTTTCTCACATGAATTAAACCTTATCCTTAATCCCTTACTTACATTAAAATGTTATTTTGATTTATACTGGATCGGTCCGTTTAAAATTGTGGGGTATTTGAATGGAGAAATGTATGCGGAATTCCTGGAGAATGAATTGCCCCTGCTCCTCGAAGATGTGCCTTTAGATATCCGTCAAAGGCTCATTTTTCAACAAGATTGAGCTCCTGCATAAAATTCGCGCGTTGCAAGAACAGCTCTTGATGAGATCTTTGCCAATTCTTGGATTGGAACAAACAGCCCGCTCACTCTATGGTCAGCAAGATCACCCGATCTTTGTGTTTGCGACTTTTTCTTGTGGGGCTTTCTGAAGGAAAAAGTTTACCAGACACCGCTGCATACCAGGGAGGAACTTCTCCATCGGCTGGATGAAGCATTCACTTTCATTACCCTGAAATTCTTCGGAAATTAGCGACAAACATTGTGCGATGTACTGAGCTTTGTATTGAACACGAGGGAGAAAATTTTGAACAGTATCTTAAATAAGTTCATATGACGAATCCTCTTGTGTTTGGTGAACAAAAAATTGGTGATTAAAACATACTTTTTTGTAAACTGATGCAATACAGCTTCATCTGTAACGGAAGCGAGAATGGTAAATTTTCAGCAGAAATAAACTGCACCAAGTGACCTTTTTGGGCACTTAGAGATTTATTGATTTTTCTTTAAATATCATTATGCCACCGGAAATGAGCCGTTACTTCCGATCACTCAATGAAAATTCAAGCTCTTAAGGTTTTTTGACAATTTGTCGATAGAGAAGCGGAAAGGACACAGTTTGCCGATAAATTCTTATTTATTTTTAGAAATCGGTTAAACGTAAGCAACTTTGTCAATTAATTATTGAAACTTTCATGCTTCGCTTTCGGTAGTATACATTTTTATTTTATTTTCCAAAATCATTTTGTAATACAATTAGCAAGGTTTAACTTCAAAGAAAAACTCTGATCTTTTCTCCTGAATTCAAAAAATCTCACAGATGTCTTAAATTTTTTACAATTTTCATGATTTTCCAAGAAAAAAACTTGTTTCGGTGGCATGATTGGATTTTTAGTTTTAAAAGCAGTTCGGGTACATCTTCCATCAGAGAATACAATCGGCAAGAATTAAGTATGACGAGAGAAACTTATCTATTTTTCCAAACTAAGCAAGTCACTGCACACGATTTTGACAAAATACGCCATCACATCCAATAGCAGGATTTAAATATTCCTTAGTCAGAAATTTTTAATACTTTTAATGAGTTTTCAAGAAAAAGGCACCCCTTCCTCTGCTTGCTGCATGATTGGAGTTAACGTTATAAAAGTTTTTCGGGTAGTTTCTCCAACAAGGAATAAAACATGCAGAGTTCAAATTTGATCACAAGATTCTATTCACTTGTTAAGAAAAGCCACAAGTCAGCAAATATACAATTTTTTATACTTGTTCTCACATTCAGGAAATACTGCATCACTTTCAGTTTCGTGATACAGTTTCTGTTTTCAATGCGTTTTTCGTAGTTTTTGCAGTATAATTTTGAGATTATCATAAGTTTAAATGGAAACTAATTAAATTTTTAAAAAATTATTTATTTATTATTCAGATTTTCTTGTGGGATTTTTCGAATTGTTCCGCTCTTCTGTTTTCCTTGATTTTAATCCGTTCACGTTACAATTAAATCTTTTGTTCATGGAGAATGTCTGTTTGCACATCAGAGAGCCTCATACATTTTTCCCAAACCCGTGTTGGTTTCTTGTTGCGAAGTATTTCAATTGGTTTAAATTCCGTAGTTTCGTAATAAGTCTGGTTCAACAGGCCTTTATCACTTCGTCCTATTTCCATCAAAAGTTATGCTCATCGCCCACAAGAGATCTGAAGAATGAGGATCATTTTGAACGAAAGATGTAATAATATTTGTCTGCTTTTGAAAAACTCTGCGATGAATGAAGAGATGGAATTTTTATTTTTGGAAGAAGTATTTTGTTATTTTAATCTTCCTAATAAATCCTTAAAGAAGACAGCTTCCTTCAATTAACAAATTTTCAGTTTCTTGTTAGTTTTGTAACAAGTTGTTCCACCGAAGTTGTTCCTTCCGAAACTGGAGGAAACGTTTTGCTTGGGTTCACGAGTGTTAATTTTGTCGTGGGTTTTATGAAAAGTTATGTAACAGAAACTCCGCGAGTTATCAAAGTTTGTGCCTTTGTTCTTAAGAAACGTGTTTTGTAATTTTAATTTTGATATCAAGTTCGTTAGAAACAATATTAGCTTGAATTCACGCTTGTAAAGTTTGTTGTTTGTTTTATCGAAAGAGCAGGAGATTTTTCGTATAAATATGTAGTCAGCTCATAGTTTAAGTTTGAATTTGCAGGTTAGCTTTAGTCCATCCAAATTTAAACGACGTCCGGCTTGGGTTAATGGGACGGCTCCGTATTTCCTCAGGAAAGGTAATTTTTGGAGTAACTTTCAACGAGAAATCCAATGGTGACCTACAATCCGACCTTGAACTTGACCTTCAAGGTAATCTCAAGGTAAGCTTGGTGTTCCTCGCATTAAGCGTTATCCAGGAACAATGACCTGGACCTGGGTACATATTTAAACTTCAAGTTTCCCATTCTTTTGATTGCCAATGTCAGAAATAAGAGTTGCTAAAAAAAATTCACCTTCAAAACACCTTGAAGGTCCAGGTCAAGGTCCAATTGAAGATGACAATTAGATTTCTCATTAAAAGTTACTCCGAAAATGACCTTGATACATTTGAATGATATTTTATCTGGCCACTTATTTAAATGCTTCTAGACTTTTTGGACACCATGTGTAAAACACACAAGTGGGGCTTTCAGAGGAAAGTTTTTGGAGATAAGTCTAGAATTTACAATCAAGCCTCCACTTTAAAATCTGAGCATCATAATTCAAATGGTATAGCTGAATAAGCATATGTAAACTGCCCCTGTCTCAAATTCAATTTCAGGGCCACATGGCAACATGTGCCTAAAAATTAGGCTATACAAAATTACAAGCTCCTAAATCTCATTCTCAAGACATGAGGGGAAAAATAAAGATTTTTTTCTTTCTGCTATTACTATTTCCAAACTTTACAAAAAATTCGGTAAGAACTCAAGGCATCTTTCCGCATGCCGCTCTATCGAATACGATTTGATTTATATATTTTGGCGCAAAATTTAATTTTTACGTCAAAATAATTATTTATATAATTAGACAGTTATCAATTCTAAAATGACGTAGGAGTACTGAATACAGTTGTATAAAAGTAATGGGGGAACCCGACAAAATATGAATAAAGCGTAAGATACGAACAAAACTTAAGCGTGAGGGATCGGGGTCGGCGGAAAGGTACCAGAAGAGGACCAGGACGATACATCCGTGGCAACGACGAATCCGGAACTCGTAATTTCCAGAACGGCGAAAACACGAACATTACGGACTGTGAGACAGTTCGTAAACATTGAACAGACAACATGAAGTAGCCGGCCACCAGAAACCATAGGTGGATGGGCCGGATACTGACGTGACTGCGCAATAAGTCCGCGTCGCTCCCTAGAGGCAGCAGCAACCTGTCACTGGCATAACCGTGACCAGACCCTACGACGCAAGGGGGCCTACCGAAACCAGAGGCTAGAAACGGGTAGCACGAGGCGTTAGTTCAACGACCAGCGGTAAGTAGCAGCACTGGGTGGGCCACCGTAGCAGACACAGTCACCCCTGCAACACCACTTGGACGAGCGACTACGCTCTCGCTAGAGAAGAGAGGCCGACACGCACGGGCGACGTTACGAGGCGAGCAGATATAATTCTTGGTAGCCACGTTAATAGCAGCGTGCGCGCAGCCAATTGCAACCCCGGTAGTCCGTAGGCCAAAACCAATCGGCAGGACGTACTCTACCACGGAAGCGTACAGTGCCAGCCAATCGACGGCGCTTTGAGAGAATGTTCGTAAGGCTCGGCGGAAAACAGCTGCAAGACGACGGAAAGAGTGAAGGAAGTCAGAGTTGGCCTCGGGACCGGTCGTTATGGTCAGACCGAGTACCGAAGGACGAAAAGGAATGGAAGGAAAAATTGACGTCCAGGACGTAATCGCAGCAAGCAGATGGCTACAAAATAAGTGTGTGCTCTCATACCAGTACTAAGTGTCGTTCTCGCCTCGAGGTCGAGCGGCGGATGGTCCGAACATTTGTCGCGAATGCTTTTCGTCATGTTCAGTGACGGGTCAATGGAGACCCCCGTGTAGCTCAAAGTTTGGAGGGACATTTGGCTCATAGATCAATTGTGACAAGTTGAGGCGAACGAATCCAGTCAAACGACCAGGCAAAGTGATTGTCTAGAAAATTTGAGGTCGTTGTGCATGGCGCCGGTGTCTCCGGTGATTTGCTCAAGCAGTGCCCGGGTTTCCTGCATTGGGTGTCTCTCCACGACATATCATTTGAATTAGTTAAAACATCTTTGAAAAGGTTTAAATTCTATTTGCACATCTTGAGAAATCTAGAAGTTGTTTTAAATTTTTTCCAGTTAAAAATTATTTTTTAAGTTTTTTTAGAACTTATAAATATTTTAATAAGTAATAAATGGTAAAAGATCATTTTTCAAGTCTTTAAGTATGCATTTTGAAACTATTTAAATTCAAAATTTCAGCTAAAAAATAGAAATTTAAAATATTTAATTTAAAAGATCTTCGAAATATAATTTGTAAAGTGAATGATATCATAATTTTAAAAGATAAAAATTCAACTCATTATTTTAAAAGCTGTTAAAATCAAGCTGGATAGCTTTTTAGTCTAAATATTTGTACATTTCTCGGTCCAAAGCTAAGTTCGGCAAAGTAGACTGTTTTGAAGCAACTGATTTCAATTCGTCTACAAGCTCATATGCCTCATTGAACGATACAAGCTTCCCATTTTTTTTACTTTCAAATTTTCGTAATACCCGGTTACACCTTGTTACGCAAAGCATAACCTAAACATCTAGTGACTAAAAACGAACTGAAGCGAATTTTCCTGCGACACTTTTTCCTCTGATTTAAAATGACTGAAGCAGAAAATATGATTAACCGCCGAGGGTACCGCCCGCTTCTTTCATACACCCCTGCGTTGTTGTGGAGTCGCTCCGCTGACCTAGCGGAGTCACTCTCTCGCCCCCTTGGACCACCTTCTCCGCTATAACGGGAACATTTCTTGCGGGACTGCAGTGTAATTAATTTCATACTAACTCATGAATAAATGAATAGTACATTAATATTATACATTATAAGTATAAATAGGATAATTATTATAGATTTACTTGAAAACTAAACTTTTTCGTTGTAAATTAACTTTTCACTGAAAATTTAT
>JAWWLR010010119.1:0-11577 GCA_035041075.1 Acraspis erinacei
CTGTAAATATATGTACAGGGAGCGGAGGCCCTCAAACCCGTAAAAGGGAGAGATTAAATATACATACATACATACAAGGTTCAATAGCTGCATTTACGATTTTCCTGGCACAAATTACACTTTGAAATAGTAAAACTTATTAAAATCTAGGAAAAGTGTATTCAGCGTAAAAATGAATTATATTTAATGGTCAATTTAGCCATTTACTAAAAAATAAACGATTGTGATTTAATTTAAACTAAATACTTTCTTGTAATTTATATTGACAATTATTATTATTTCCTTATTGAATTACTCTAAATGATTTTTCATGATTTTTTTATTTAATGATTATAAACCTTATACTCGGGTAAGAATTGACCTTTTCTGCTAAACAATGTATTGTTGGGTTCAAAATTGAATTAATTTGTTGAAATTCCACAAGTTGGTTAAAAATAATACTTTTTTTTTTTAAATTCATCTTTTTGACTTGAAAACTCAACAAATGAGTAAAACATATATTTATAAAAATATGCGTGATATTATTATATTTTAATGTTTCCTCTTAATCAAAGAATTGTTTATTATTAGAATGATTTATGATTATGATGTAATTTCTGATCTAATAAATAATAGTATAATTTAATTTCTAATAGATTATATTTACTTAGATTTATAAAAATGCACATCATATTATTATATTTTAATACCTCCTTTTAATACAAATTGTATAACTTGTAATACGTAATCAACTAAAACGTAATTACAATATATCGATAGAGAAAAAGAAATGTATTCGGCATTTGTGTAAGTATATATCGTCCAAGTGGGCAAAAAAATTAAGGATGTCCTAGAGACGTCTTTGGGACATCCCTAAGACGTCTTTTATAACATGTCTTTTGGATCTCCTAGGGAAGCTCTTAAGACGTCCAATGTCAGTCCGAAAGATGTCCCAAGAACGTCCGTGTCTTTAAGACGTCTTTATGACATCTTTAGGATCTTGTACGTCTTAGAGACGTTGATTGGGCTGACATAGAACGTCCTAGGAACGTTCCAAGGACGTTCTTGGGATTTTCATAGTTTTGTGCTCCCCGGGACAGGCTGGTTAATTTTTTTTTCAACACAGGTGCAGCTTATCCGAAAGAAAAATGTTCATGAAAGAAGAGAAAGTTTCTGCGAGGAAGGGCTCAAACTGCGTATTTGGTCTGCTGTGAATCTTTCGTTAAGAATTGTTTGATTCGATCATTTTTCATGTACTTCAACTGCCTTACGCTTCCGAGTCAAATATAATAAAATACTGATCTTCTGGATTGAATTTTGTTGTGAATGTTGAATGTGAACCAAAGGCTGGCAATGCGAAGCAAAGCGAGAAAGTAGCATCATGCATGCGAGGCAAGAAAATAGCGACATGCGTGCGAGGCGAGGAAGGTGAGGTCGGCTTAAAGATAAGGTGTGGATGTATGTTAGTTTAAAAAAAATGTAGTTATAAGGAAATACTGTAAAATGTCGTGCTTATATCTATTTATACACGTCTATAATCTATTAGAAATTATATTACTGTTATTAATTATTTTAATACTGAACAATTCTTTAATTAAGAGGAATTTAGAGGCGCATTTTTTTCAGCAAATATTAGTAGGTTTTGCAGTTTTTGAAGTGACTGATAAAAACTAGATATTTCAAAAATAAAAAATCTCAATCTTTTTCAGAACTTTTAAATTTTATCAGTATTAAGTTACATTGTTTAGTATTCTGAAACTGATCAAAGAAGAAAAAGTATTTATCGAGCGAATTTTAAGCAACAGAAAACGTTTAGTGAGAAAGTGTGGCCACGGTTTAAAGAAGTTATCTGGAAGTTTTTATCTTAATCAGATGAATTAAAAAAGTTATGAATGTTTGAAATTTCAAGCGGTAATATTGCCCTAAGTGACTTAAATTTTATATCGGAAAATATATAAAATTTGTAGTTACTAAAAAGTAAAACTATTCAATGGAAAATTTAACTACTTGGTAGAAAAGTAACTTTTTTAATGAAATGTTATAATTTCAGGTTGAAAATTCAAACGTTTTGAAGATAATTCGCCTTTTTGGCTTCATTATTTTAATAATTTTGTTTGAAAAAGTATATATTTTGTTGCACTTTCGTATTTTTGGTTTTCAGGAAAATTAATCTTCTGAGGAACAGCACATTCATTGCAAAACAAGCAGTTGTATTTGAAACAAATATTTAAGAAACAAAGAGAAAAAAAATGATTAATGCCTATGATTGCATCGTTTTCGGTTGAAAATTCTGGAAAAGGAATTGCTGAAGAAAAGGCTGCGAATTGCATATCCTTCAAGCGTAATCTTGAAAATGAAATGACTTGCAATTCCACACTTGTCCGATTCGAGAATACGCAGCATCTTTCTCTGAGTATTTTTTTGTCGTAAAATGCGATAAAAGGAGAAATTACAAAAACTCCCAACAGAAATTGAACGGATTAACCGATTTTCTTCGATCTTCTTTTAATCGTCTCGTCGTTATCGAATGCACATACCCAGACAACAAAATGTCCGCACAGTGCGCGCATTCTGGATGCACGCGTGCGTATATTTTCGCACGGCGTGAACTCATGATGTCACACACCTGCGTCAGCATATGCGTAGCAGCTGGGTCGCACGCATGATGACACGTGGGATCACGCAGTGCGAACTCATTGAATATAAATATTCTTTTTATATTTGGGTATTAGGATTAAAATGAAGAGAATTGGATACATTTAACAACATGTTTATTTAAAAAAAGTAGACACACGTTGGAACCGGTATCAATCTCAAAATTGAATTGGCTCATTTTATTTCATAAATATATTAGATACTGAGAGCCTGCTCTTATTTAAAATAAAGTATATATTCGCAGTTAAAATATGGCTAATTTCAATAGTTCTTTTTTGTAAACCGACTTTTCTAATGCTTGGGCTAGAATCGAGAAAAAAAAAATGGTTTCACTCAAAAAGTATTGAAATTAGCCATTTTTGAACTCCGAATAGACTTGATTCAAAATACGAGTGTGTATAGGCCCTAAGTATCCAACAAAGATGTCATTCTAGTATTGATATATAGAGTAAAATGTGGGAAATTCAATTTTGAAGTTAGGACCTAATGGTTGTAACGCTCTTAATAACCAGTACTAATCTGATAAAAATAGAGTTTGTTCGAACAATCTGTCTGGCTGTACAAATATCAATTTTTACTTATATGCGAAGTTATATATATTATATGTATATTCCATGCTGCACAGTTTCGCTTATGGATTATATAAACGCTTAATGTCAATAATTTATAATCAAATTATAAAGAACCTTGGAACAATAAAAATACTCACAGTTTCTCAGGAATCGAAATTCCAATTCTAAAATTTATGTATTTAGCAGTTTAATCTAAAAATGTAGCTGTTGGTAACAACCATATCAAATTAAAACATTTTTCGACAGACTGCTGTCGATATAAATAAACGCATGTAATTAAATAGAACAATTGACCTAACGAATCGGATAAAAATCACAAACGACAAAAACCGACGCGTCGCACTCGCACAAGAAATCGCAATAACAGCTGATGTTCGATGGCGAGTGCCCCGAACTCTTCTACGCATGCGTCGCACTCGGTCTCTGATTCGTTGCTGTTCGCGCGCAATTTTAAATGCTAAAAAATAACTTTTTTATTGTTTATTGTGAATAATGACATTTTAACTTATATGAATGTTTATTAGACCGATATTAATGAATAGTTATAAAAATAAAAATTCATTAAGTGCATACAGTGTAAATAAAAAATATACCGACAGAAAGAAATATCGGCTGAGTGAAGACAATGTGTTTTGTCAAGTGTTATTTGTTTTTCCTAAGTGGATTGACTCAAGAGAATTATCGCAGTCAAAAAAGGACATTATTCATAATAAACGATAAAAATGTTATTTTTTAGCATTTCCAATTGCGCGCGAACAGCAACGAATTAGAGAACGAGCGGGACGCATGCGTAGAAGAGTTCGGGCACTCGTTACGAGCACTGAGATTCACCCGACGAGTGCACTTGGTGAGACTCTTGAGCGCTACCCGGAGGCCCGTGGAAAATATTTGTCATGAGAGTTGACGGTCGCCGTGTGGTGGCGCCAGCTATGCATTTGGCCTAGAATTCAAATAATGCGAGGCGAAAGTGTTAAAAAAAATTTGGTAAATAAAAATAATTTTCTGATAGTGCTGGGTAAAAGATAATAATCTTTAAGATTTTTAAAATCTTTTTCACTAAAAATAATTTGCGAAAATCGAAAAATTCACTTCTTTTAGTGGTAAATCCTCATACATTATTAATAACCACCAAAAATTATTATTCATGCGCAATTAAATTACACATATAATTATTTTTGTAATTTTTAAATATCTGAAAAGAAAATAGTCTATATTTTATAATATTTTTTATTATATTATATTTTTTCTTTATTAATTTAAATTCATTTCGCATTTTCAAATATTTTAATAAATATATTATGTGTTTTAGTGGACACAAATTTTACTATTATTTATTATTATTATCATATTTCATTTCAGGTTTAAAAAATGAACCTTGTTAAAAAAAATTTTTAATCGAGGAAAATGTGCTAATGTTAATTATAACTATTTTTGGAATTCTTTCTATGACAATAACTATTTAGAGTTTAATTTTTTTTTGTTCTTAGGTGAAAGTTGCAAATTCTTGTTTAATAAAAGTTTCGCTGAAAATCTCATTCGCACGTTTTTATTTAAAAAATTTTATTTATGAAAACCTATTGTTTACAAAAACAACGATATTATAATGCCTAAATAAAAGTTTTTAAATAAAAACGTATCAATGGGATTTGCAGAGAATCATTTAAGGATAAAAATAAGCCCTACAGAATTAGGAGTAAATAATAATTGTAACTTTTACTCAAAGTAAGAAAGAAAAACATTGAACTCTAAAAATTATAACTAAATAAACAATGAAAATTGTATTTTTTTAAAGTTTGCCTGAATTTCATTTCCAAACGTAGTTATAATTAACAATAAAATAGTTTCCTCCATTTTATAAATAATTTTTAACAAAATTTATTTTTTAGCTTGAAATAACTGTAGTTCATGTCTAATTTAAAAACGAGTATAATGAAAATTTCCTTCTCGCCTTAAAGTTTAAGCTAAATTTCTTGCAAAAAAATTTGCCTAAATACAAATTTTTAAATGAATTATTAAAAATTATTCAACTTGTTTTACAATGTATTATTTTAGTTCATTTTTTTAACTTGCAATTTTTGTATACCACAATTTTAAAAATACTTTGCAAAAAAAAATGTGTCCTTAAACCTTCCAGAAAATAACTTTAAATTTTCATAAAAATATAGATAATATTGTTTGATTCTCTAAAAAGTTTCCAAATTCATAAAAAGCTTCTTTTTACAAAGCTGTAAAAAATTTATATTTTTTTCAAAAATTTTTGTAATTTCCAAATTAACAATCTTTTAAAAATCTTTTTAAGGCTTCTAAACTTTTTAAATATCTTTTAAATGTTTCGAATTTGTTTTAAAATTTGTTTAAGACAACAAAATTTGCCTTAAAGACTTCCAGATTCTTTTTTGAAAATTTGTTGGAAATAATTTGAAATCTTTTAGAACATTGTCCTAAAATTAATTTTTTTTAAATAAAAAATCATTCAACATTTTTCTGAAAATCTAAAAAACATTTTTTAATTCTCTTGAAACCTTCCGTAATTTTAATTTAGCTTCTTTTTTCAAAATCTTTAACAATCTACATTTAAAACAAATTAAACTTTTCACAAGTTTTAAATTTAGTTTAAATTGTTTGAATACTTCAAAATATTTATCAAGCATAATAGAATTTTTAATTTTGTAATGCTGATTCAATTTTCTTTTAGAATCTCTTTTTGAAAATAAATAAATCATTTTAAATTTAACCATGATTATTTTATTTTGAAATATTCAAACATCTATATTTCCTTTGAGGTTTTTAAAAATCTTTTCAAATTTTAAGTTTTTTTTTTTAATTTCTCAAAAACTCCTCAGTATCTTTTAAATATATTGAGTTTTTTCTAAAATTTTGAAAACAAATGTTAAATAAAAAATATTGCCTTAAAATCTGCCAGATTTTTTTTCATAATTTCCGAAAACTCGTTAAATGTTTTGAAATAGTTGATAATAACATTACGTTTTGCTCACTCCCGTCTCTTTATTATGTCACCTTCGACCTTCGATTTCCGGCACAATAAACTTCATATCTCGAATGCATAAGGAAATATTGCAAATAAATAAAAATTCTCTCCACATCTGTAGTCTAGATTTTTTTTTAAAGTTTATTCAAGTCTAACAAGTAAAATAATTAAAGCTACAAAATTAATCTGTAGTTACAATTATTATAAAATCGGGATTGTTTTTTTGCAAGAACTGATGTGAAATTGAATTAAATCAAAAAATTAATTATAGATATTTCCGGGCGTATTAGTAGGGTTCTACTTCATCGCATATCTATTTTTCGTTTCGCGAATTAATAAAAAAAATTCACTGCGCCTGGGTTTGAACCTCCTCATTACATGTATGGTACGCTATCATTTATGCTACCGTAGTCCATCAGTGAACATTTTCGCATTTTTATTTCCTGAATCTAAGGGGAAATTCGTGTTTTCGTATTTTTATTAGATGTTTGTATTTTAAGAAGAGTTTATTAATTTCAAGAGAAATTTCTTTAAACCAGTCAAAATAAAAATTAATTGAAACTTTATAAACTAGCCTTAAAATAGAAATATCGAATATACGAATTCCCACTAAGATTCAGGAAATCTATGTTCTAAAATTTTCACTGATGGACTGCAGTGGCGTAATTGATTTTGCACCTCACATGTAATAAGGCGGTTCAGGGTTCAAGCCCAGCCGGCAGTGAATTTTTTTAAACTTACATTCTCGCGGCTTATAATCGAACTTCAACAAATCTATCATGATTTAAATATTTAAAATGAAACTGGATTTTAAACCCAAAAAGGAATTATAAAATATACAATATAAATTACGGATCTTTTGTACAAAATAATAATTAATCGAAAAAGTATAGACCTATTGTCCATTTTCAAATAATTCATTTTTAGTTTAAAAGACCGTCCATTAACTGCGTTACCAATTTTTGATTTCATCCCCCCCCCCCCCCATTGACCAAATAGTTAAATTTTCAAGCGAAAATTACGATTTTTTCAAAATTGTGGCAAATGTGGATTTTTCAACTGACAAAAATTAAATTTTAAGCTATAAAAAGTTCATTTTCAAGACAGAAAGACGAATTTTTTTAAAGATATTTTATAACCAATTAAAAACAATGTATGCAAAGCTTTAACTAAATAGTTTAATCTTAAACCAAAAACATCAATTTTCAACAAACAAGATTAATTTTCTAAACAAATCATTAATTTACAAAAAAATTGAGAGTTGCAATCTGAAAAAAAATTCTCCTAAAAAAGAAAGTTTTTTCTATTTCTATCATTATCAAATCACAATAAAAAAGCATTCATAAAAAAAATCACCAACGTTTCTGATTTTTCTTTCCTCTTTTTTACTTCTTCCAAAAGGAAAAGAAATTTTTTTCTTCTTTTTTTTTAGGAAAACATTTTTTTCAGATTGCAATGGGAATATTTTATGATGGTTGTCGAAATTTGGTCGCTAGATTCTTGGTTTAAATTTCAGGAATTCTGCACTTTAATTTTCAACAATATACATGAATTTTTCCCCAAATTGTCAATTTTTCAATTCAAGAAAAATCAATTTGCAATCAAACATTTATAAAAAAAAATTATAATTTTTAACCAAAAAGATTGATGTAAAAAATTAATTTTTAGCGAGATATTTCATATTTCACCCGGACACTTGAACTTTCACCCAAAAGAGATACATTTTTAATCAAATAGTTAAATTTTTAACAAAGAAGATAAATTTTAAAAGGATAATTGTTAAATTTGGAAGAAAAAAAGACAACTTATTTACAAAATATTTGAATGTTCAACCCGAAAATACGACTTTTTAACAAAAATGTTAAATGTCTACCAAACAGTTGAACTTTTATAAAAAATAGTTTAACTTTTAACGAAGTAATAGATTTTTTAACAAACGAAAAAATAAATTTTCAACCAAATAGTTCAATTTTAATTCGAAAACACCAGCTTTTTACAAAACAGTTAATTTTCAACCCAAAATATGAATTTTTAACTAAAATGATGAATCTTTAAACAACCATAAAATTATTTTTTCAAAAAGTAGTTTAAAGTCAACAAAGTTTTGATTTTTCAATAACGAAAAAAAAATTAATTTCAACCACCAGAAGCAACCAGAAAAGGTCAATTTTCAACAAAATAGTTACATTTTTAATCAAATGTTTGAATACTTTAATCAATTCTAATAATAATAATAATAATAATAATAATAATATAATAACCTGTTTTTTAAATTAATTTTTTTTATTTGACATTAACTTTTAATTGAAAATTAAATTATTTAGTAAGAGATAATTTTTTTTTAATGCAACAGCTCTGTTGAAAATTAATGGGGCTATTCAATATTTATTTTCTATTTTGAGGACTCATAATTTTATTTTAAAATTGATCTCTTTGGTGCAAAATTATAATACTTTGCTTAATATTGGTTTTTTTGTTTAAATATTCATTTTTTAAGTGAAAATTAAAATTTTTGGTGCAAAATTCAACTTTCGGGTTGAAAATTAACTTTTTTGATTAAATGTTTTTTTTTAATGAAAATTCTTTTTTTTTGTAGATAAATAATTTTCTTCGTTGAAGAAAAGTGAAAAAGATTTTCAAGAAAATTCATTTTCTAGGTCGAAAATTCATAATTTTAGTTAAAAATCGATCTCTTTGGTTGGAAATTCAATTTCTGGGCTAAAAATTAACTTTTTTATTAAAAATTTATATTTTTGGATTGAAAATTCATACTTTTAGGCTGAAAATTAAACTGTATTGTAAACAATTCATCTTTCTGGCTTAAAAATTGAATTAGTTGATAGAAAATTAAACTGCTTTGTAGAAATTTTTTTTTAATTAAAAATTAATTTTTTAATTTAAACTTTATCTATTCTATTTTTTATTAAAAAATAATTTTTCCTTCTTTAAAAAATTAACTATGTCCTTCAAAATTTGTCTTGTTTGTCGAAAATTTATCCCTTAGGTTGAAAATTGAAATACTTTGTAGAAAATTAGTTTTTTTGTTTATAATTTAATTTTTCTAACTGAACATTCAAATATTTAGTTAAAAATACGACTGCTGGGACGAAAATGAATTTTTTTTTTAATATTTATATTTTTGAAATAAAATTAATATTTTCGGACTGAGAAGTAAACTTTGTTTGAGAAAATTCGTCTTTCTCAACTTTTTGGTAGGAAATTAATTTTTTTGGTTGAAAATTAACTATTTGAATAAAAACGAATGTACTTTTTAAGAATTCGTTTTCTTATAAATTTATTTTTTGGGTGGAAGATTCATAATTTTATTTAAAAATTAATCTCTGATTCAATATTAAAATACTTTTTTCGAAATTCGTTTTTTTTGTGTGAAAAAGTTAATTTCTTCAACGGAAAATTGTAATATTTAGTTGAAAATTGAATTTTTTATTGAAAATTTATATTTTAGATTGAAAATTAATATTTTATGACTAAAAAGTAAACTTTATTTTATTTGGTAGAAAATTAAACTGTTTTACAGAAAATCCTTTTTTTTAATTGAAATTTTTTTCTTAGCAATTCGTATTTTAAGTGAAAAATTCATTTTTGTTTATGAAAATGAAATCTATGATTAAAAGTTAAATTAATTTATTACATATTTATTTCTTGGAATGAAGATTTAGAATTTTAGTTGAAAATTTTTCATTTTAGTTAAAAATTAAAACATGCACTTCTTTCAAATTCTTTTTTCTTTTTGTATAAAATTTTTTTTTCACTGAAAAATCAAATGTTTCGTTGAAAATTCAACTTTTGGGTTGGAAATTAACATTTCTTTTGAAAATATATTTTTTTATATGTTATATTTATGTTTGATGTATATGTTATATTTTCATCTTTAATTGATAATTGAATTCATTTCTTAAAAATTCATTTTATTGATCGAAGATTGATCATTTTCGTTGAAAATTTATCTCGCTGGTCTTCCTACATGAAAATTGAACTACTTGGCAGAAAATTAGATTGTTTTGTAAAAAATTCGTTTTTTTAATTGAAAATTCTTTTTTTTAATAAAAATGTAGCCAGCCCGCTTTTGCTTAAAAATTTATTTCTTTTAATTTACAAATTTAACTAAGTTGTCAAAAATTTATTTTATTTGTTTAGAATTTGTATTTATTTGGTAGGAAGTTAATCTTCTTAACTGAATCATTCTTTTTTTTAATTAAATCTTTTATTGGCAGTTAAATTATTTTTTTTAAATTCGTTTTGTATGTTGAAGATTCATAATTTTAGTTAAAAATGTATCACCTTAGTTGAAAATTAAAATAATTTTTCGAAAATTCGTTTTTTTTTGTTGTTTAAAATTTATTTTTCTAAGTAGAAATTCTAATGTTTAGTAGAAAAGTCAACGTTTGGGCCGAAAATTTAATTTTTTAAATGAAAATTTATATTTTCGATTGAAGATTAATATTTTTAGACTGAAAATTAAAGTTTATTTTATTCGGTGGAAAATTTAACTGTTTTCTAGAAAGTTCGCATTTTTGAATTAAAAATTGCTTTTTTTAATGAAAATTTTAATTATTCCATTTTTGGTTAAAAATTTATTTTTTTTAATTTAAAAATTAAACTATGTCGTTAAAAATTTATCTTATTAGTCGAAAATTCGTCTGTTGGTAGAAAATTAATTTTGTTGGTTGAAAATTTACTATTTATTTGTATTTCTTGGGTTGAAGATTCATAATTTTAGTTGGAGATGTATCACCTTAGTTGAAAATTAAAATACTTTAATTAAAATTCGTTTTTTTCTTTTTTTGGTTTTGTTTAAAATTCATTTTTCTATTTGGAAATTCCAATGTTTAGTAGAAAAGTAAACATTTGGGTCGAAAATTAAAGCTTTTGAATGAAAATTTATATTTTGGATTGAAAATTAATATTTCTGGACTGAAAAGTAAACTTAATTTTATTCGGTAGAAAATTTAACTCTTTTATAGAAAATTCGCTTTTTAGATCAAAAATTTAACTATTCCATTTTTGGTTCAAAATTGATTTTTTTTAATTTAAAAATTAACTCGTGTCATTAAATTTTATCTTATTTATCGATGAATCGTCTTTTGGTAGAAAATTCATTTTGTTGGTTGAAAATTTACTATTTGGTTAAAAATGTATGAAATTTGTTAAGAATTCGTATTTTAAGTAGAAACTAGAATTTTGTTTATGAAAATCAAATCTATGTTTGAAAAGTAAATTACTTTATTAAAAATTTATTTCTTGGGTTGAAGATTCAGAATCTTAGTTCAAAATTTGTCAACTCAGTTGAAAATTAAAATATTTGGTTTAAAATTCTTCCCAGTGGAGCGAAAGGAGAAGATCTTTTTCTCAAGAAAACAA
>JAWWLR010010130.1:0-11576 GCA_035041075.1 Acraspis erinacei
AACTAAGAATAAATCGACCAAATTTGGACAACCACCATAAAGTGTTCCTATTGAAATTTAAAAACAAAAAATAAAAAAAATAAAATAATTTTCCTATTTGGACGCAAATAAAAGAGAGGAAAGAAAAATGAGAAGGCAACCAACCAAAACCCCTTCCTTCTCTTCTTTTTGTTTCTTTCGCCTTTTTTTATTATTATCAAATCACAAAATAAAACATTTAAAAAAATAAACGTCAATGTTTCGGCACTTATACAGCACCCTTATCAAGGCTAACAAAACAAACACTACAAACACTATAAGACTATAAACAAACATTGTTCCTGGTGTTCACAAATGCATATCTTCATATATCTCTGAATATCCACGATATATCATTTTAATTCCTATCCATTTGAATCCACTCAAATATTTAATCTGGAATTCAGAAGGTTAGGGACGTATTATATTTTAAAAAAGATAACGTTTCAATTAGATGAGCTGTGGATACAGTTGGATTGAAAGACTGGGATTCAAGAAGATAGGGCTATATTATATTTCAGAAAATATAGAAAAGATTTCAATTACATGTTAACATAAGGATTGAAAAAGATATACGAAATTTGGGATTGCCTAATGGAAGGAAAAGGATAGAGATGTATAAGCAGAGAATTCGTTCATATAGCACGCCTAGGATTCAGGATGATAGGGCTATCTTATATTTCAAAAAAGTTAGAAAAGAATTCAATTAGATAGGAAAATAGGGATTTAAAAAGATAGACGAAATTTTAGATTGCCTAACGAAATGAAAAAAGATAGACGTCGAAAAGCGTAGGATTCATTACGGTAGACCAAATTTTGGATTAACAAATGGCTAGAAAAGGATCCAAGTAAATGAGCGGAGGATTCATGTCGATAGAAAGAATAGGTTTCAGAAGGATAGGGCTGTCTTATATTTGAAAAAAAGATAGAAAAAGATTGAAGTAGATAGGAATATAGAGAATAAAAAAGATAGACTATATTTTCGATGGCATAATAGATAGAAAGGGATAGAAACGGATAGAAAAGAATAGAGGTGGATAAGTTATAGATATTTTTAGATATTTGACCTGGGATTCAAGAAGATAGGTTTAATTAGATTTTCTAAAGGTAGAAAAGGATTCAATTTATTCAGGAGATAGGTATTGAAAGGATCGAAGGCATAGTTACGGGATAAAGATGGATGCATCGTTTCTTTCCATTTCAATCTTAGAGATAGAATAGATATAGATAGAGATAGATATCTAATACTCACTTTTCTGGGGCTCTACAGCCTCGAGACGTGGTGGCTTTAAATCAAATATCTTACATCACTCGCAGTGATGTAAGATCACTTCGATATCTATTTTCCGAGTTTTGGGAATTAAGATTTTACCATGTCTTTGGAAGGCTTTAGTGTATAATTTTAGCAAGCTAGAATAAATTCCTTCATCCGGAACTCGAAGAGTCATCTATACATTCTTGTATGTCGAAATAGTTCGTCTAATTTTCTTGAAATAACTTTATTGTTTCATTTTGCTAACCAGCTCGAAATGTAGATTTTTCCGGATGATGATCACAATAATTGACCATCTTTTGGGTCGAATTGAATAACCTACCAATAGCCAGTTCCGAAGTCTATTTCTTTTTGGTAAAAATGGAACCATTACCAATGAGGGTCCAATTAAATTGCGACAAATATTTGAATTTTGGACCAATCAGAAGTTAGGAGCAAAATAAATAAGTTTAAAACAGAACATAATAAAACATAAATGAAACTCACTCGTTGCTAGCGAAGATCTATAAGGTTGAGCAAATTTTTGCTTTGTCTTTTTAATTATGATCAAATAATAAATAAGCAATGGAGGGAATTATTTTTTAAATATTTATTTCTTCTTTGTAAATATATTTTTTTGAAATAAGTCAGATATTCGAAATATTCTTCAAATTTTCTGTACGGAGCATATTAAATATATATTTTTCCTAAAATATTTCCTGCAGAGTCTTTTTGCTTAAAATTATATAAATATTTTTTATTTGTTCTTAACTAAAAATTCAAAGAAAAGCTTTAAATTTCAGAAAAATCCGCATGATAATTGTTTAAATAATTGCATTTCACAAATTGAAAAACTTATTATCTCAATCTCAGTGAATAGTGCATAAACAGTGAACGAAAAACTGCTAGTTTCTTAAGTTATTCAAAGATAATATTACTATAAATAATAATAAATTGTTGGAACAATTATTTTTGTAACTTTAAAACAAAAGAAAACACAAAAACTGTAAAACAGAATTATGGGGGTGAAATTGAATTAATAATATTTTTTTATTCCAAAGAATTTCCAATCAATATGCATGAAAATTCGAGAGTAAAAAATTTGAGCCAACCATTGTAGATTCATTTCATTATCTGCAAATTTAACTATTCAATTTTTAGAAAATTAATCTTCTGAGTTAAAAAATTATCCTTTGGTTCGACTTTTATTTTAAGTCAATTTTTCTAAGATTCTTGATTTTAATTGAAAATTAATTTCTATTGTTGAAAATGTAATTATTTTGCTTATATTGTGTTTATGAGCTTTAATTTTTTGACTTACAATGTAAATATTCCACTTTTATTGAAAACTGATATTTTTTGTCGAAATTCATTTTTTCTAGTTAAAAAGTCATGTATTTTGTTAAAAATTCGTCTGTTTTCGCGAAGATTAATCTTCTCGGTTGATAATTCATCCTTTTTGATTAAAAATGCTATAGAAGTTGCATTTTTAATCTAAAACGATGAACTTTCTAGCACTTATGTAAAAGAATATAAATATAAACAATAATAAATTGATTAAATAAGCATTTTTGTTAAGTTGCATTCATTATTATCTAACTGATTGAAAACTCACAAAAAGTTTAAGAGTTCAGAAAAAAACCGCAACTTTTTAGCGATTATCTAAGAGAAGATAGTTATAAACAATAAGAATTGATTAAAATTTTTTTTTTCTAAATTGAATTAATTATTACCTTACTCCAAGTGAAAAGTAGACAAATAAATAAAAATTTAGAAAAAAGAACTTTCTAAAATTATTTGAAGGAATGTTAAAAATAATAATTTGTTTAAACAATTCTTTTTGCTAAATTGCATTAATTATTACCACCATCTTTGTAAAAACTGCATAACCAGTTATTCCAACAGAATATTCTTATAAATAAAATTAAATTGTTTGAACAATCATTTTTGTTAAAAATAATTAAGTATTACCTTGCTTTGACTAAAAATTAAACAAAAAGTCGAAAATTTTTGAAGAACCGCGACTTTATCACTCTATTATAAGATAAAATTTCTAAAAACAATAATAAATTGTTTAACTATTTGTTGTTAACATCTAATCGTCAGTATAAAATCATATTTCATGAATTATGAACCATTATCTTAATAATATTTTTTAGTTGAAAAAATTACGCAGTTGAAAGTTTGAATTAATTTGTTTAAAACTACCCCTTAAGTTGAAAATCGATATTTTTATTGAAAATTTATATTTTCTAGTCGAATATCCGTGTATTTTGTTAAAAATTCTTTTTTTTTATCAAAAATTATTCTACTCGGTAGAAAATTAATCTTTTTTTGTTAAAAATACAACCGTTTGGAGACAAATTGATCACGTTTAATTTAGAATTCAACAAATTGGCAGAAAATTGAAACTTTGTGGTTGACGATTAACATTCTTGTTGAAAATCTATATTTTTTTAAAAAGACTATTTAGTTTAAAATTGAACTAGTCTAATGAAAATGAATCTTTTCGTTGGAAAATGAAAGTTTTTATTTTAAAAATAATATTTTTAGTTTGAAAATTTAACCGTTCTGTATATAATTCATAATCATGGATTTAACCTTTCACAATATTGCTTAAAAGTAATATATTTTTTTAAGAATTCATGTCTTTTCGTAGAACAATTAATAAAATTACCTTTAGATCTTCTTAAAACTTTTTAACCTTCTAAATATCTATCAAAATAATTTAAGTTTTTGATAAAATTTAAAAAGATTCTGCATAAACTTCTAAGATTTAAACATTTTACAAAGCGTTCCGTATTTTTTCTAAAACTTGTTAAACATTCTTCCGGATGGAAAAATTGGACTTAAATCTTTCGCATTCTTATTTAATAATTTGGGAAAAATTTTGAGACATTTCTTAATATTTTCTGAAAATGGACTTTAAAAGTATTTTAAATTTTGCCAGGGCTATTAGGAAATCAACAATATATATTTATTTTTTAAAAGGTTTTAATTATTTTCGAACATATCTAAGACTTCTGAATACCTCTTAAACTCACAAGTAATTCTTCTAAGGTTTCGTAATCTTGCAAAGTTGAAATTTTTGGCTCTAAAATCTTTGACATTCTTTTTAGAAATTTTGAAAAATCTGCATTTCCCTTCAAATGTTTTGAATTTTTTTAAAGATTTTAATTATTTTTAATTCTTTTACCAACTTTTACATGTCCTTTAAAGTAATTTATTTTCTAAAAAATTTAAATCCTGTAAAACTAAAAACATTTTTATAAATTCTTCTTTAAAATAGTCAAAAAGTTGATAAATTATAGTGTGCTATCGAAAGATTAAGACTTGTTTTATATCCCATTATTAAAAAATAATTTACAATAAAATTTTCTCTTTTATCAATAATATTTAGAAACATTTAGAATAAATGTTGTCATCAAATAAAAATACTTATTTTGAAGTTTTGTTAATTTTGTTTGTAACTAATAAAAATATCACATTTTCCAATAATTTATATGTGATTCCCTGTTTAAATTTGTATTTAAGCTTTACGGGTTTTATTTTAATTCCTGGCTATACCCAGGATTGGCCGGTTAGTTGACCGTCTGTGCTGGTAAAAAAATTCATTGGATTTTTTTTAATTTGTATGCATATCCGCCCTAGAGGAAAGATGTTATAAATCTACAATAATATTCACCTAAAGCTATTATAGTAAGGGAATTAAACGTACATTTTGTTTTATTCGGTCCCGAAAAAGACAGGCCCGGGCGCTGACGAAATATTGAAGCTTTGAGAAGAATAATATATTGACTTTTTATTATTATTTGTAATTACTAGTTACTTGTCGAATTTTAAGTTAACTTCGGATTTTATGTTTACATTGTTTTAAATTAAATCAATGTTGTGGATGATTATTGTTGATAAGCACTACTTCATATTTACGTAAGATTGGGCGATAGGGGCCTACTGGAGTTTCCCTGATTTCATGTGCGGTCAGGGCGGTAATCGTGCCGCTTTCCATGTTTATTTTTACTCGTGTTTTCCTACTACTCTGAGCATTACAATATGTATACAGTCCAACAAGAACATTAGTACCCTTCAATATTGCAAAGACGTCGCCATCAGACGTTGATAATACAATTTGTTCTTGGGTTGGTATGGGTCGCGCTTGTAATTTAATCGGCTTATTCGCAGGAAAAGTGTATCTTCGAAGTTCGTACAGCCGGTGAAGATTCGTATAGGGACGAAGCCGAATAAATTCAAGCTGGTCAAGTCCATATCCAAGTCCGTCAGAAGAAGGAAGCCTGGTAGGAGGAGCCATGTACCTGGTAGGACGAACACTGGACCTCTGAAGACGAAGCTCTGCAGGCGAAGAAGTCCCGGCAGGAGAAGAAGATATGGCAGAAGAAGGATGTCTCAGAGTAGAAGAAGATATTTCAGAAGAAAGATTTCTGGCTGAAGAAGACGAAGGTTCGCAACGAGGGACACGAGGAATAGGGTCGCCATTCGGCAAACAATCAAATGGCGAAATTAATTCTGCAAGAAAAAACAGAGGATTAAGTTTTTTCTAAGTGTGCTGGTACATCATAAAATTGTTGCGGCAATATTGCGAGTCAAGACCAAGGACATTGAGGGTAGATTGTCCTGGGAAAATTTTATTGAGATCTTGAACAACAATATTGAAGCAGCATTATTCGAGAAGGTTCTGGCAAAGTTTTATTTAAATCACAACTGCGCCGCAAATTTCAAAGAATTCAAAAAAGTTTACGCAGCCGTGCACAGGTCGCATAGTATAGAAAACTTTTGCACGCAAAATGGATTAAGTTTAAGAACACCTGCTTGAAATATCGGACAAAATACGGAATCAGAGAATCTGTGCTAATTCTGGAATCAATTCGAGATCCTGACTTGTGTTATTCGATGCGTAACTCTACTTTGAATCGTTGATGTCCGGAATATATTGTTTCAAAATCGACCTGGCCCGTTGAAATCCATATTTCGGTTGCTCGATTATGATTTGATACCATTTTGGATCAAAAAGTTATACCAAGAGATTTACTGTGTTCTACTTATTTTGAATCATGATAAAATCTGTATCCGAATCAAAGCACAATTTTCGTACACACACGGAATCATTTTGGATGAGTAAAAAGTACTTTACTAAGGCCAACACCTTTAGAATTTCACCTTTAAAATCCATTTTTCATAACACACATGTTCTGCATTCTTCCGAAATAAGTTTAGATTGAATTCGTAATAATTTCGGATAAACTCAAATAGAATTGGGATAGAATGCGCATTACCATGGACAAATTGTTATTTGAAAAAAGTCTTAAAACGTTTTTGAAACTATAGATACATTAAAGTATTATATTCACCAATATAATTAAGGATGATCGTCAAGATGATGACTAGAGTATAAACGATAGCCATTTTTTGCAATTAAGGAAAATACTGATTTGGGCGTTAATAACGAATTTTGTATCACTTTGCCTGTAGAATATTTCGGTGATTCATTGGCTTATATACGCATATGGCATTGTAATCTTTATGTCATTGATTACACAGGCCTCAGGGTTATCCTACTGAGATATTTATATTTCATAAATACATAAGTTCATGCAAAGAAATTTGGATAACTAAGCCGAGGTAGTAAACATAAAAACTATCAAATAATTGTCACGAGGATTGGGCTATTATGCGAAAGAAATTATTTGGTTCTTAATCAAATTTATCTTTGAAAATAGTTTTTATTCTTATTATATTTATCATCTCTTGTTATCGCCGCCACAAGTTTTTCAAAATCAATTTTTTAATGACTGAAACCATTTACATATAATTTGAAAGAGAAAAATAAATTAAGCAAGTAATGATAATATTAATAAGCGTCCAGGAAAAAAATTTTTGTTGAAAAACAAAGTTTTTCAATGAAGAATTTTGGAATGTTTCAAAGTTTTTTCATTAAAAACAATCTTTCCTCTCTTCATAAATACCACCAACGACTATAGGCGAGGGTCTTCTCTAATTTTAGAAACGAGTTATTAATTTTATCTTTTGTTTAAAGAATTAACCTGTTAATAATAAATCTATTAATAATCAAGTTCTTTTTGCACGTTTCACTTTTATCTGGATTAAAATATTTTTTACGAGCTCAGCTTATGATTTTGCAATGAACGCGTTTCTGTTTCAAAGACAGATTTTAAAACCATAGATGAGAATTGCGCAGTGCTTGCGTTATTATATTTTACGTAATGTTAACATTGCTTGAAAAGACCAAGAAACATATGCATATAAGAATGTTTTTAAATTAATGTATAATTTAAAAGAAAAAAAAATACTTTACTAATTTTATCTTTAATTTTATCGGATTGTTTTTAAGGGACTCAAACCTCTTTCAAATGAGGAAAATACACATTTGCTAATCATTAAAAATATTGTTTCTTGAGACCAGTTGAATAATATAAACCAGTTTTAGGCTGTCAACAGATTTTGCAAATATTTGTTGAATTACAGATATAATAAATTTCCAATTTGATTTTTCATTTGTTCAATTGTAGGTATAAAAAAATTTTATTCTGATTTCTCAGTTTCTTAAATTTACGAATAGTACCTGAAAACCGAATTTTTGTAGTTAAATTGCTTAAATTGAAAAAAGGATTATTAAGATGAAAAAAGGGTATTACTTACAGTGATTTGTTTGATGATTTGTCCAAAAACACTTGCGAAATCACTACAGAAAATTGTAGGAAAAACAAAGTATTATATTAGGGACAGCCGGGACTTAAAAAATAAATTGAATAACATGATAATACCTAATCACGACACAATTCTTTCTTCAGATATTGGTTCCATGTAAACTAAAATATCCCGGAACTTAATAAAAAATTATATTAATAGAAAATTCAGCAAACCTCAACAACAAACATTTCTGTAATAAAATTTTGTTAAAGCGTTAAATCTTCGTCTAAAGTCAACATAATGGCAATTCAATGGAAAATTTTATGAGAAAATTTTTTTTTTGTCTACGGGCTCTTCCATCTCTGCAGTAAATACCGACATTTTCGTTGACGATACACTGCTCTGCCTTCCAAAGAATAAAGTTAAGGATATTTTAAATCAATTCAATTTAGCAGGTAATAAAATAAAGTATACAATAGACAAAACAATTAATAACACAATACATTTTTTAGACTTAATAATTATAATTGTCAGTGGAACATTATCTGGTCAATACTGTCGTAGTTTTAAGGCAAGGCTCTATCTACAATTTCTTAAGAAAAATTAGCTTTTGTAAAAAAAATTCCCAAATTGTCTACTTTTCAACAGATAGCATTTTTCATGAAATCTTTTGAAATGAAGCAGAAAGGAACTTATTTATTCGGAGAGTTTTTGAGGTGACCAGTTTTGTTATTTATTTTAATAAAAACTGTTGAAAGAATACAGATTTTTTTAATTACTTGGCAAAATCCTTCTCTGATAGATTTGTTAAAATAAGCCATAAATGTTTTTATTTCCAAAAATTCTATTACAAAATCTGCGATTTCGCGGATTTTTAAAGTTAAATTATTTGTAAGATAAAAAATTATTACTCGAGGATGTTGTAGTATAAAGCCCGGATTTTTCAACTAATTGAAAATTAACTCTGTTGAAGAAAGAAATCTACGGGTTAAAACAGACGAAAATCTATATTTGATTATACAATTTTTTCAAATAAATTGAAAATCTTAAAGCCTTTCAAAGTATCCTAATAAATAGAATTTGTTGCAATGTTATCAAGTTGTGAATTTTTTTATGAAAGGCAGCTTCTTGGTTTTCTTGAATTCGTTACAGATAGCTTCTTAGCGTTCTTACATTCTCATCCTAATGAGAAATTAGTTTCATGTAAAATTTGATTAATTTGAAAATATGATTTGGCGGGGAAAATACAAACAAATGGAAATTATTTAAATAATTTCAGAATTTCAGCAAAAATTCTTCCTAAAATTCATTACGTGTGTCATTAATGCCAGAAAAGACGAGCTTTTTCTGATTCGGAATGAAAAAATTAAAACAAACATAAAATGCTTAAGCAATTGAAAAATGTCTTAAATAACAAATGTTATCCTAAGCATTCACTTACTGTGTCAATTTTCTCAAAAATACTAATTTATCATGATGAACTGGAAAAATGAATATTAAAAAGTAATAATTATTTAGCCAATTAAAAAAATTTCCATATTACTTGCAAGCATGTTATTAATAGAATATAAGAATATCGTTAACGTCCAAAAACCAATGCAGGAATAAAATTTGTAAAGATGTTGTTTTCAACTCTACCGGACGATTGTATTAAAATTTAATCCCAACGTTTCGGAAACATACCGTTTTCATCATCACTGATCATCAAGGAAACCAGTTATATAAATTAAATTTTAAAAAGGTGTACAGATAATCAAATTATTTAAATTGTAAAAAGATAGAATAATTTTAGTAAATAAAACACTTACTAGTTAGTAAAGAAAGTCAGTGATCATCTTTTGGATTGATTCGATTTATTTTAAAATCAAGTATTAATGGTAATAAAGTTAATAAAAAAGGAAATATTCTATATTTTACCATAATTGGAAATATCCAAGGAATTTTGTTGAAATGTGTAATTTAAAAAAAATTTAAACCATAAAAACTGGTTGAAAAGTGAAAATTTATAAAGGTAAAAAAGACGTATTTATCGTACGGAAATATTAAATTCAAACATGTACATTCCTCGAAAGAGAAAAGCTAATTATTCAAGTAGCAATTCACAGAGGGGCAATATATAACAATAATAATAAAAAAATTATTGAAATTGATATTGATATCATCAAAATTTAAATTATATTGTCAATTTATTTTGAAATAAATATTATTTATTTACATTTAACATTATACGATTCTGAAACGAGGTTTTTCTTTTTAAGCCTGAACAAGATTTAATATTTGATTTCTTTATAAATATATCAGAATAAATAAATAAATACATTATATAACATGACATCGATTATAGCATAAGTAGCTAAAATTAAACAAATTATTAAAATTCCATGCTTTCAGTCCATATAAATTGAAATTTGGTTTTTAAATATTAATATAAATATATAAATATTATTTATGTCTTTATATTTTCAACAAAGTCTTTCTTTTTCTGATTCAATACTGTCAAGAATTTGTGACATTCGGAATATAGCTTGTTTAAAATGGAAACTTAAAAAACCAACTGCAGTATTTTTTTCACAATATTTAATATCTAAAATAAAAAGAAATTACAAATTTCAGAGATGAAGAATCATATTTGTAGGGTACATAAATTTTAAAACTTTAAATACGCCTTGTGCATGGTTTCCGAGTGGAATTTAAATTTCGAAATTATTAAAAAAATATTTAGAGTGGACGTGAAAATCTTTTTAAAATTTAAATATTTTTGTCGACTTCTATTTGGCAGTGTATTCACATTTTTAGTTTTATTCCTATTTTGTTAGAACCGTTAAAAAGTAATACCGAACATGATAACGCGAAAATCATACGATGCACATTTTGCTAAATTTGCATAATTTTACAAACAAATAATGATCGTGGGCTTACATGTACACTAAAACAGGAATAAAATTTAATATTTAAAATTTGTACCAGGGGATTATAAAAAAGAATATTATTGAATTATTTAATCCATTAGTGCAAAAATTAGAATAAAGTATTAATTATTTATTTTGAGCTACCTAAACAAAATTGCACAATAATTGGCATACGTAAAAGAAGCTTTGTTTAACATTTTCAGTACAATGAAACTTAAAATCTATGGATATCTTATACTTTTTGCAGTAATTATTTCAATACTTTAATATTATAGATTTCTATTTTTATTTTTCTATAATTGTTATTTATAAATTATGTTATTAATTATTAGGTAGATTATTAAAAAAGGTAAAATTGCTGAATTGCTATTAGAAATGAACAATTAATTAATGCTCAATTATTTAATGAATTAGGAGGACAAAATCCTTTTATGTTTATAATCATAAACAAATTATAAGAAATACATTGCAGCCCCATAATAATTTTGCAAAAGAGCAAAAGAGCTCAAGCGTAAATAATTATAGTAAATTATAATTCGCTTATAATAGATAATAGTTTATTAAAATGATTATACTTAAAAATAAAATGAATATGCAGAATTCCTGAAAATAAAATCATGAATCCATCGACTAAATTTGGAGAACCACCATAAAATACTAATTTTTTTCATTTGATTCTCGGGTGTCAGGAAGAGAGCATCGTGGTGTTGGTGCTGTTCCTGTCTGCTTGG
>JAWWLR010010189.1:0-11572 GCA_035041075.1 Acraspis erinacei
ATATATAATTATAATATCACATACTTAATTATATAATTTATTTTCATTATGTACAATAATATACACATTATAAAGTAATCATGCAGCTTCCGTTTTGCGGCTCCGAAACGGTAGGTATGGAGGGGGTAAATTCCTAGCCGGATCTGGCAGCTCTGGCACCGACTATTATATACTAACACACGCAATGAGATGTTCGAGAGTGGGAGCCCCCTCACGGGTTTTCGTTCACTCGGCAGGTCTCGGTCCCGAGCTGCTCGTTCGCTCGGCGAACGAGTGTATACAGAAACACGGTGTATAGCTGCCGCGCGACTTTCAAGCGAGAAACTACGCTCCATTTTCAATTACAAAAAACAACAACAAAAAGGGAATTTTCGGGGAAAAGCGAGCTGGACCGACCGATATAATTGCCTTTAGATTATGTGTTTAAAATATGGCGTTCCGCAACTCAAACGTTTAGATTTAGTTTGCCCCTAACGAATTTGACAGCCATTTGAAGCGCCTTAAGACGTCCTCATTGGAACATCTTGTAAACTCAAATTTGTTTTCTTCCCGTGGGAGAAAAAGTGATGACCTAGTGGGAAGAAAGTAAAGAGGCCTGAAATTGTTCATAAAAATAACTGGAATTATTTGCAGAGCTGATGACGTTTTTCTTACTAACCGTAAAATTCAAAGTTACCACCGAGACGAGAAATAACGAGCCGGACTGGCTTTCGCCTTGTCCATTCTTTGGAATGCGACAAATGTGTGCTAGTTGAGCGGACAACTCGCGGGAGCGTTCTTTTGCCACTCTGAGGCGCTCATGCTAATTATCATTCGAATTAGCGTTCTAATTGGAATTAGCATTCTAATTATCGTTCTAATTAGAATTAACATTCTAATTAGTGTTCTTTAATGAATAGCTCAAGTCGAATTATGATTACATATTACATTTTTGTCCATTACGGTTTAATTTAGTATCAAACACTACTATGTTGTGATTTTATCAAAGATTCAACTTCAATGTATTTTTATGTTATTTTGTTCTTATTAAAAATTTATTTTGTTGGGTATATTTTTAAGTAATTTGGAGTTTAAATAATGTAACACTAATGAAATTTTTTATATTTCAAAGTAGAACTTTAAAACTGTGTGGTATCTAATGTCTACGTTTGATGAATAAAATATATTTGTCGGGGCATTTGAAAAATCGAAAGTGCGTATCTACTTGAATGACTTTGATTACTAAATATTTTTAAAATTTTACGACATTTGAATGTTTAATAAGTAATAAGTAATAAATAAGTCAGTAATCAGACTCATCTAAACTCATATGATTAGCACACGATCAATTTTATAATTCACCCCTACGAAATAAATGTATGTACGCTTGTACGTTCATAGATGTATACTTGTATATTCATTTATGGATATTTCCATTTTCATGTATAAAAAAATGTTATTAATCGAAAATGCCTTAGCACTTAAAAGTTTCTTTTCAGATAAAATGTAAACTTAGGGTTTATACGAGTCAAAATAAAATAAAAAAAGTATTTTAATCTCAGAATTGTGGAAAAATCGTGAATGTTATTATTCATTCCTAATCTGCATAATATGCCCAATTTCTACCATTTTTCAGAATTTTTTTAAGCTTCATATAGGAAAAGGTAACGTTTTACGGAGTCGTGAAAATGAAAAAAATCTAGTATTTCCAAAAATTATTAATTTCTTTACCATAGAGAAACTTTCTTATGTTCAAAATGTACTTCAAGAACATTGAAAAGATCAGATCGTTAAGGATGAAGAGTTAATTTTAAAAAATCAGCAACTCGTCATTTTTAATGATCTGATCTTCTCAAATTTTTCTTAAGGGCATTTTAAACATATGAAAGTTTTTCTACGCTGAAAACAACTATGTACAGAGATTCTAGAGTTTTTTTCATTTTCAGTTGCTTATTTGAACATTCATTTTTCATACATAAATTCAAAGACAAAATCTGAAAAAATGGTGAAAAATTAGGGGTTTTATGCAGATTAAGAAACAGAAATAACATTTACGATTTTTCCAAAACTGTCATTACAAAATTATTTTCTTTTATTTTTACTTCACCCAACCGCAAGATATTAATTAATATTCCAAAATTTCAAAAGATTTCACAGAAATTTGGAGCTTTTACATACATTTTGCATACTTACATGACTTACTTACATACATGCATGGCATACAGAAATTTATTAAGATTTCTAAATATTTTAAGGATTTCATAAAGATTTCAAATATTGTAATATTTTTAAATTAATACAAAAGATTTGAAAAATATTTCACAAGTATTTCAAAGAATTCCTAAACTTTTTAAAATATTTCAATTTTTTTTAAAGATTTTAAAAATGTTGCTAAAATTCTTAAATATTAATAAAGATTTCACAGAGATTTTAAGAATTCGCATACTTTAAACCTCAAATGACCTAAAAATATGCTTATCTTCTTACACTTTAGTTTCATATATACTGTTTTTATAATTGGCAAAATAAAGTATTAATAAGAACAAAACAAAATATGAATAGAGTGTAGTTGCATCTTCGAGAAAATCGTAAAATAGTCGTGTTTGGTATTAAACTAATCAGTAATGGACAAACAAGTATAATATGTAATCCGATTTCGACTTAAACTTGATTAGCATAAACGTGTCAGAGTGGCAAAAGAACGCTCCAGCGAGCTGTACGCTGTGCTAGCACACATCTGTCGCATTCCTCAGAAAAAGTCTGGCGAGAAACGAGAAAGGGCCCCACGAGACGAAGCAAAACGATACGAGCATGTATCGTCCCGTTCCTTTTCATTCCTCCCGGGATTTCTCGCTCGGCAGCAACACTATTTTAAACTCACGAAGTTATATATGTGACCGTCCGCGAGAAAAGGGACCTAATTGCGTCAAAGCTGAATTTTACAGGACGAGCGATTGTAGTAGACTCTGCAAGCCAGCATTTGAGCAATGGGAATGCGTCAACGAAAAGAATCCCTTCCTCTTACCACTACGCCTTTAGGCGCTATACCCGAGAGCTCCGTTCTCATCTGTGCGTTGTGGCTTTACTCAGTAGTGGTGAGTGATGGGGATGGTTTTCGCAAGCCTCTCGTTTCGTCGCCGCGTACGCTGCATATGTCTATTTTTGTAGCGTAATAACAAAAAAAGTAATGAACTTAAACAAATTTTAATTATTGGAAATGAAAGAGTAACTCAGAAACTATAGATTGGCGTAAAAAAATAAAAATCGAATTTTTCCGCATTAGGTCCCTTTTCTAGCGGACGGTCAGAGATATATATATAATTCTTTCAGACTTTTGAAGTTTATTATATAACCGTGAAATTTTATGAAATTTTTAATTATAAAAATAAGACAATGATAATACTTTTGTTTCAACGCCAATGCCCATTATGAATTGTAATAATATAAATTGATTAAAGCGGTATACGTTCTTCAAGTTAGCTAATAATAAAATTTAATGCAAAATAAGAAACCAATATTATAACAAGTAATCATGAGAAATAAAATTTGTACATTATTTTGCAATATATAAATAAGCAGTCCTAGACCGAGATACAGAAATAAATGTAATATGCATTTTATATAACAGAGTGGAACATAATCTAGAAAATTTCGCGGTTTGAAAAATATCGAGTGTGAAGCAGGAGATTCTTGAAGAGAATGTGTTCGTTAAAGCCGAAGAAGCTCTAACAAACTAGAATATTCATAATTATCAGATTGCATTTGTCTACGCTCTTTTATTTAATTTTAAAATACCTTAGAAAAAATGTGGGAGGAGTACATAGACCGAGCGCGTAGCGCGAAGTAAATACATTATCGAGCGCGAAGCGTGAGAACAAATAATCGCGCGTCCTAGGTGCACTCAAACTTGTGAGCGGAAAAGGGATGGAAATAGAAAAATTATTCCAAAAATTTAGAAGATAGTAAGGAGTCAAAATAGATAAGAAGTAATTTTTTGTCCCACCTCCCTTGAAAACGCGCCATTACCTGCACGTGAAGAAGGCCGAATATGGTCGCTTCCAGCTCACCTTTGTACATGCGCACTTCGCCATTGGACAGACATGATACTTAATGCCCGCTACATGAAACTTTACGCCCGCTACGCATACACTGCAGTACGCAAAGGAGAATATGGAGAAAAAACAAGTGAATCATCGTGGGACGCCTGGGAGAAGTGGTAACATGATATTATGTAAATTGCAGTGGTTTCTCTTTGAATTCTATCATCATAAAATATTTATCAAAGGGAAAGGGGGAAAAGAGAAAAAGAGAAGAAAAGGGTGACCAGAATTGGCAAAGGTTGAAAAGGGAAAGGTTAAAAGGGGAAGGGGAAATATTAAAAGAGAATGGGGCAAAGGAAAATGGAATGAGATAATGAAAAAGGGAGAGAGAGAAAAGGGAAATTTGAAAGGGGGAAAGTAAAAGGGGCAAATGGGATAAGGGGAACAGAGAACAATAAGAAAGGGAAGGGGAGATTAGGAAACACAAAAAAAGTAAAGAGAACGAAGAAATGGATAAAGGGGGAAATGGTAAAGGGGAATGGGGAAAAGGAAAAGGGAAATGAGAAAGGGAAAGGGAAGTGGTAAATGGGAATATGAAAGCTAAAGGAAAATAGAACCGAAAAGTAGAAAGGGGAAAAGGAAAAAGGGGACATGGGAAAAGGGCAAGAGTGGAAAGGGAAAATGGCGAAAGGGAAAATTAAGAGAGAGAGAGAGAGACAGAAAGATTTCTCGCTCCAGGCGGTCCAAATTTTTGTTACGCCCATGTTAACGTTACATTAGAAATTTAGAATTTAAAAATAGAAGAATCATACGATGGAAGTCTTTAAAGAGAAATGCAATAGATAAGGATAGGAAAGGAAGCCATTTTGAAAAGAGGGATATAAACATTATAAGCATTATAAAGAAAGGTTGAATTTTCTCACAGATAAGCAGGATAATTAGTAATAAAAATCCATAAAAATGGATTCTCTATAACTCCTTTCTCCTTCTGAACGTTCGTATTTAACAATATTCCTTTCTTTATTTTTATTTTACATTTCAAATATAAGGCATCCATTTAAAATATTGAAAAGAAAATTTTATTAATACATAACGCAATGAAAAGGGAACAGTTTTATCATTCAAAAATACGTTTATTCTATAGGGAATATTTTGATACCTAAATGTCCAATATAAGGAGGAACTTTTAAATCGAATGCCAATGTACATACTTTTATAATAATTTGCCAAGAAATATTTTTAATTATGAGAGCAAACAAAATGTAAAATAAAAAAATAATATGAGAACAAGCTGTTCTCTTCTCAAATTGTATGTCTAAAGTGACGTATCAAGACTTTAAGAGTTCAAACCTATACTCCCAAAATATGCATGATATATAGTATACTTCCGTTGTGTGCTTTATGGAGACTAACTTTTTTCATCACGATGAAAATTTAAGTGTCCTCTATCTTCCTTAGGTAAAAAGTCGGGCGAGATTTGATATCCGTGGCATCCTCGTAAACAAAAGACTGGTTTTTTCTGCTCCTGAAATAGATACATACAACAGATTGTTGGTGATATCCAAAATCACTAAATGTCTTGTTGAAAATAAAGTGCGGAGAAAATGAAGAACAGTATTAGATATTTGTTACTATTATTTTCTATATATTTTATTAGTTTATTTTATCATTATTAATCATCAATAATTAATATTATTAATGAATATTTACTTTATTTTTCTATACATTGGTAATTTTCCACAAACACCTCTATTTTTTTTCTCTCGTGCAAGTTAGAATATTGAGTTTGAAATTTAAATACATTTTAATCATTTTTAATTAAATATTGTTTAGGAAAAATCTACTTGACTCAACACTTTAAAATGTGATTACCTATATAAAATTGAAAGTCTTTCAATTTAAAATATCTAAATTTGGAAATCTTTCTATATGCATCGCTGTTAAAAAGTTGTGAAATTTTGGCCGTGACTTTTTTTAATGACAGATTAAATACCAACTAAAGTATTCTTTTCAATAATTCACAACAATAATTGAAGGAGAATACAAATTTCACAAATAAATTGTCATATTGAAAGTTTTATTTCCTAAAAACACATTGAAGGATTAAGCATGTAATCATTATTAAGAATTTCTATTAAAATTTGAGTGCCTTTCATAAGAAAAAGCAATCACGTTTAAAAGCACATTGTAGGAAAATAATGATTGATAACTTTCAATAACAAGTCCTTACTTTGATGAATTTTGAATTTAATTTATAACATCACATATAGAAGAGTGACCACAGTGGTACCCAGTCGAATACCGAAGTTGTAAATTATTTAGAAAATATATTTACAGTGGATAAAAAAAATCTTTTTATTTTATTCTAAATCATTAGACAAGTGTTGCCGATCAATTGAATATCTTTTGCTTTCGTTAACACTTCTTTTCGAATAAAATTCATGAATTTTAATTTTTCTAGATTTTTAAATTGAACAGAACCACTTTCTTGCAACGAGTCACACATGGTTGTTTAAATTTTCGGCAATTTTTACGCAGAAGATTTTAGAATTTGCCTACTTTCAAGCTCTCTAGCATTTCAATCATATAAAATAAGGTTTACTAAAAAAATTAATTGTTAGCAAGCTTAACCGCTTTAAATTTGCACCCATTTTACATTAATATATTTTTTTATGATACATCACGCTCAGTTTTTGTAGTGTATCCCTTAATAGTTGATACATTATTAACTTGATTTAACAATCTCATACCATAAAATGGAACACCCAACTTTCGATTTAGTAACAATGTTGGTGGTTGCCCTGTTACTAATTCAGGGGAATCGAAACGCAAACAGTCAGAGCCGCCTGAATCGCTTCCAATTGAAATGCACAATATTACGCAATAACACAGCGCCCTTTTACTACGCTGAGGTCCATAACATGTCACATGCGGCAAGTTTCTCTACGGTAAGTCACACCAGCGGCATGTCTCGTCTGCGGCATGGCACAACTGTAGCATCTCTACCTAGCGGCTTCTCTCACCAGCGGCAAGGGATTCAACCAATATTATTTCTGTGACCAGTCAAAAGGGTGCATTCCCGCCCCCACAACCCGTTGGAAGAGGTGTAAGGGTGTATGACCTTACATTATTTCTGTGATAATTCACAGGGGTACCTTTCCGCCCCCTTGCGAGACGTTGGAAAAGGGGTTGGGGAGTGACCTTATATTATTTTGTGTGACCAGATACACGGGTGACCAGATACAAAGATGTTCTTACTTGGACACTCTATAATGTACGAGGTTTGTTAAAAAGGTGCATTTTCAAATTTAGCGGCCTACGTACATTCGAATTTTTGGTTTGGTTATATTGGTACACATGTCTCCGTCATATGTTGACATCATCAGCCATTTTTCATATTTCATTTTTTTGGAGAAATATAAACGTTAGATGTGTTTTGGTGTGCATGACGATTTTTTGCTATCGAAAAAATGGTTAAAAAAATCTGTATTAAATTTTGTGTCAAAAATAAAATTAAGTGCTCCAAAGCACTTGAAATGTTGACTGTGACATTCGGCGAATCTACTTGGAGCAAGAAAAGTGTTTATAAGTAGTTCAAGCTTCTGACAGAAGGCCGAGAAGGTGAACAAATATACCCATGCAGGAATCATGGATATATGGTTATGACGTCGAAACTACGGCTCAATCGTCTCAGTGGAAACATCCTGAAGCCCGAAGACCGAAATAAGCACGCCAAGTTCGGTCAAATGTGAAGGATTTCATCGCTGTTTTCTTCGATTACAATGGCGTGGTGTATCATTAGGTCTTGCCAGCAGTTTGTACGGCCAGTAATGAATATTACTTTGAAGTTATGCACCATTTTCTTGAAGCAATTCGAAAAAAACGCCCCGATTTGTGGTGAAACAATTCATGGCTTTTGCATCACGACAATGCACCTGCTCACACATCGTTGCTTGTTCGTGATTTTTAGGCCAAAAACAACATCATATTCATGCCTCAGCCAGCGTATTCACCGGACATGCCCCTCTGTGACTTTTTTCTGTTCCCAAACTGAAAAGACCCATGAAAGGATGGCGCATATCAGAAGTGCTTCGTAGATTAGAAAAAGCGCTGGCACAAGAGTATTCTATCTGAGGGGGATTATTTTGAAGGGGACAAAATAGATATTGATGAATAAATCAATATTCTTCGACAAAAATAAAAACTCACCTTTTTTAACAAACCGCGTACATTAAAAATAATGGAAGAGTAAATCACTGTGTAGAGTTGCTTTTCGGGCCAAATTTTTTCGGCATATTATTAATAAAATATGTTTATAATAAAAAATAGATTTTTGACAAACATTTAAACAAATTTTTATTTATAGTTATTTAAGTAGTTTTTATAATCGTTACATTTTTAAAGAGTCGGCTGATTTTGCTCGACGATGATAATTCCTCAACATGGTCAAATATGCCTTCCTGTAAATTCAGTTTGATTAGGTTTAAAGTCCATATCTGATATTTTACAACTGTACAATAATAAAAGTGATTTCTTCTTTAACATTTCCACCAAAGGCGAAAATGACATATTATTCATAGAAAGATATGAAAAAGGTACTTCCAGATTGTTTCATCGAAATGATGGATTTTATTAATTGTCTTCTCAGCAAATGTTTAACAGTTTAGTTAAGCTTTCACATAATGTGATTTTTTTCTACATTATTTTTCTATAAGATGTATAAAAAATGTTCACAGTTTAATAAGTGTTATCTTAAAATGTATTAGAGAATAATATTGCTTATATTACTTGAATCGACCAAACGCAATCTTGTTTATTCAAGTATCAGATACTCGGAGGTATTAAAAAGACAATTAGTATATATTTTTCTTTATAATATGATAATTATTATCGCTCTAACATTTAATGATTCAATTACCATTTCCTCATTAGTTTGTAGGTCTTACATGTATGCGTATATATAATTCCAAGCATTGCACAGTGCATACAGCTATGGTTGCATTATAGAGCCAAATGTAGAAAATTATTATGGAATTTTTAAGATTTTTCGATAAGTTGAAAAGCAAGTGAAAATAGCTAAAGAATATAAAGGAAGATTGGAGGAAAAATTGTAGTATATAGTAAAGCTGGTTTTAAAATAAGATCAAACCAATTTTCACAATTTTTTAAACATCTATTCGTAAACTACTGATACATTGAATCTAGATTGAATTGCAACAAAATTATATATAAAAATCTAATAATCTACTATTCATTTATTCTGTTCACATTGAAGCTCCTACGCTTCAGATCGATTTTCCCGTGTTTTTCATTTTGCGACTTTTCTTGTCATGTCAATGTGACTAATTTTCTACTTTACATTAAAATAATTGAATTTTAAAAATCATGAATCATTATTTAAAAATAATCAATTTTTAATGACTTAGTTAGAAGTTCCTAATTTAAGAAGACTTTAATTTTAAATCAATTTTGGAATTGTTTAATTTTTAATGTATCAAGTATGAATTAATTGTTTTTAAAGTATCCAATTCGAAATCATATAATCCACGAAATTTTAGCATATCTGACCTTCAAAGGCATACCGTTTCAGATCCTTCAATTTTGAACGCGAAAATGACAGGGATATGTGTTTTTGACAGAAGTCAGATGTTTAGTAAAAAATGTATCCAATAACTTTGAATGGCAAATTATACTGCATGCTATGACACTTATTAATAATATATTTATTATTTTTTCAATTTCTATAATTCGAATTTAAAATTATAGTTTTAAATGTGCAATTCTTAAAAAATTAGATTTTTGAGGTCTTACAAGTAGAATAAAAAATAGTAGTCTCAGATTAAAATAAAGTAAACTCGTGCCTATTTAAAGGGCCGCTAAACGTAAAAATTGGTTTATGTCAAGACCGGAGGGGGCCCAACTGCTTACGCTAGTGTCGTGGGGTGATTTTTGTCAAGCTGCGTTCATTGGCTGCGCCGGGCTTTTGTCGATGCGCGCACTGTAAGCACGTGTACGTACTTGCGCTCCATGCACGTCAGTGGTTTTCAAACTTTTTCTTGACATTCTGCATGACAAAGACAACATTTCCTTGAATTAGAAAGTATATGTTCTAAGATAAGAAAATACTGAATGTTAAGCGACATAGTTTTAGAGATTAAAAAAACTAGTCTTTTTTCTACTTCCCTGTGAAAAGGCGCGAGTATATACTTATTAATTGTTTAAATAATAGCTAAATATCTAAAAAAAATCCTCTTAACAGTCATTTACTGTGTTATTAACTACAGAAATAGTATAATACATAGTAAGGAGGAGAGCACGGTCTTTTCATAGTGAGGGTAATGTTTTCGGAACGAGTGGTATGTGAGGACCGAAGGCCGGACTGGATCATACCTTTCGAAAATATTGCCCAAACCCTGAAAGCGGCTCTCCTACATGGCATGTGCTGCATTTTTTTGCAGTACTGTCGCACCTGTCACTTCACATATCGCCAGCTTCCACCATATTGTAATCCTCGTTGCACCTCACTCAAAATATCGGAATATCTCCGTCTCTTGATAATCATGTGCCACGTCGCCAATTCAAAAGAGAGAGTTTAGGTTTTATCCGCAGGCAGTAGAACCATGGACGTATAAATTAACGGGACGGAGCAAGAAGTCCCATGTTAGGCGAGAGGGTTGACTTGGTACATCGGGAGGGGTCAAGTTATCCCCACTGCTTCGGGTGGTCGACTCTGATTGGCTAGTAGTAGGCATGTGAGCCGCGCGTCATTTGAAATGGAATTCTGAATATTATGTCTATGAAAGAAAACTAGAATCGTTGCAAATACCTTAAATGACCATTGTTATTTTACGTAAGAAATAATGAGCTTAATATAAATGAGCTGATAAGATGAATGAATATTTTCCCAATCGATTTTATTCATAGAAAGGGATTAGTAACAGAATGAATGAAAACTTATAAAAAAAACGTTTATAAAATTTGATATGCACATTGTTTAAACGAAAATCAATTCTAATGCGCTAAAATCGTAGTGAAGTACCATACATTTCGTGAGTAAGTTGATATTATTGTTTTATGTCGTTCAGACTACGAAGCCCATTGTACCATTTGTGTCACTTTGTGATGTATGTATCCTAGAATAAAGAATGTAGAATTTATAAGTTGTTTTAGGAGCATTCCAGTTATCAAAATAGAAAAAAGAAAATTACCCAAACAAAGACCCATTTCTAAAAATTACTAAGTTCATTAAACATCTTGTTTAAAATAATATTTAAATAAAATAAGGTATCTTTTGGTAAATGGATTTAAACATTAATGCCTTAATTAAAAGAAAGTTTAGTATTCATAGACTAACCTGCAGATTGGAACAAATCTTTACTTAATGTCTCTGTCTTAAAATTTCTTAAAGACATGCTATCTCGAAAAACTACTGAAAAATCATTCAATTAGTAGTAAATAAAGTAGTAAATAAGCTATCAAGGTATACGAATTTATCAACTCGTTCAATTCTCTCATCATTTAGTACAATGTTGCATATTGTTTTCTCACTCTTT
>JAWWLR010010201.1:0-11572 GCA_035041075.1 Acraspis erinacei
AAAAAATTAACTTTTAAATCAGAAAGAATTTTTCACAAAAGTGTTGAATTTTAATGCAAGAATCAAACAGATAAATATTTTTTTAAGGTAATAAATTTTTAACAATTTTTTAAGCAACTCCCTTTAGAAATTTATCCCATTTCATAGAAATGACTGCTTTATTAATAACTCTTTTTTTGTAATTAATCAGTTCATCTGTTAATTTATCTTTTTGTTCGAAAATTTAACTATTTGAAAGAGAATTAGTTTTCTTTTAAATAATTTTTTTACCTGAAAATGTAACTATTTCATTTTTACAGGAAAATTCACCTACTTTCTTAAAATTGATACATGTTTTTAAAAATCTTCCTGGTCTGATTATAAATTAAAATATTTGTTTATAGTAGAATTATTTTGATAAAAATTGAACAACTTTTTTCAAAGTTATGCTTTTTGGTTGAAAATTCAAATTTTTTTTTAATTTCTTATTTTTAGGTCAATGATTTAAGCAGTCGTTTGATAATTAAGTTTCTTGTTGAAAACTCATATTTTCGAGTTCAAAATTCTACTTTATTCAATAAAATGTTCAGATTATATCGTATAGCATATAGTCGTTATCACTTAGAATATAAGCGGTCACGGTTTTCCTTCCCAGATATTTTTATTTCATCTGAGTCAATTCAAGGTAAAAATTTTCTTAATAAATCAAAGGGACCATTTTTTAAACAAAATATATACCGAGGTTCTGGTTGTTCGTAACCCACCTTAACTTGATTGCATTATAAAATTGTGCCCGTGACTGATAATATTTAGGAAATTTACGGAAGAAGTCGATTTCGCGAATTTGATAGAAGTCGATAATTCATGGATTTCACGGCATTCACGAAAATAGTTGCATTTCCCGAAATTTAAATAATTCCTAAAATTCAAGAAAATCGTAGATTTCAAAGAATTCACGAAATTCTAGGAATTTTATAAAATTTAAAGATTTATGACATTATAATTCTAATTCCAAGAATTTCGTGAATTCATTGTATTCCTTGAATATCTTCGATTCCATGAATTCTGCACATTCCTTGAATTCTGCAAATTCCACGAGTTCCGCTTATACCTAGAATTCCGAATTTCCCTACATTTTGTGAATTTCTTCATTCATATAAATTCTATTAATTTGTTTAATTCTTGAAATTCCCAGAATTCGGCGAATTGCTTGAATTCCTTGAATTCCATAGATTTCGTGAATTTTTTAATTTGCCGGAAATGTCCCAGGGATATTCTGGATATCCTGGGGATAACCTGGGAGATAAATGGTATCAAATGGGATATCCCGGTACATATTATTGCTGTGAGGGAAAAAATAGTCACTAGTGACTTCCCTGGTGGTCAGCCAGTGATAATATATTTTCCACTCAAAGTATTAACATGTTACAAGCGGAGCAGGTAACATTATCTCGTAATTGTAATCACATGCTTGTAACAAAGAACAAAGAACAAAGAAAATTTGTACGTGAAAATAAAAATTAAACATTTAGATTCAAATAATTAAGTAAAATGTTTGTATTCTAATGAAATCTTGTTATACAAAATAAGCGGAATTATTACTATTGTGTTTAAATTATATATATATATATGCGTTCAAAAGTTTTCTATAGCACATATCCATATACATATAGAAAGTCTTTTATATAGAAAAACTTTCTTATTTGATGACATATTGTAAAGAATAGAAACTTTGTATATTTTACATGAATTTGAAATTTTTTGGCCAATGCCAATGCTTCTTCAAAAAAAGTTTCATTTTTTTAAAGTCAGTTTGAAAAAAATAATTTTCTGGAGCACATAGAAAAGAAAATATTTTTTAGTGTTTTATGGTGCTTTGTGTTTAAAGTTTAGCGAAAGATTAAGGGAATACTTACAAATTCTAAAACAATTAAGCGAAGTAAAAGAGCAATTCCATGTAATCATCAATCTCACGAATTTCATTTATTGTTTGTAATTTCTATTAAGCCTTGACAATCAAATTTAAAAACTGAATTTTCAAAAAAAATCCTTTTTTGATTTTCCTAAATTTTTTAAATACATAGCTCCGAACTCTACCTTTTCCATTATTTTCGAAATAATCTTAAACCCCTATAACTGAAACTTATGCTCGAGACTTAATTCTCGTTTTGCAGAAAGCTTTAAATAGATATATAATCTAATTTCTCATAAACTATAGGTCTTAAAAACTAAAATTCGAATACTGAATAAGGTCAAGATTTCCTGCATCGTAATAGCGTACATTTAGAGATATCCAGGATCAACGACGTGGACGCAGCAAAGCCAAAATAAAATTATGTTTGAAAAAGGATTGCTCAAATAGAAAGAATTTAACTCCAGGATATAAAAATATCATAAACAGAGTCTATTACCAGCAGATAAAGTAAACCTTTCACCATTATATATAAAGCGGAACTTGAAAAACAAATCGTCACAGCAATTAATATTTCAGAGATCAAAGCTTTAATGAACATATTTGAAAAGTTTCCTAAACTGTTTGATGCGAAAATAAGAGAAGCTGTTTTTTATTGACCAAAAATTAGAAATCTTTTGAAAGAAAATCAATTCCAAAAAAATAGTGATTAAAGGTCGATTTCAGCTGGGAAATGTTTTAGAGAGGATACGAAAAAATATCTAGGAAATGGGGTAGATCCTAATCACTTGAGTATAATTGAAAATATGGTATAAAATTTCAAAACTATTAGATAGTAATTTAGGCGATTTTAGTGACGACCAGGGTGCAATATTCCACCAGGGTTTAAAAGATATTGAAAGGAGATATGCAGGTGTTTGGGATAGCCATATGTTGGCAGGCTAGTGATGGTCGCTGAAGAGAGACACGTAATACCAAGACAAAAAGAAAACTGCAAACGTTACTTACAAATAAGCAAACGCATTATCACTCTTAAACTAAACGAACATCAAGTGGCTACTTACAAAGTTTTAAAGCTCTTTGAGAATTGTGAAAAGCGAGGCGCCCACCAAAGGGAGCAGAAGCTTGCTGCGTCCACGTCGTTGTTGCCAGTTTCGCTAAATGTAGGATCTTACGACGCTGGAAATATTTACCTTATTGAGTATTCGAATTTTAGTTTTGGAGACCTAAAGTCTACGAGAAATAAGATTAAATATCTGGCTAAGACATTCTGCAAAACAAGAATTAAGTCTCCAGCATAAGGTTGGATTGTCTTTTTCTGAGATTACAGGGTTTTAAAGACCCACTTGTAAGTCTTTTTTTATGGTAATGGGGCTATAATGTTATGAAGTTTCTGGGATATAGACTATGGGGTTTTAGATTTATAGGATTATGCACTTTCGTGGCTGTGGAGTTTGAGGTATTAGGTTGTACGGAGCAATTTTCTTATGATACACTTCAGGATTATGGAGGTTAAGGGTTTTTACTTGAGATTGTTGGGTTTTATAGTTTAAAAATATTTTTTGAGGCTAGAAGAAAAGTTGACGTGCTGGGGCAAAACAGGTTTCGGATTCGGTTTCAGCGACCCAAAAAACATATAATCCACTTGGTCTATTTTAAGGAACCCTCTACTTATGTTTGGTGCTCCTGGGTTATTAAAAGTCCAGAAGGTAATTTAACAAAAAATTATTATAAACAGATTTCTTGATCAGGAGGTTATTTGAATTATAATTTTCATAATTTATTTTCTTAAAAAGTGGCTCTAATTAACGGTCTCACTGATAGAAGTGTTAAATCAAGCGATATTTAATTCGGCAAAGAACATTCAGGTCAACTAAAAATTACCTTCATGCAAAATAATTACTCATTTCAATTAATAAATAAATTCATCAAAGAAAGAATCCACGAAATTAGTCATAACTCGTCCAAAAATCAAAAATAGAATGAAAGTTACAATAAAGCGTCTTAGGGAACGTCTTAGGGTTTCTTTAAAAAAAATATATATTAATTTTAATGTAAGTTGATGCAGTTCATTTTGAGCTCCATTTTTTCATTTCACCCAACTGCAAGTATGAATTTGGTACCTACAATATTCCATAATTTCCAATTTTTTCAAGCTTTCGCAGTATTTTAAAGTCAATTGATATTTAGGGATTGCTCGAAGACCATAAAGTTCTGCAGATATTTTGCGTGGGAAAAAATTTTGCTATTATACATTTCCGATTGAAGCTAATGCTAGGATTAGATTTTATGCGGAATCTATTTAATAAGGAAAGTATGAACTTTTAATGATATTACGATTTTTTGAAATTTATTTACACAATTAATTATTACATCGCAAGGAATCATTATTCAAATATCACTTATTTAATTAGGTATTCTTACTAGTTTGCCAATATTCTATAAATATTGATTTGAAAAAAAAATAACTTACACAAGAGACATGAAAATGGATGAAATAATTAGGCGAAATTCGAGGAGTTGTTCAGTAAAAGACTAACAACATTTTTTTGGATTAACAAAACAAAATTTATTTCGAAGCCTAGAATGAAAATGTTTATCTACACACAATAAATTCAAACATGAAATCTGAAGTTAATGAAGAACTTTTAACTTTTTATTTTCAAGCAAAATTTTTGCAGTAAAAATAGATAGCTTAACAAAATAATTCACTTCTCTGGTTATCTATGATTTATTTATAACTAAAAAGTCAAAAAGAGTTTTCTATTTTTACAAGAAATCCACAACTTTCAAGCATTATTCTCAAAGAAGATTTTTGTGAACAATAATAAATCGTTTAAAAATTAAATCTCTGAAGAGGTTGACACGTTATCCCGAAAGGACCGCGCCCTCAGATTCATCGAAGTCTTCTTCGAGTCGAAGCGACTCTCCCGTGAGAAAATTTCTGTAGGGCCCGAGATGGTTCCAGTCTAGTTTTTCTATCTTTCATTAGCCTCTGTTATAGACAGTTATTCAAGCACTACCTATTGACAAGGAAGCTCACCGGCGCGAATAGGATACATGCAAAGGTTCAATGAACATTGGACCTATATTAGCCTAGAATATGCTATTAAAACACTTAAGTAATTAGGAGATCATGTATTCTTTTTACGCAAAAGTGGATATGAAGCTCTTCGTCAGTAAGAAGAAGGGTTTCATCCTCCAGCGAACATACCAGCCGTTTGAGCAAGACTACCTTCGCAGATTGCCCATACTGTCAACATGAGAACTGGATATTCATCTGTATAACAGAACTACCTTTTTCGAAAGGAAGACGGGGATATGGCAAGGTAACTCTCGAGAGTCAGAGAGAGGTTTGTCCTTGTTTACTGGGTCGCCTTACTGTCCGACGACCTGATCTCGAATTCCTTCTTTGGAAAGCCCGGCGCATTTGAGCCTCTCTTACTTTAAGGTCTAGTGTTTAGTTGATAGAATTTAAGATAGTTGCCTACTAAATGAATAAGCGTCGTCTGCGAGGGATTTTTCAATCTACCAATACAAAATTATTGCTCAGTTTGCGAGCAGCATATAACAGACCCTAAAATTGATATTCACGCCATGTAAGGAATGATTAATCATGTGGAACGGAGCTTACGTTTACTAGTTTAAAATTATTTAAAACTGGGCGACCTGGGCCTAAGGGAGATTCCCGGATTTCTTTTGAAGTCATATCTTTAATTACACCACTGTATAGGTTTATTTTCACCCGTTTTTCAACCTCAGAATCAAACTCATCTCTTATTGTATATATTCCACGAAGAAGTCTATTATTTTTCTCGAATATTGCAAGGATTTCACCATCGGCTGTTGTTAATACAGTTTGTGCTTCCTTTGGAACCGGTAAAAGGGCATTATATCTTCCTCGCACTTGAATTGGTTGCTGCCGAGGAAAAGTATGTTGCCGAATCTCGAATAGATGATTCGGATTTACGTTGGGAATAAGCCGAATAAATCTCAGTTCTTCAAGCGTAAGCCCTGCTAGGCGCAACACAGCATGAGTGGCAGTAGGAGACTTGGAACTGGCTCGCAGAGATTTCTCGTTCTTAGGAGAAGACTTGACTGAAGAATGTGGTCTGACAGGAGGAAATATTACTTATAATAATAATAATAACTATTTACATAATATAATACAATAATAATTCTTAATAATTAAATAAATAAATAAAAGAATACCTTTCTAGTAAATAACGTCTTTCAGGATTGTTTGCCAGACAAGGACCGGCCCGAGGAACAAAAGTAATAGGCTCGCCATTAGGTAAACACTCAAACTGCGAACTTAACTCTGCAACAAATAACACAGGATTATATACGATTCGTTCTTGATTTTTCTTATTTCCCGATAAAATAATCTAACGTTTTAATCATTTGGGTTAAAAATAAACTTTATATTCTAAGCAAAGTTGAAAGATAGAATTCCATAAGGACCTGAATCACCTTTGCACGATTTTGTTACACAAAGAACTAGCAATTGTTTAAAACAATGATCTTATCGACATCCCTGTTGTATCCCAAGGGATGACAGCTCGCAGTCCCTTCCTTTCTTTGAATATTCACGCGCTCCGATTCCAAATAACTATTAGTATTAAGTTACGCCACGCGCTGCGTGACGAAAGGACCCCGGCACGAGGATCAGTCCCGCGGTCAGTTCATCAGTACATTGTCGACTTGTACAGAGCGAGAATCCTGACCTGTTCCCGAGTCTATACTCGGGCCAATTCCTCACTAGTTCGTGCCAGGCGAACATCTCACTCAGCTTCTTTTTCCGTTTGTTTCGAATTTCACATTTCGCTGCATTTGTAAGCGGGTGTTGAATAGTGAGAAATAAAATTGGCGTACGAAATTTCAGGATTTTAAAAATTTTGAATTCTAAATCTAAGGATTTGCCGGGTCCGGCGTTCCAATTTTTCCTTTTACCCGTCACAATAAATTCCCTCAGTACTGCTATGAGCGAATCGAGTAATTTACAACATGACATCAATAAATCAATTTAAATAACTAAGTCCCCTCACTCACAATCCTCACTGTATGGTCGGAGTTTAATTTCTTTTCATTTCTAATTTCCGGATTTCGACTCACGATTCTCTCGGAAGATCGGAGACGAACAAATTGCACGTGGATTAAATAGGCCCCCTCGCTGTACGATCGGATTTTTATTTCGTTCAATTAGTAATTTCTGGTTTCGCACTCACAAATCTCTCGTAATATCGAAGGAGAACAAAATTCAATTTAATTCAGTAAGTCCCCGCTCTGATGATCCTCGCTGTAGGATCTAGGCTTAGTTCTATTATATTTATAATTCCGGGCTTCTCACACACCATTTTCTCATAGGATCCAAGGAGAATAAAATCCAATTTCATTAAAAGAGCTACCTTACTAATGCTTCTCGCTGTAGGATCTGAGTTTAATTATGTTCTATTTATAATTTCCAGCTTCCCATTCGCGATTTTCTCGTAGGATCGTAGAAGGAATAAAAAGGGAATTAAAAGAAAAATTAAGTCCCTCCCACGATTCTCGTGTAACCTCAGAGAAAAAAAACATTCAATTTCATTAACTAAGTCCCCTCACTCATGATCCGCGTTGTAGGATCACATTTGAACACCACTAAATTTCTAATTCCCGGTTTCCCACTTATGATTCTCTCTTGGCATCGGATGATCAATCGGGGCCCGCTCAAATCTGTTTTCAAACATTAAAAGTTGAAGTAGATTCTGTCGACACTCTTACAGTATCGGAGAATCACTCTTGCAACTCAACTCTGTGGCAGCCTAATTTTCGTCCTACCGTTGATGAACAACAAATCCCGCTTACCTCTCGATCAAATGTAGGATCAGATGCAGCTCCGAAAAATCTAATTAATACACATATTAATTTGTTGTCAACATCCTCCCTATTTGTTGTCTCAGGGTCCTTGTTCATCATCATAAATAAGTACCCTCTTAATTTACAAACAATTTTATAGGACAAACATTGAAAAACATTACCTTGGAAAATTGTATTAGGTTCCGAAAAAATAGGAGATATTTGTTTTTTCTTTCGAAGGTCACGGTTTTCCATATTTTGACGGTGATCAAAAATTCAATATTTAATTTTAAAATAAGGTGAGAATTAAGAGTCTTCCAATCGAGTTGCTGAATTGGTCCCAAAGAGATTAGAATAAAAGATAGTATGGTACGAATATTGCAACAATACGGACACTTTTCGAATTCTATTTTTTATAATATTCACATTTTGGATTCCACCAGTAGGGATAGAATGTATTTTAAACTGATTAAATGATAATTTGAATATAGGTAAGAAATGCAATTAGAATCATAGATATATTATTATATTCACCAATAGAATTAATGACGATGGTAAAGAAGAACACGAAAGTAGTGATAATCCTCATGTTTTCTGATCAGAAGAAAAATTGATTAATGCAATAAATAAAAATTCTATTAAAAATGTAACTCATGAATATTCTAGTGCTTTATTAGAATCTATAACACATACAATGTATGTTCGTTATCTTTGGCACTATGTACGTCAAGTGTGTCCTTCGCGGATATTGACATTTCATTAGAGTCAGTTTCAAGGAAAAAGATGTAAAAACTAAATTCTTCTGAATTTGATATGAAAATTTATTAAATCTTTCATGGTAAAGCGAAATCAATTTTTTGCTTAAATTTTTCAATTGAACACAAATTTCGTAATTTATAAAATATTTGAAAAAGGAATTGTCTAATTTCTGAAGGCAGACAAATTTTATATTTTCGAAATATATCCAAATTCAAACGAAACTCAAATAACTATTTAAAACATTTCAAAGAGCCAGGTTATTCTATTTATTGAAAAACAACAATTTTTATCACGGAATACAAATTCAACAATGAGCTTTTAGCTATAATTATAAAACTTCATTCAAAATAGTTCATTTTTAACAAAATTATTCAAGTTTGCTCCACGGAGTTGAATTTTCAACCAGAAATCTGAATTCAGAACAAGAAATGTAATATTTCGTATTTAAACTATGAATGATTTTAATTTTTTTAAAAAGAAGGAAATTTGTCTAAAAAGACTATTTTAAAGAAAATAGTTAAATCGTCAACCAAACCCGATTAAGTCCTTACCAACTATTTGCATGCTTAGCCCCAAAAGGAAATTTGGGAAATTACTTTTTTTTCTCGAAAGCTTTCAAAAATCCTTAAAAGCTTTTTTCCTAATCTTCCAAAATCTGCATTTCGCGTAAAAAAAGGATATTTGATCAATATGTACTTATTTTCACATTTTTTCGAACCCAATCTTTTAAAATAAAAGCTGAATAATTTAAATATTTCCCACAAATCTAATCGCAAATAGCAGTAATATTTGTTTTTTGACAGTGTAAAAAATTTATAAATTCTAGTGTGAAAGCAAAATGTTAGGAACGGAATTATTTCCCATTATTGAAAAATCATTTTTTATTAAAATTTAAACTTTTATCAATAACACAGATCCACGAAAAAAATTTTGCAACCCAAAAGAAACCACTTAAACCATACATATTTGAGGTAACTGAATCTGAATCCGGGGTCAATTTGAACCCATCAGGTTAGGATGAAGGTCAAGTAAAGGTCAAAATAAGAAAAACTATTGGACCGGACAAAACCAATGCACCTTTTTTTGGATCAAAATCGACCGACACTGAAATTCTTAACGGATTTTTATTTTTGACAAAGAAATGGCCGTAAGGCTTCCAGGTATGACGAGCAACTGCGGATATTTTATTTCCATCCAACATTAATTTGTTATTTAACAACAAAGTTACGACTTTTTGTTGCTAAACTTTTTCGTGATAACATTTCTTCTCAGACTTTCATATTCATTAAAAAGGTCATAAATATGTAATAACAAACTGTAAATAATTTGCAGAGGGTAAGAGTAACAAAAAAGATTTTTAATAATGTTATAAACAAGTTAAGTGACAGAAGTCGTTTTTTCATGATTCGCAATATTTATCTAATTTTAACCCATATCTTTTGCATGAAGTATCACAGTTAATGATGTGCGTTTACAATAAGTTAAGAATAGCTAATGATTAAAAATTATTTAAACAATTTTTATAAACATATGCATATTTCTACGATTTTTGTATTAATAGGTTTGATATTTTTGCGAAATTATGACGACATGTCATACAAAAGACTCTTTGCTACCATATTTTTTATACTGAAGAAAAAGTGCCAATTATTTAAACAATTTTAATAAGCAAATGCACATTTTGAGCATTTTTTAATTAATAGGTTTTTTTCGGAATTAATTCGAAAAGTCTGGCAAAAGACCCCTTGCTATCATATTTTTAATAGTGTCGGAAACTGATGATTATTTAAACAATTTTCATAAACAAATGCACATTTTGACCATTTTTTCATGAATAGGTTTGATTTCTTTCGGAATCAATGCGAAATACTCTTCGCTGTCATATATTTAAATAGTAACAGGAACTGGTAATTTGTTAAATCATTTTTTATGAACAAATGCACATTTTGAACATTTTTGATGAATGGGCTTGATTTTTTTTGCTGAAAAACGGCCGTTTTCAGGGCCAAATGAATCAAGAATAGCTGCGCGTATGATTTTGCAACAAAAAATCAAGCCTATTCGTAAAAAAGGCTAAACTCTACATTTGTTTATAAAAATTGTGTAAATAATTATCAGTTTCAGTCATCATTAAAAATATGATAGCAAATAGTCTTTTGCAAGAGATTTCGAAATAATTCCGTAAAAAAAATCAAACCCATTAATAAAGAAATCGTCCAGATGTGAATTTGTTTATAAAAATTGTTTCAGTAATTAACACTTTTTGGTCACTATGAAAAATATAATAGCAAGGTATCTTTGGCAAGCCATTTCAAGTTGATGTCACACAAAAAAAATCAATCCTATTTATGGAAAACTGGTTAAAATGTGAATTTCTGTATAAAAATTGTTTAAACAATTAACATTTTTGGTCAGTATGAAAAATATGACAGCAAGGAGTCTTTGGAAAGCATTTGAAGTTGATTCCTCAAAAAATCCAGCCTTTTTATAAAAAAAATGGTAAAACTGCAATTTTTTATAAAAATTGCTTAAATAATTTGCAATCTTTTACTATTCTTAACTTATTGTAAGTGCACATCATTATCTGTAATGCTTTATACAAACGCTATGGGGTAAAATTAACTGATCAATGCGAATTACGAAAAAAAGAGTTTTGTTCATTTATTTATTTATAACATTATTAAACATTTGTGTTGGCACTCTAACCTGCTGAAAATTATTTTGAGTTAGTTATGACACTGATTTATGACCTTATTTAATGAATTTGATAGTCTGAGAAGAAATGGTACCGCGGAAAAGTTTAGATACAAAAAGTTGTAACTTGGTTGTTAAACAACAAATTTTGGTTAAACAAAAATAAAACATCCACGGTTACTCGTTATACCTGAGAGCCTTAAGGACAAATCTAAAGAAAAAAATCCGCCCGATTCGCGGGCACATTCTCATGGCGCGCTGCGCATATGAGCACAGACCATTTAAAAGAAAAGTTCAAAGCATCGACACGTGGAATTTGGTGATTGTGAAATCTCTTTTGTTAAAGCTCCTTCGGCCTTAACGAATGCATTCTCATCACGTGTCTCGTGG
>JAWWLR010010225.1:0-11571 GCA_035041075.1 Acraspis erinacei
ACATAGAAAAATTTCCAGAGGTACCGGCTCAGGGATCGAACCCCGGACCTCTGAGGTGAAGTCCGAGCGTCTAACCATTATTACTATTATTATTATTATTATTTACTACAATACTCTCTGAGAATAACGGTAGAAGGTTGTTGTTCCTTCTAAAATAAACTTTTTCCACTTTTCACTTAGACCGAGATAAAAAATTAAAAAATTTTAATTAAGTAAAACTATTTAAGCAAAATATTATTGCTTGGGACTATCTTTTTCTACAGCAATGCTAGAAAGTTGCTGTTTTTTCAATTTTCCACTTGTTGCCATATTTTCACTTATTCAGATGCTTCATTATAATTTTTCTGACATTTTGACATTTATTTTTCATTTTAGTCACTTACGAAAAATAAATAAACAAAAGAAGTAATTTATTTAACAATATTTGCGTTTCTAAAAAGATATTTTGCTGAAATAAAAAATTTAATTCAAGTACGAAATATGAAAATGAATGAAGTGAAATAAATTTGCTTTGTAGTAGTTACTGATTGTAAGCGCTTTTTGTAAACCAATATGAATAATTGTTCTTAACTTTAACGTGCAAAAAATTTCAAAATTTCTGAAAGACCCACTACTTTCTAGAATTGCTCTAGGAGAAGAAACTTATAATTTATAATAAATTGTGTAAATAATTATGTTTTTCATTTTGCATAAATAATTATCTTATTAATTCAGAAGTGGACAAAAAACTTAAATTTCAGAGAAAACGCAACTACCTAACATTATTGTAAAATAAGCTAGTCATAAGCAATAATTTGTTCAAACAATTGTTCTTTTTAATTTTATTATTGACTGATACCATATAAGTGAAAAGTGAACAAAAAGTTGAAAAATTTAGAAAAAAGTGGAAATTTGTAGCACTATTCAAAGAGAATATTATTCAAAACAGGCATAATTTGTTTAAACAATTGCCTTTATTGAATTTCGTTGAATAATGGCTTTGTGTGTGAAACTTATAAATACGCAGGTATTTATTTATTTTATTAAAAACAGCATCAAAGAATGGCAATCAAAATCATTTTTCTTAAAATTTAGATAAAAATTAACAAAATTTAATATTTCGTTATTTTTTTCATTATTATATTTAAACGAAAATATTTTTTTTTGCTTCTAAGATTCTAGTATGAAATTTTCACAACTGTTTTTGCAAAATTTTTTCATAAAGCAACAACAAATTTTTTCAGAACTAATAATCGAATTTAATAATTATTATTTCAATAATCTCTCAAATACAAGTCTTGTATATTAAAAGATTTTTTGGCAAGAGATTAAAAATAATTTTTTATTCGAAACTTTCCAAAAAGATTGAAAATTCAAAATAAAAAATTTTGTTTAAAAATTGAATGGCTTAAAATTGTTCTACTTTCAACATAGGAATCATATATATCAATTTTATTTTATAATATATTTTTAATTTTGAATGTAATATCCTTAAATTTTCTGATTTTATTTAAAGATTTGTAAGAAAATAATTTAAGAATGAAAAAAATTTAATTGGGAATTTCTAAAAACGAATAATAATTTTTAATTAAGTTTTAAAAATTAAACAATTCAAAAAACCAAAAACTCAGAACTATGTTGTTTAAAACCGAAATGAATGGAAATTGATACCACAGTAATAGCAAAAATTGTTTAATTTTAAATGGTTAGATTTTAAGAGTTCTGAATTTTCATATTAATTGCCAAATTGTTCCATTTTTCCCCTTCGTAAGTTTTAATTCTGCCATGGAAATTGAAATACAGTTAATTTTTTTAAACTTAATCAACAATTTAAAAATTGTCATTTTTTAACGACTTAAATTTACTTAAAATATTTTAAAACTTAAAACGTTTGAGTATAAAAAAATCGTAAATATTGCCATTCTCGTTAATTGAACAGTTTTTCAGTTTTCAGTGAAGATCGCATTTGTATAATTTTAAACGATGCGTACAATAAATTTGCTTTTTTAATTTTTCAAAGTTTTATGATCGAAATTTTTTAAATCTTTAACTGGAAAAATGCCTTTAATTCCTTTTTTTACCTACGAAAAATTTGTAAATTTCTAATCACTTCTAATTAAAAATTATGTAAATTTAAAAAAATTCAATTTTTATATATTCTATTTGGAACGATTTTAATTAGAACTAACACAATTTAAATTTCTATGATTGTAAAATGAAAAAATTTTCATCAATCTAATCTGAAAATTTTAAATCTTTAACGTTCCGAAATTATCCTATTTTTAAAGTTTGAAATAATGCAACCATTTAATTGAGATTCGGCAGTTATTATAAAAAAATTATTTTGAGAACTCTGAATTAAAATTTATTAAATTTCCAATTTTTGTCAATCAAATTGCCTAATTTTTGAAATGAATAAAAGTAAAATTTTGGCAGGTCATCCTACTAAGCTGGATGACTGGCCATATGGAATGATAAAATTAAAAAAAAAACTCTTGATTAAAAAAAATATATTATTACCATTCGCCTGAATTATATTAAATAGGACAAAATAAATTCAAAATTGTATCCATTAGAAAAATAAAAACCATAATATTTATTTAAATAGAGTTCGTTTTGCATTATTGTAACATAAAATAGTTTTTTCTAAGGGTAAATAATATTAATTGAAATATTCAAGATGCTATTTTTCACTTTTTGATCCTTTGGTTTATTTTTTGTGATAAGAACTATTCCATTTTTTTACATTGGTCCTGTTTAATTAAAAATTCGTCTTATTTAAGAAAAATCCGAGTTTAATTGTAAACATTTATTCTTCTCTTCTATTTTTTAATCACTTATAATTTTAGTTCAACAACCCTTTATTTGTTTGAGACTGAATTATTTTGTTGGAAATTGTTCTTCTCTTGATTTAAGTTTAGTTTTTTTAAACTAGTTATTTTTAGTAAAGTAATAATCTTTTTTCTTGAAAAATTAATATTCATAAGTGAAAATTCAACTATTCCTCTTTTGGTTAAAACTTTATCCTTTTAGTTGAAAATTTATTTGTTTTGTCAACGAGTCGTCCTTTTTGGTAGAAAATTTGTCTCTTCATTTAAAATTTTTATTGGTTAACAATGCATCATTTGGTTCAACATTGATCATTTTGATTAAAATTTTATATATTTAGTTAAAAATCTATGAATTATGTTAAAAATGCATCTTTTTTATAGTAAATTAATATCTTTGGTTGAAAAATTAAATTTTTGACTGAAATTTCTTTCTTTTTTTGAAAATTAATATATTTTGGTAAAAATTAGTTTTTTTCTATAGAAAATTAAGTTTTCAACTTAATTAATTTTTCATCTTGTTATAAAGAATAAACTATTTTGTTGAATATTAATATTAGGAAATTAATTAATTATTATTATATTGAATTAGTTATTAAATATAATATTTTTATTTTTATTAAACTTAACCTTTGGATAGAAAATTGATCTTACTGGCTGAAAGTTCATTAATTTGGTTTAACATTAATTTAATTGGTTAAAAATATAAGTAATTTCTTAATCATTTGTTTTCTATTTGAAGCTACTTATTTAACTCAGAATTTAAATCTTCAATTCTTTGTTAAAAATTAAGATTCAACTAATTTGTTAGCAATATATTCATTTTGTTCTAAATTCATCTTTTTTAGTAGAAAGATAGTCTTTTTTGTTAAAAAAGCTTTTTGTTTTCGTTAAAAATCTTACAGTTTAATTTAAATTTGTTTTTATCTATTAGTAACTAATTTTTTAACTACTAGTTTAACTATTCCATTTTTTGTTGAAAAGTTATTTAATTTTCTAATAATTCATTCTTTTTGGTAGAAAATTGATTTTTTTAAATTGACATTGAAATTTTTTGAAAACTATATTTTTTTTATAAATTAAACTACCTTTCTGAGAATTGTTTTTTCAATCAAAATGGATTTTTAAATAATAAATTAACTTACTTGATTTATTGGGTTAAAATTTATGTACTTTGTTAACAATTCATCAGTTTTTGTAGAATATATATTATTTTTCAGATACGAGCATGATGGTTTTACATTTCTGTTAACAAATTATTAATATAAATAATTTCTTATACTTTCTAAATAGTGTCAAGAAGTTGTTATGTTTATTTTCTAAAGTTTGGAAAAAAATTGTATTCATCCAATTTAAAAAGTTGCATTTCAACAATTAAATTATTTATTGTAATTTTTTATCAAAAACTTCAAAGAGTGCAATCCATTTTTCCAATTTTCAAAACATAATATAATTTATATTTGATTTTTAATTAAAAACCAATTTTTTCTAAAACTTAAAACATTATTTAGATCATCATATTAATTTTTAAAAATGTCGTAACCATTTCGAAACGTCTAAACCTTCTAAACATATATTAAAATAAGGAATTTTTTTTTTAATTTTAAAAAATTTGAAAAATTGTGTTGTAATCTCCCAGAATATTTTTTTACTATTTTAGAAATCTTTTTCAAAATTCTCTTCAAATTAATTTTAAAAAAACTTAAACATTTTGCTCTAAATCTTAGAAATATTTTTCACTCTCTTGAAACACCTCAAAGATCATAAAACGATTATTTTTTCCGAAAATTAATAAAAATTTGTTTCAATATATATATTAATTTCAATCAAAATTTATTTTTGCAAATTAAAAATTTTTTGAAGAAATCTTAAAAACTTTTTTTTTTGTTTTCTTAAAATATTTTAAAATTCACAAAAGGCTTTTTTCGCATTATTAAAAAATCTGTATTTCATTTGACAATCTTTGAAATTTATGAAAATTTTTAATTATCTATCAACCTTTATAATACTCCTTAAATTTAAAATATTTTTTGAGAGCTTACAATTTTTTGTAAATTTTCTATGAATCGTTCAAAATTTTAAAAAATTGCTTGGAAATCTTCTAGATTCTTTTTCCAAACATTTGGATCCAAATTTAAATAACTTCTTAGAAATTCTAATTAATATTTTGTGCTTTATTAAAAAAAAATTTATTCTCTAATAGAGCGCGCGTTGATTCGTTCCTTTCAAATTTGAAAGATTAATTACCTTTTTGTTCAGAATTCTTATTTTTATCTAAAAGTGTCACTATTCAATTTTTACTTTAAAGTACAACCATTTTATTAAAAATTCGTTTTTTAATTGAAAATTAATTCTTTTAACTTAAAATTTTATTATTTGCATCTTGGTTCCATATTTATAGTTTTTATTAGTATATTTACCTATTTCGATAACATTTTATGTATTCAGTTAAAAATGACTCTTGTTTATTAGAAAATTAAACTCATTGATTAAAAATTCGCGACGACTGAAAAATATCGAAAAAAAAATTCTTCGATACTGTAAAATTCCCGAATAATAAAGTTGTCGGAAACTAAAAATGCCGAAATGGAAAATTCTCGATTATTAAAATTGATGAGAGTTTATAATATTACCTAATTGAAAAATTCACGAATTATAAAACTCACGGCAGTTAATAATATTACCCAATTGGAAAATTCCCGAATAATGAAATTCCTTACAAAAAATTTCCTACTTATAAAATATCCGAATTGGAAAATTTGGGACGACAGCAAAATCCCGAAAAATAACATTCCGGACACTGTAAAATTCCCAAATAATAAAATTCGCGAATAATCAAATTTCCGGAAAATAAAAATACCGAATTGGCAAATTCCCGAATAATAAAATTCCACAAAAATAAAAATACGGAACTCGAAAATTCCCGAATAATAAAATTCTCGAATATTAAAACTCTCCAATTAAAAAATTCCGGAATTGGAAAATTCCCTAATGATCAAAATAACCATAAATATGTTCTCTTCATTAAAAATACAATAACGAAATTTTATTTCTTTAAATTATTTTTAATGTTTAAAATTTTTAAAATTATTGTTTGAATCTAAAATTATTAAAATAAATAACAATAAAGTGTTCGCAAACATCGAACTTTAAATTTACATATATTTTCTTTAAAATCGCTCTAAGGTAGATGACATCAAAGGGTGCTTTTTTGGATTCGATGTGCAAATTTGGTAAAATTTAACTTAATAGCTGCAAAGCTAAATTCTGATTTTTATACTGAAAATTGTATTTTTTACACCTTGTAAATTTGACCAAATTTTCCCCTCGAATAAAAAAAATATATATATATATAAATTTAACTTTCGATTTTTGCGAACATTAAAAATAATTTTCAAAAATCAAGTTTCATTATTGTATTTGTAATAATTAAAACATATTTATAAAAATGTTGTAATTGTTTAAATTTTGGAATTTTCCAATTCCGATATTTTATAATTGGGCAATTTTCTGTCGGGACTTTTATTATTCGCGAATTTTATTATTCGCAAATTTTCCAATTCGGTATTTTTAATTTTCGGCAATTTTATTAGTCGGGAATTTTCCAATTCGGTAATTTTACAGTGTCAGGAATTTTATTTTTCGCGATTTTCCAGTCGTCCCGAAAATTTCCTAATTTTAAAATTCCCGAAATTAAACTTTAAAAATAATTGTATAAATAATATTTCATTACTGCATTTGTAATAATTAAAACATATTTATAAAAATGTTGTAATTGTTTAAATTCGGGAATTTTCAAATTCCGATATTTTATAATTGGGCAATTTTCTGTCGGGAGTTTTATTATTCGGGAATTTTATTATTCGAGAATTTTATTATTCGAAAATTTTCCAATTCGGTATTTTTAATTTTCGGCAATTTTATTATTCGGGAATTTTCCAATTCGGTAATTTTACAGTGTCAGGAATTTTATTTTTCGCGATTTTCCAGTCGTCCCGAAAATGTCCTAATTTTAAAATTCCCGGAATTAAACATTAAAAATAATTGTATAAATAATATTTCATTATTGTATTTGTAATAATTAAAACATATTTATAAAAATGTTGTAATTGTTTAAATTCGGGAATTTTCCAATTCCCATATTTTATAATTCGGCAATTTACTGTCGGGAATTTTATTACTCGGGAATTTTCCAGTTCGGTAATATTATTAACTGCCGGTAATAACGTTATTAGGGAATTTTTCAATTGTGTAATATTATAAACTGTGGTTAATTTTATTATTTGGGGAATTTTCCAATTCGGTATTTTTAATTTTCGGCAATTTTATTATTCACCAATTTTAATATTCTGGAATTTTCCAATTTCGTAGTTTTATTTTTCGGCAATTTTATTATTCCTGGATTTTAATATTCGGGAATTTTCCAATTGGGAAATTTGACAGTTTCGGGAATTTTATTTTTCGGGATTTTTCAGTCGTCCCGAAAATTTGCTAGTTTTAAAATACCCGAAATTAAGCTTTAAAAATAATTGTGTGAAGAATATTTTATTACTGTATTTGTAACCATTAAATAAATTTATAAAAATATTGTAATTGTTTAAAGTCGGGCATTTTCCAATTCCGATATTTTATAATTCGACAATTTTCTATCCGGAATTTTATTATTCGAGAATTTTCCAGTTTGGTAATATTATTAACTGTCGGAAATAATGTTATTAGGGAATTTTCCAATTCTTTAATATCATAAACTGTCGTTAATTTTATTATTCGGGAATATTCCAATTTGGAAATTTTAAAATGTGGGAAATTTTATTTTTCGAGATTTTTCAGTCGCCCCGAAAATTTCCTAATTTTAAAATTAAGCTTAAAAAATAATTGTACGAATAATATTTTATTATTGTATTTGTAATCCATAAAATATATTTAAAAAAAATTTAATTGTCTAATTTCGAGAATTGTTTAATTTGGACATTTTATAATTCGCAAATTTTCTGTCAGGAATTTTATTATGCGGGAATTTTATTTTACTGTATTTGTAATAATTAAAACATTTTAATAAAAACATTGTAATTGTTTAAATTCGGGAATTTTCCAATTTCGATATCTTATTCTTCGGTAATTTTCCAGTTCCATAATATTATTAACTGCCGGGAATAATGTTATCAGGGAATTTTCCAAATCTGTAATATCATAAACTGTCGTTTAATTTTATTATTCGGGAATTTTACAATTCGGTAATATTATTTTTCGGCAATTTTATTATTCGCGAAGTTTAATATTCGGGAATTTTCCAATTCAGTGCTTTTATTTTTCGGCAATTTTATTATTTGCGAATTTTAATATTCGGTAATTTTACAGTGTGGGGAATTTTATTTTTCGGGACTTTTCAGTCGTTCCGAAAATTTCTTAATTTTAAAATTAAACTTTAAAAATAATTGTATGAATAATATTTTATTATTGTATTTGTAATCAATAAGATATATTTACAAAAAATTGAATTGTTTATTTTTGAGAATTGTTTAATTTGGATATTTTATAATTCGGTAATTTTCGGTTGGGAATGTTATTATTCGGGTATTTTTCAATTTGAGAAAATTATCAACTGTCAGGAATTTTATTATTTGGGAATTTTCCTTTTCGGTAATACTATAAGCTGTCCTGTATATTAGTAATATGGAATTTTCCAATTCGGGAATTTTATTATTCGAGAATTTTATTATTCTGGAATGTTACAATTCCCCATTTTTATTTTTCGGCAATTTTATTATTAGTGAATTTTAATATTCGGGAATTTTCCAATTCGGTATTTTTATTTTTCGGCAATTTTATTATTCGTGAATTTTCTAATTCGGAAATTTTTATTTTTCTGGATTTTTGAGTCGTTCCAAAAATTCACATCTTTAACTAAAAATTAATTTTTAATTTTAAAATTAAAAATTTAAACTACTTAAAAATACAGGCTGCGTCCAGTCGTCCCGAATTTCGGGATAATTAGCATTTTTCTTCATTTTCGGCTAGTCATCCCGAATTTCGGGACGACTAGCCTATTTTCACAATTTGGCTAGTCGTCCCGAAAATAATGCACTTTATTAATTTTACTACTTTTAACTAGACAAAAAGTACCAAAAATGACTCGCCTATTTTCACCATTTCGCTAGTCGTCCCGAAAATAATGCATTTTGTGAATTTCACTCCTTTTAAATAGACAAAAATGACCAAAAATGTTAGTCATCCTGAAATTTAGGACGACTGGCTTATTTTCACCATTTGGCTAGTCGTCCCGAAAATAATGCACTTTATGAATTTTCTCCTTTTAACTAGACAAAACCGAAGAAAATGATAATAATGTAATGTAATTATGATTTATAAAATAAACTGATCTCCAGTCCTCTAGCCCCAAAACATTTTTCAGCCTTATTACCATAAAAACTTTATTTTAATATGATATAAAACACTAATTCCTTTCCATCAATTCATACAGTAACTATCATAGAATAATCTTTGTTCCTTTCACCACCTGTCACTTCACTTTTATTTTATAGTTTTATCAGCTGTTCTACCTCTACCAACATCAAGATAATTAGGTTATGTTCAGCGGAATCCATGAAGAACAGGCTTACTACCAACTTATTTTAAATTTTATTATTTAAATTTCGAAAAAAATAGACAAATCATTGATGTTTTATTTTTTTTAAACTAAAATCATTAAAGTATAGAATAATTATTTTTATTTAAATTTACGTATAAATAGATCGTTTATTAAAATATTAAATTTAAAGAAACCTAAAAATTAATTTGCTATGTAAGGAAAATAAGTAATTCGAGAAATACTAAAATATTACATTGAATAATATATCAAATATAATTTTTTTCACATAAATATAAACAGTAATACAGTAAGAATACGCATTAGATTTCATATGTAGTTTCTTCATATTTACGTACAATTACCAATTCAAGATTAAGTACAACACTAATTTCTGTAATTTCTCACAATTTACATAAAAATCTACAAATTCAAGCTGAAATTTTCTTGATCACATCAAAGTTTTACTAACTATTTATTTCTTGCGGCAGTTTTTGCACATCCAATATTTACTCTTCGGAATATTTTTGACTGCACAATCTTTATGACACCAAAGCAAACAGTAATCACAAAATATGTGATTCTCAAATGTAGCACTATCATCGCCATCGTCTTCTTCAGTCGACTTCAATCGAATTCCACATATTCCACATCTAAATTGTTTCAGACAAGTTTTTTCTACTATAATACTTTCCATCAAGGCCCACGCCTCTTTCGAACAGTACCTTTTTAACAAATTTAGTGTTGCTATCGATTGATCTAATATTCCGTCCGACACATTTTCTGCGCTGATTTGAATTGCTGACTGTTCTATTAAAACTTTTTCAAATACCGCATTTCTTGCTATTTTGACTGGTACAAACCACTCAAGCATGAATAGTATTTTATCTTTTAATGATTTCTTAATAAAAGGCGTTAGTCTGGATGCATCAATTGCTACTTTTTTAGCATATTTACCCCTATTTGGTTTTCCTTTCCTTTCTAAACCAATAACCGTTGTATTGGCTCCTTTAGGCCGTCCTCTTGGTTTATAAACAAAAGGCATCTCAACATCCCCTAAGGATTTAGAAATAGCTGCTCTCCGACTGAGAAAATTTACGTCTTGAGTAGGAGCACTCGGTTCTGTAATTATATTTTGATTGACATTGTTCATGAGACTATCAAGCTCATCATCATCATCCCAAAAACTGAACGAAGGAAAATTTCTGTTGTAATCAATTTCGGTTTCCAAATCTTCAAAATCCAAAACTGAGTTTTCGCGCTGCTCATATTCCTCAGTTAATTTGATAGTAGATGCGAGTGATGATTTTTCCGACAAATGAGAACCCTCCTCAAAAACGACAGCTTTTGCTTCTTTATTCTCCTCCCATATAGATTGTAAGCAATCAAGTGCTCTATTTCGACGATCGAATAAATCTTCCGACACGTTAGTGCATAGACGAATTAAACAGTCCGTTGTCGATCGACTTTTTCGGAACTTCTCATCTTTATGAAGAATTTTTCCCCTACGCTTCGTAAAGTTTCCAGTACTGGTTAAATTATCATTACTTGCAATGATCTCTACTTCTTTATCGCTTTCCCAACTATTCTGAATAAAACGAATTAAATCTACTCGTTGATCGTGCTGCTCTCCTGTTGCCTCTGCACAAAGTCTGTTTAAGTGGCCGGTTCTTCGTCGAATTTTTGAAGCTTTTTCTTCTTCAGATAATAAAACAAGCGTTTCTCGACTTTTAAACGTTAGGATGAGCTTCCCAGTTATTTTCAAATTGTCTTTCTTACGAAAAGCCCTATGGTTTTGAAACAGGTATTCTTTAGTCCAGCGCTTATCACAGAGCCTTTCCGATTTTAAGTCCACATTTAAATACAGCCTCAATGCAAATATATGTCTGTAAGAAATATATAAAAATGTTAATAAAACTAAAATAAGGTGAAATAATGCAAACAATAACTAAAACGATAAATTATATTACCTGCAGGGCAACAGCATAGATATAGATTGAGCACAACTGCAGGAAAAAATACTACATTGAAATATTTTTTCACCAAATCTCGTAGCATATTTGTCATCATCGATTGAATTCAAAATAAAAACTGTCTCCTTCTTCTTTAATTCCTTTTGTACTGATTCGAATGCGAATTCCGTCAAATAATTTCCGTAATACATCTCTGTGTCGTTTT
>JAWWLR010010233.1:0-11571 GCA_035041075.1 Acraspis erinacei
CCTACACTTATAGACTACGTCAGAATAAAAAGCTGTGAAGAAAGAAAATGTAATTTTTTATGAATTTTTAAGGATGAAAAGGGGAAAAATTATTATATCAAGGGCATTATTTACCATACATGCATAGTAAAACTTTTTATATAATGTTTCTTTTTTTTGAGAGTCAAAATTTAAAGTTTAAAATAAAGCATTCCCATAATTTTTTGCGCAAAATATGCACCTAATTTGTACATATGAACAAAATAATAATAAAAATAATTAAAAATAAAATAATTTGTGATATGAAAAACTGTTAAGAATAAAAATGGTCATATAAAAAATATGAGAAAGTTTTGTTGAACCATTTTTTGATAACAACATATATTTTTCGTTTGAATAGTAAAAAATGAAACTAAATATAAAAAATCCAATTTTTCGGTAAAACCATGCAAGATACAAAAAAAATGAAGACGCAAATTTTTCACTCAAAAAAGACCTACAAATTTTTTGTTAATTGTTTTTTTTTCGGAACGCGTAGTTTTTGTTTTTATTGTAAAAAAATAACATTGAAAATAAGAAAAATACATTTTAAAAAACACAAGGTGCAATAAAATTTGTATTAAGTTTCAGTATCAATTCATACTATGAATTATTGTAATAATGTAAATTTATTGAAATTATACAATGTGCAGGGTAGCTGAGAATAGAAATTAGTGCAAAATAAGGAGCAAATATTAAAATAATCACGAAAAATAAAATGAGAGCCCGTTAAAGCCGAAGGAGCTTTAACAAAAGAGAATTCACAATCAAATAGTTACACTTTTCTTTTAAAAAAAATAAATTTTTAACATAACTGATGAATTTTCAACTAAAAAAATATCATTTTTCAACCAAACATTGAATAAATAAATTTTTATTAACAAAAATTAATGTTCAACCAAAGAGATTAATTTTTAATTAAGATTATCGAATATTGAACTGGAATAATAGTTACATTTTCAGTTTTTAATAAATAATAATTTTCAACAAAAAAAGGACTCATAAATAAAACCAGTTTCCTATCAAATTGCTCATTTTTCAAACAAAGAAATGAATTTTTAATTAAAATTATGAATCTTCAAACAAAACAATTAATTTTAACAAAAGAGTCATTTTCTACAATGGAAAATCGATTTTTTAATCGAAATTGCTGAATTTTGAACTAGAAAAGATCCATTTCCAACGAAATGTGTATTCAGTTGGAGATATTAACCTACCAAAAAGATTAATTTTTAATCAAAAAGATTAATTTTTTACACATAGTTTAATTTTTCAATAAAAAAGGAGAATTTTTAAACAAAAATATTAATTTATTACAAAAAAAGACCAATTTCCAATCAAATGTAATGTTTCTCAACCAAAAAGTTAAATTTTCAACTAAAAAAGATGAATTTGTATACCAAAAGTGAAATTTTTAGGAAAGAAAGAATTTTATTTTTTATATTTAATGATTTCAGAATGTAACGTTCCTCGAGTCTGATTTTGTTGAATTTTTAACCAAGAAAGATACATTTTTAATCAAAAAGATTAATTTACAACCAAAAATACGAATTTTTATTAAATTCAAGAATTCGCGACCAAACAGTTAAATTTTCAATTAAAAAAGAACTTTTAAACAAAAAAATTTATTTTCTACCGTAAAAGACCAATTTTCATCAAATTCAAGAATTCGCGACCAAAAAGTTGAATTTTTAATTTAAAAAATATGAATTTTTAAACAAAAAAAATTAATTTACTACTGAAAAAGACAACTTTTCATTAAATTTCAAGAAATCGCGACCAAAAAGTTAAATTTTTAATTAAAAAAGAAGAATTTTTAATTAAAAAGATTGATTTACTACCGAAAAAGACCAATTTTTATTAAATTCAAGAGTTTTCGATAAAAAAGTTAAATTTTCTACTAAAAAAGATGAATTTTTAGGAAAGAAGGAAATTAATTTTTTTATTTCTAATAATTTGAAAAATGTATTGTTCTTTGAGTCTGATTTTGGTGAATTTTCAACTCAGAAATATAATTTTCAAACAAAATTTACTACCAAAAAAGGCGAATTTTTATTAAATTGAAGAACTTTCGATTAAAAAGTTAAATTTTATACTTAAAAAGATGAATTTTTAAATAAAAATATTAATTTATTTTAAAAGATGAAATTTAAAAAAAATTTACGGTTTCTGGATCAAAAAGTTACATTTTTAACTGAAAATAAGAATTTTTAAACAAAAAAATTAATTTACTATCAAAAAGATGAATGCTTAAGAAAATTTGAAAGTTCTCATTTAAAAAGTTGAAGTTTTAACTTAAAAAGATGAATTTTTATACTAAAAGTTGAATTTTTAGGAAAGAAAGAAATTTTATTTTATTTTTAAAGATTTTAGAAATATAATGTTCCTTGAGTCTTATTTTGTTAATTTTTCAACTAAGAAAGATAAATTTAAAAAAAATTAATTTACAACAAAAAAATAATTTGTATTAAATTGAACAAATTCTCGACCAAAAAGTTTCATTTCTGTTAAGAAAATAAGCATTTTTTGAACAAAAAGGTTAATTTACTAAAAAAAAAAGATGAATTTTTAACCAAATTTGAGAGTTTTCGTGCAAACAGTTAAAATTTAAACTAAAATAGAAACATTTTTAAACAAAAAGATTAATTCACTATCAAAAAAGACGAATTTCCATTAAATTCAAGAATTATCGACCAAAAAAATTAATTTTAAACTAAAAAAGGTGAATTTTGAAACAAAAATATTAATTTACAACCAAAAAATATGGATTTTTAACAAAATCTAAAAGTTCTCAACCAAAAATTTGAAGTTTCGACTTAAAAAGATGAATATTAATCAAAAAGATTAATTTTTCACACCTAGTTTAGTTTTTCAATTAAAAAAGCAGTTTTCAACCAAATAGTTCAATTGCCCATTAAAAATCTCATTTGTAATTAACAAAAAACAGATTTTCAGGAAAATAGTTGAATTTCCTACTGGAATATTTAAATTTTTAGTTAAAAACAGGATTTCCAAGAAAGTAGTTACATTTTCAAAAAGAGAGAAATCTTCAAACACAAAAATTAGATTTTAACAAAAGAGTTCCACTGTTAACCGCCCTAAAAAAGATAAATTCGCAACGAACAATCTACCAAATTTTCTATTATTATTCAGAAAAATTCTGAAAACTACTTAAAATGCTTTCTTTTTTTTTTAATTTGGAAGAAGGAACTTTTAAATTGTGACGAATTCTGTCAAGCCGGGATGAATGAGTGAGCGAATTAAAAAATATTAAAAATAATAAATAAATTTCTTTCTTTCCTAAAAATTCAACTTTTTATTTGAGAATTCTAAATTTTGTTGAAAATTGATCTTTTCGGGAGTAAATTAATCTTTTTGTCTAAAAATTCATCTTTTTTAGTAGAAAATTTAACTGTTAGATCGAGAGTTCTTGAATTTAATAAAAATTCGTCATCTTTGGATGTAAATTAATTTTTTTTGTTTAAAAATTCATCTTTTTAAGTCGAAACTTATCTTTTTGGTTGAGAACTCTTAGATTTTGTTAAAAATTCATCTTTTTCTTTAGTAAATAAACCTTTTTGTTTAAAAATGCTTCTTTTCTTAACAGAAATTAAACTTTTTGGTCGAGAATTCTTCAATTTCATACAAATTAATTTTTTTAATTTATCTTTCTTAGTTGAAAAATTAGCAAAATAAGACTCAAGGAACGTTACATTTTTTTAAATATTAGAAATAAAATAAAATTTCTTTCTTTCCTAAAAATTCAACTTTTGTTTTAAAAATTCATCTTCTTAAATTTAAACTTCCACTTTTTGGTTGAGAATTCTTGAATTTAATGAAAATTTGTCTTTTATGATTGTAAATTAATTTTTTTGATAAAAAATTCACATTTTTGTAGTAAATTAATCTTTTTGTTTAAAAATTCTTCTTTTTTAGTTAGAAATTTAACTGTTTGGTCCAGAATTCTTAAATTTGGTTAAAAATTCGTTTTTTTCGTTAGAAAATTCAGCTTTTTTGTTGAAAATTCTTGAATTTAATGACATTTCCTCTTTTTCGGTTGTAAATTAACATTTTTGTTTAAAAATTCGTCGTTTTTCGTTGAAAATTTAAATTTTTGGTGTAGAATTCTTGAATTTTGTTAAAAAGTCATATTTTTTTAGTAAATTATTCTTTTTGTTTAAAAATTCGTCTTTCTTTGTAGTAAATTAATATATTTGTTTACATTCATATTTTTTAGTTAAAAATTAAATTTTTTGGTCGATAATTCTTCAATTTAATAAGAATTCATTTTTTTGTGGTAAATTAATTTTTTTTAATTTACCTTTCTTAGTTGAAAAATTAACAAAATAAGACTCAAGGAACGCTACATTTTTTTAAATATTAAAAATAAAATAAAATTTCTTTCTTTCCTAAAAATTCAACTTTTGGTTTAAAAATTTAACTTTTTAAGTTGAAACTTCAACTTTTTAAATTAGAATTTTCCTAATAATTCATCTTTTTTATAATAAATTAATCTTTTTATTAAAAAATTCTTCTTTTTTAGTTAAAACTTTAACGGTTTGGTCTAGAATTCTTAATTTTGGTTAACAATACGTTTTTTCGGTAGAAAATTAATCTTTTTGGTTAAAAAATCTTGAATTTAATGAAATTTCGTCTTTTTGGGTTGTAAATTAACAATTTTGTTTAAAAATTCTTCTTTTATCGTTGAAAATTTAAATTTTTGGTTTAGAATTCTTGAATTTGGTTAAAAAGTCCTCTTTTTCAGTAAATTATTTTTTTTTTTTTTAAATTCGCCTTTTTTTAGTTAGAAAAATTTAAATTTGTTGTCGAAAATTCTTGAATTCCAATAAATATTCGTCTTTTTTTGTCGTAAATTAACGTTTTAGCTTAAAAATTATTCTTTTTAAGTAGAAAATTCAACTTTTTGTTTAGAATTCTTGAATTTAATAAAAATTCATCTTTTTTGGTTGTAAATTCATCTTTTTGCATAAAAATGTATCATTTTTATTGGAAAATTCAAGAAAATCAGACTAAAGGAACGATACATTTTTTAAATCATCAAAAATAAAAAGATAAATTTCTTTCTTTCCTAAAAATTCCACTTTTGGTATTAAAATTTATCTTTTTAAGTTGAAACTTCAACTTTTTTGCTCTTAAATTGTATTAAAAATTAGTTGTTTTTTTTTTGTAGTAAATTAATATTTTTGTTTAAAAATTCATCTTTTTTGTTGTAAATTAATATGTTTGTTTCAAAATTCATCTTTTTTAGTTAAATATTAAATTTTATGGTCGATAATTCTTGAATTTAATGGAAATTCTTCTTTCTTGATAGTTAATTAATCTTTTTGTTTAAAAACAAAAAAACTTTTTTAGATGAAAATTTAACTGTTTGGATGAAAATTATCAAATTTTGTTAAAAATTCATATTGTTTTTTAGTAAATTAACCTTTTTGTTTAAAAAATGCTTCTTTTCATAACAGAAATAAAATTTTTTGGTCGATAATTCTTCAATTTAATAAAAATTCTTTTTTTTTGTTGTAAATTATTTTTTTTAATTTATCTTTCTTAGTTGAAAAATTAACAAAATCAGACTCATGGAACATTATATTTTAAAATCATTAAAAATAAAATTTCTTTCTTTACTAAAATTTCAAATTTTTGTTTAAAAATTCATATTTTTTAGTGAAAAATTTAACTGTTTGTTCGAGAATTCTTAAATTTGGTTAAAAATTCGTTTTTTTTCGGTAGAAAATTCAGCTTCTTGTTGAAAATTCTTGAATTTAATGAAAATTTGGCCTTTTTCGTTGCAAATTAATTTTTGTGTTTAAAAATTCTTCTTTTTTCGTTGAAAATTTAGATTTTTGGTTTAGAATTCTGGAATTTTGTTAAAAAGTCATCTTTTTTAGTTAGACATTTAAATCTTTGGTCGAAAATTCTTGAATTCCAATAAATATTCGTCATTTTTTGTCGTAAATTAACCTTTTTGTTTAAAAAATATTCTTTTTAAGTAGAGAATTATCTCTTAGGTCGACAATTCTTAAAATCTGTTAAAAATTCCGTTTTTTCGGTAAAAAATGTAGCTTTTTGCATAAAATTTTTTTTTTTTTGGTTAAAAATTCAACAAAATAAGACTCAAGGAACGTTAAAATTTTTAAATCATTATAAATACAAAAAATAAATTTCGTTCTTTCCTAAAAATTCAAGTTTTGGTATAAAAATTTATCTTTTTAAGTTGAAACTTCAACTTTTTGGCTAAGACCTACTGAATTTCGTTAAAAATTCATCTTTTTTATAGTAAATTAATTTTTTTGTTTAAAAATTCTTATTTTTAAGTAAAAAATTCAATTTTTTGGTTCCGAATTCTTGAATTTTGCTAAGAATTCATATTTTTTTAAATATATTAATCTTTTTATTTAAAAATTCATCTTTTTTAGTTGAAAATTTAACTTTTTTGTTGAAAATGCTTGAATTTCATAAAAATTCAAATTGTTGTTGTTTTAAATTGATTTTTTAAATTTTATCTTAGTTGAAAAATTAACAAAATCAGACTCAAGGGACGTTATATTTTTTAAATCAGTACAAATAAAATTTCTTTACTAAAAATTCAACTTATGTTTAAAAATTCCTCTTTTTAAATTGAAACTTCAACTTGTTTATTGAAAATTCTTAAATTTAATGAAAATTGGTCTTTTTTGGTTGTAAATTAATATTTTGTTTAAAAATTCACCTTTTTGTAGTAAATTAATATTTTTGTTTCAAAACTCTTCTTCACATTTTTGTAATCAATCATTCTTTTTGTTTAAAAATGCATCTTTTTAACTAGAAACTTAACTGTTTGGTGGAGAATTCTTGAATTTCATAAAAATTCTTCTTTTTTGGATGTAAGTTAATTTTTTTGTTTAAAAATGTATCTTTTTGGGTTGAAAATTAATTAAGATCTGACTCAAGATACGTTGGATGTTTTAAATCATTAAAATTAAAAAATATTTTTTTTCTTTCCTAAAAAGTCAAGTTTTTAAATTGAAACTTCAACTTTTTGTTTAAAAATTCTTCTTTTTTCGTTAAAACTTTAACTGTTTAGTCGCGAATTCTTAAATTTGGTTAAAAATTCGTTTTTTTCGGTAGAAAATCCAGCTTTTTGGTTGAAAATTCTTAAATTTATTGAAATTTCGTCTTTTTCAGTTGAAAATTAACAGTTTCGTTTATAAAATTCTTCTTTTTTCGTTGAAAATTTAAATTTTTGGTTTAGAAGTCTTTAATTTTGTTAAAAAGTCATCTTTTTTTAATAAATTATTCTTTTTATTTAAAAATTTGTCCTTTCTTAGTTGTAAATTCAACTTTTGGGTCGAGAATTTTTCAATTTCGTAAAAATTCTTTTTTTTTCGTCGTATATGATTTTTTTTCTAAATTTACCTTTCTTAGTTGAAAAATTAACAAAAGCAGACACTCAAGGAACGTTATATATTTTAAATCATTAAGAATAAAATAAAATTTCTTTGTTTACCAAAAATTCAAATTTTTGTTTAAAAATTAATCTTTTTTCGTTGAAAATTAAATTTTTTGGTTCAGAATTCTTAAATTTTGTTGAAAATTCATCCTTTTTGTAATAAATTATTCTTTTTTTTAAATGCATCTTTTTTAATTGGAAATTAAGCTTCTTGGTTAATTTTTTTTTAAATTGAAAATTTAACTGCTTTGTCGAGAACATTTGAATTTTGTTAAAAATTCAGCTTTTTTAGTTAGAAATTCAACTTAAGGTCGAGAATTCTTGAATTTCATGAAAACTCGTCTATTTTTGTCGTAAATTAACCTTTTTGTTTAAAAATTATTCTTTTTAAGTTGAAAGTTCAACTTTTTAAATTAGAATTTTCTTAATAATTCATCTTTTTTATAATAAAGTAATCTTTTTATTAAAAAATTCTTCTTTTTTAGTTAAAACTTTAACTGTTTGGTCTAGAATTCTTAATTTTGGTTAAAAATTCTTTTTTTCGGTAGAAAACTCAACTTTTTGGTTGAAAAATCTTGAATTTAATCAAATTTCGTCTTTTTTGGATATAAATTGACATTTTTGTTTGAAAATTCGCGTTTTTTAGTTAGAAATTTCAATTTTTTGTTGAAAAATCTTGAATTCCTATAAATATTCCTCTTTTTTTCGTAAATTAACCTTTTTGTTTAAAAATTATTCTTTTTAAGTAGAAAATTCAACTTTTTGGTTTAGAATTCTTAAATTTATTAAAAATTCGTCTTTTTTGGTTGGAAATTCATCTTTTTGCTTAAACATGTACTTTCTTATCGGAAAATTCAACAAAATTAGACACTTTCTTTCCTAAAAATTCAACTTTTGGTATAAAAATGTATCTTTTAAGTTGAAACTTCAACTTTTTGGTTGAGAACTCTAAAATTTTATTCAAAATTAGTTTGCTTTTTTCGTAGTAAATTAATCTTTTTATTAAAAAATTCTTCTTTTTTAGTTAAAACTTTAACTGTTTGGCCGCGAATTCTTAATTTTGGTTAAAAATTCGTTTTTTTCGGTACAAAATTCAGCCTTTTTGTTGAAAATTCTTGAATTTAATGAAAATTTGCCCTTTTTCGTTGGAAATTAATTTTTGTGTTTAAAAATTCTTCTTTTTTCGTTAAAAATTTAAATTTTTGGTTTTGAATTCTGGAATTTTGTTAAAAAGTCATCTTTTTTTAGTGAATTATTCTTTTTAAGTAGAAAATTCGCCTGTTTTTAGTTAGAAATTTAAATTTTTGGTCGAAAATTCTTGAATTCCTATAAATATTCGTCTTCTTTTTGTCGTAAATTAAACTTTTTGTTTAAAAAATATTCTTTTTTAGTAGAGAATTCAACTTTTTGGTTTAGAATTCTTGAATTTTATAAAAATTTGTCTTTTTTGGTTAAATTTTTTAAATGATTAAAAATAAAACGATAAATTTCTTTCTTTCCTAAAAATTCAACCTTTTTCTATAAAAAATTTATCTTTTTAAGTTGAAACTTCAACTTTTTGGATGAGAACTCTTAAATTTTATTAAAAATTATTTTTTCTTTGTAGTAAATTAATCTTCTTGTTTAAAAATTCATCTTTTTTAGTTAAAAATTTATCTCTTAGGTCGAGAATTTTTAAAACCTGTTAAAAATTCTTTTTTTTCGGTAGAAAATGTAGCTTTTTGCATAAAAATTGATCTTTTTTCGCTAAAAGTTCAACAAAATAAGACTCCGGGAACGTTACAAATTTTTAAATCATTAGAAATAAAAAAATAAATTCCTTTCTTTCCTAAAAATTCAACTTTTGTTTAAAAATTCATCTGTTTAAGTTGAAACCTTAAATTTTGGTTGAGACCTATTAAATTTCGTTAAAAGTTCATCTTCTTTATAGTAAATTAATTTTTTGTTTAAAAGTTCTTATTTTTAAGTAATAAATTCAATTTTTTTAATTCCGAATTCTTGAATTTTGTTAAAAATTCATTTTTTTTTAAATATATTAATCTATTTATTTAAAAATTCATCTTTTTTAGTTGAAAATTTAACTTTTTTGTTGACGATGCTTGAATTTAATAAAAGTTCATTTTTGTTGTTGTAAATTAACTTTTTTAAATTTATCTTAGTTGAAAAATTAACAAAATCAGACTCCAGGGACGTTATATTTTTTAAATCAGTAAAAATAAAGTTCTTTACTAAAAATTCCACTTTTTGTTTAAAAAATCATCTTTTTGTTTATAAATTAATTTTTTTGTTAAAAATTCACCTTTTTTGTAGTAAAGTAATCTTTTTGTTTCAAAATTCTTTTTTATTTATCTTTCTTAGTTGAAAAAATAAGAAAATAAGACTCAAGGAACGTTACATTTTTTTAAATATTAAAAATAAAATAAAATTTCTTTCTTTACTAAAATTTCACATTTTTGTTTAAAAATTCATCTTTTTTAGTTAAAATTTTAACTGTTTGGTCGAGAATTCTTAAATCTGGTTAAAATCTCGTTTTTTTTTGGTAGAAAATTCAGCTTTTTTGTTGAAAATTCTAGAATTTAAAGAAAATTTCCCTTTTTTCGTTGCAAATTAATTTTTTTATTTAAAAATTCTTCTTTTTTCGTTGAAAATTTAAATTTTTGGTTTAGAATTCTTGAATGTTGTTTAAAAAAAATCATCTTTTTTAGTAAATTATTCTTTTTGTTTAAAAATTCGCCTTTTTTTAGTTAGAAATTTAAATTTTTTTGTCGTAAATTCTTGAATTCCAATAAATGTTCGTCTTTTTTTGTCGTAAATTAACCATTTTGTTTAAAAATTCTTCTTTTTTAGTTGAAAATTTATCTCTTACATCGAGAATTCTTAAAACCTGTTAAAAATTAGTTTTTTTTCCGGTAGAAAATTAAGCTTTTTGGTTAAAAAAAATCGTTTAGTTGAAAATTTAACTGCTTGGTTAAGAACTCTTAAATTTCGTTAAAAAATAATCTTCTTGTAGTAAATTAATCATTCTGTTTAAAATTTTTTATTTTTAGCTTAAAAATTCAATATTTCGGTTCAGAATTCTTGAATATAGTTTTAAAAAATTGTTTTTTTGGTAGAAAATCATTCTCTTTACTTCAAAAATTAATCTTTTTGGTTCAAAATTTAACAAATAAGTTGTATAGTTAAAATACTTTCTTAAAAATGCATTTTTTATTTGGCGATTCCAAATTTTAGTTCAAACTTCATTTCTTTGGTTTAAAATGGAACTGTTTTGTTAAAAATTTAATTTTTTTTGGATGAAAAATTACTTTGGACATACAAAAATTGTCGTGAATATTGCAGGATCACCCGGTTTACAGTTTTTCTGAGTTCCCGCCAATTTCAATAAAGCGATTTTTAGAAAAACGCTTATAAATTGTCGTTCTATAAAAGAGAAGATTTTTGTGAACTTACCGGTTTCTGGTGATAAACTCCAATTCCAGGCTCATATTGCCGCAAAAACGTAAAATATCGACTTCAAATCGAGTTGCGAAATTGCCGGTTTACAGCCAGACTGAATTGAGGTTAGATTTACACTCAACTGTTGTCTTTTTAAACTTTTTCACTTTGTATTTAACGTATTTTGTGTCCATGATTATTGTAAGAAAATAATTTCAATTGAATGATAGAGCTTCCATTTAAATTATAACTTAATGTGGAATTTAGTGCAACTTTTTTTTGCGAATCTACGTATCAAAAATATTTGTGAATATTTGCGTACGTTTGTGTATATACGACAATTTCATTGGCTGTAAATGGCCTGCTTTTTTAAAATTATGGAAGTGTCATCAATTTTTTATAATAAATCATCATTTCAGAATTCATGGAATTATTTTTTAAATCACAAAATACTACTTTAGCTTAAAATGTAAATTCATTATTTGAAAAACATGCGAAAAAAATGTATTTTAGGTTATTAAAAAAATAATGTTATTGTTAGATCCATTTAATTAACATGGGGAAATTTAGAATTTTCGAAAAATGGAACTCATGTTCCAGGGATTCATCGAAACTAAGAACTTTGATTTCCACCCCCCCCCCCCCACAGCGCCACAAATATTACCCAAAAA
>JAWWLR010010244.1:0-11570 GCA_035041075.1 Acraspis erinacei
CATCAGCTTCCCAATCTCTTTCTCTCCCTTTTCACTGTCCACTTTCAAACCCTTCACAATGATATTCTTTTTCCTCTCCGTTCATTCACACTTGCACTTTAACCCCTAACCCCTTTACTCAGCACACCCTTACCGTACTCACTCAATTTTTAACTTCTCCCCAGCCAAAAAATGATCGCACTTGAAAAACACACAAACACACAAACTAATAATTGTTTATTTTTCATAATTATTAATATTATTCATCCATCGAAATCATTATTATTCATCCATCGAAGAAAATTTTCTTTAATTAATAATAATTGTTTAATTGTAATTTATATATCAAAATTTGTTTTAAAATCTGTTAAATATTTTTTAAAATTATTTTTTAAAAAGAAAAATCATTAAAAGTTTTTACAGAAATCTTAAGTATATTTTGTTATTATCTGAAAATCTGAAAAAAATCATTTCAAAACTTCAAAATCTTATTTAAAGATCATGAAAAATAAATATTTTGTTAAACAATTTTTGCAATCAATCCAAATTTTTAATTATTTTGGAATCTCTTTAAAACTTCTAAATATATTTCAACTTAATCGAATTTTTTCTAAAGTAATAATTGTTGAATTTTTATTTATTTGTCCAAATTTGTCTTAGTTTTAAACTCTGTCGTCGTCGTTGTCGTCGTCGTCGTCGTCTTCGTCGTTGGTGTCTGTATATCGCATAACTTTTGAAAGACTAGTCGGATTGAGTTGTAATTTTGTACATAGTTTCAGGGGCCAAAAAGAAGAATCAAGTTCGTTAACCAGCTATTTTGGATAAAAACTCAAAAAGTTGGAGTATTTTCAAAATTGTTGAGACCACTTTTTCATTAAATCTGAAAATTCTATCAACAGATCTTTATACGACGAGAAAATACGAACAATTGATCCCAATTACTTTTTTCGATAAAATCAAAATTAACAGAGTTATAGAATTTTCAAAATACCGCCAAAAAAGCGAAAATTAGTATTATAAGCCAGAGAATGCTGGCTAGGAAAACAATTCAAGAGAAGAAAAACATTTCTTTTCTAAAGCCCTACAAGAACCTCATAATAACTTTTTGCATTATAGCGAAAAAATGGAAAATTCAAATTTTTATTGTTATTGTTATATTGTTGTTTCCTCCTAAAAAATATATTTTTATGTAAAAATTGTCTTATTTAGTTGGAAATTCAACAATTTTGTTAAAAAGTCATCCGCATGATTGAATTTTTAACTCATTTGTTGAAAATTCCATTTATACATTCTCATCATAGAAGGTATTAGATTTGTGCAAAATTTGGCCCCTCCCCAGTTTTTGTCAAATTTCTACGTTTTGAGACCCCCTGATTCCGAAAAACAGGTTTTGAAAAATGTATCTGTCTGTATGTCTGTATGGATGTCTGTCTTTCTGTATCTGTATGACTGTCTGTCTGTTTCCGCGATAACTTTTGAAGAAGTTAATCTATTAGATTGTCCTCTGGTACACTCTTTTAGTGTCCTAAACTAAAGGTGAAGTTTGTTTGCCAGCCATTTTGGGTAAAAATTCAAAAATTGAGCACATTTTGGATATTTTTTAGACCACTTTTTTCAAAATTCAAAATTCTCTTTAAACATATTCATATTATTAAAAAATATTAATAAATTTATCCTAATGCCTTTTTTCACAAAACCAGAAATTACCAGAGTTATAGCATTTACAAAATTTCAAAAAACACACGAAGAGGATCATCTTAAACCAAATAACGCACCATATGAAAAAAGGTAAGAGAATAAAAACCTTAATTTTTGAATGCCCTACAAGATTATAATAACAACTTTTTGACTTTTCTTGAAAAAAAAAGAAATTCAAATTTTAACCACATAAAGAATAATCGAAAATCCCAAAATTACATTTTTTCAATAACAAACGTTTTTTTAAGAATGCGCGTTGCTTTAAACGAGACAATTAAACTACGTATGTTTTAATATGAACACATGCTATGCATTGTAATAATATACATTTATGGAAATGACATACGATTGTAGGAACAGATTCGAGTGCGAAGCACGAGATACATGATGAGAATGTCTTCGTTAAAGCCGAAGGAGCTTTAACAAAAGAGAATTCACAATAATCAACTTATAGCTGTCAATTGGTTGAACTTTCATTTTAAAAGGTTTGCGCAAAAATGTGGGGGAAATACAAAGACCGAACGCGCAGCGCGAGAACCAATACCCGCGAGCCTTAGGCGCGCAAAAAACTTGTGAGCGAAGCGATACGCGCTCGCTTTATATATTTTAATGAAATTTGTGTTTTTCTTGGAATGAGTGAAACTATTTCTTTTCAACTGTTTTGAAAAAATTTGACCTTCTGTATTTAATCAATTATTACGTAGAAAATTTTCTTTCTGCTAACAATTCATATTTTTATGTTAAAAAGTCAACTGGAATCTTTTTTGAATGAAATTACAACTGTTTTATTTTTTAAATTGATCTTCTTCGTTGTAATTCTTAGATTTTCTAGTAGAATTTTAATTTTTCTTGGATTAAATTAAACTTTTTGGTAAGCATTAAACAAATTTGTAAAAAAGTCATCCTTTTTGGTTTAAAATGAACCCGTCTTGTTGAAAATTTGTCTCTTTTAATTAAAAATTGCTGTATCTGCGAAGCAAATTTACTTTTTACTAAAAAATCATATTTCGATATTGAAAAGTCAATATAAAATTTTTTGTTTTTTGGATGCAAATTTAAATTTGGGTTCTCAATTAAAAAATGATTCTGTTTTAATAGAATTTCCATTTTTCTTGGAATGAGTGCAACTGTTTGGTTACAAATTAAGCAATTTTTGTTAAAAAGTCATCCTTTCTGTTTGAAAATTAAACTCTTTTTTAATTCAATCAACTATTTTGAAGAAAATGTACTCGTTGTTTAAAATTCCTATTTTCATGTCAAAAAGATAACTGAAATCTTTTCTGAATGAAAATACAACTATTTTCTTAAAAGGTATTCTTTTTAATTGAAAAATTCCCCTATTTCGTAGAAAATTCACTTCTTGCTTAAATTTTTTTACGGTAAACCCCCAACCAAATTTCTGGTCAAAAATTGAACTGAAATTTTTGTTGAAAGAAAATTCATCTACTTTTTCGAAACTTTTTTAAAGTAAAAAATTGGTCTATTATAGTTGAAATTGCATGTTCCTTGAATAAAACTGCAAATTTTTGCTTAAAAATTCAATAATTTTCTTAAAAAGACTTTCTTTTCATAAAAAATGCAACTTCTTTGTTGAAGAGTTTAACTGTTTTTTATACTAAATCAAATATCTTGTCCAAAATTTACTTGTTGTTGGCTCTAGACATTTTCTTTAGAAATTTTTTTGATTAAGGAATTTTTTTTTCACAATAAATTGAAATATTTAATATCCTTGAAATTTTATTTTACTCCTTCTGCATCCTTAAATTGATCAAATTCTTAGCAATTCTTTGAAAAAAATTTAATTTATTCTGTGACGTAAAAATAATTTCAAATCCTTTGAATAAAAAGTAAATTCATCAATTCAATTTCTCTTTTAAAAAACTATTTCAATTTTTAGAAATTTTTCAAATCCCTTGACATTTTTAGAAAATTATTTTTAAATCATTAGAATACCTTAAAATCTTAGGAAAACGTTAAAGACTATTATAATGTAGGTATAAATAATTTTAAATACTATGAATTTAATAAAATGAAACTGATTCATGAAATTTCTCTCGAATTTTTTTTTTAACTAAATAATAAAAATTGCAAGACATCGATCTAAATTTCTAACTCAATTTATGAATTTTATTATATGTAATATAATTATCAATTTTTAACAAATAAAGATTTTTGATTTCTCAACTGAGAATGGCAAAGTTAAAGTTACAATAAAAAAATAAAAATAAAGCTGGATTTTTAACTAAATAGTAAATATTTCATAGCAAAGAGATTTTTTTTAATTATAAATTTTCTAACTATACTTGTCTCACAAATTTAATGGGCAGAGAAAAAGATAAGTTAGCCAGGGAAAAATTAGGACATTTTTGAAATAAAGTTTTTTAGCAAACCTGATATAATATTCTTGCTAGTGACTTATTTTCATTCTATTTTTTTTTTGCATTTGATTCTTCTTAAAGAATATTTTTTTAGTTATACAGTTTATTATTTGTTTTATACAGTTTATTATTTGTTTCGAAATTGACAATTTAAGAAGTTAACCCTTTTTGTTCAAAATTTATCTGTTTTCCTGAAAATTAATTTTTTTAATAAAAATTTTGTTTTATCTCTGGTTTAAGACTCATATTTTGATCTTGGAAAGTCAAACTTGAATATTTTTGGATGAAAATGCAACTGGTTGAATAATTCAACGAATAAATGAAAAAATTATCCTTTTTGGTAAAAAATTCTACTGTTTGGATGAAAAATTAAACTTTTTTTTTAAATCGACCATTTCGGAGAAAATTTGTTTGTCGTTTAAAATTCATATTTTTACGTTAGAAAATCAACTGAAATATTTTCTTAATAAAAATACAACTATTTTCTTCAAAGCTTTTCTTTTTAATTTAAAAATCCATCTACATCGCAGAAAATGTGCGTCCTGTTTAAAATTCATTTTTTGATGCTAAAACTCGAACTGAAATCCTTTTGGATAAAAAATCAGCAATTTATTTTTGAAATTTGCCTTTTTCAGCTAAAAAATTATATGTTTTAGTAAAAATTTTATTTTTCTTATATAAAATGCAACTATTTTGTTGGAGTGTCAACAACTTTGTTGAAAAATAATTCTTTTTTCAACAATTCAACTTTTTTGTTGGAAATTCGTCATTTTGCATTGTAAAGTTGATTACGTTCGTAGTAAATTTACTTCTCATTAAAACTTATATTTTGATGTTCAAAAGTCAAAACCATTTTTGTTAAAAAGTGATGCTTTTTGGATAAAAAATCGCTTTTTTAAAAATTGCTTCTTGTTTAAAATTCATACTTTTATGTTAAAACCCCAACTGAAATCTTTTTGCATAAAAAATCAATATTAAAAAAAAACATTTTTTAAAAACGCGTCTGTTTTAGTGCCAAAAAACATCTTTCTAGGATAAAATGCAATTTTTCGGTGAAAAATTAATGTTCTATTTTGTTTAAAAATTTGGCTCGAGATATTTTTTTAAAAGAAACTTTTTGGTCAGGAAAACATTTTTCGTTGAAAATTCATCTCTTCGTTCCTTCAAATATCTTAAAATTCATTTAAGATGATATAAATTTTCAACTAAATTGATAATTTTTCAAACAATAAATACGAATTTTCAACAAATAAAGATTTTTCATTTCTCAACCAATAAGAAAAAGTTGAATTCACATTAAAAAATGGATTTAAAAAAGAATTGTGAATATTTCAAAACAAAAAGAATAATTTGTTTTTAAAACTATGAATTTTCTAACTAATAATTTGAATTTTCATTGAACCAATAAAATTTTCCATCTTTTGCCGATTTTAATTGAAAAAATTAAATTCCTTCTTTTGGATTGTGAACCCAATTTAGAGAATCATTGCCCTCGAGCCGAGAAAAACACAATTTTAAACGCATTTTCGGGTCACACTGCTTCATCCGCTTTTTGACCCTCAGATTGTTTTCGTTTGAAGCAATGACTTGTAAGAATGGTTCGTTGGTCTCAGAGACTTATCTTATTTATAGGTTTCGAAGCATTTCCTTGTTATTATTTCAAAAAAGCAAAAATATTACAAACTGGCGTTTTTTTTAATAAATGCAAAAGGTTCAAATAAGTACCTGTAATTGTACAGACATTTAAAATAAACTTAAATTTCCACAAATTTTTTTCCATAAATTTCCATAATTTTTAATAACTATCAAGAAGCTTCACCCTGAAGATTATCTTTTTCGCTTTAAATTTGATTATTTCTGTGAGAATTTAACAATTTTTTTGAAAATTCATCCTTCTTATTTAAAAATTTAACTTTTGGTTGAAAATTCATATTTTTTCTGGAAAATTTGCTTATCTTTGTAGAAAATTTACTTCTTATTTAATACTGACATTTTCATGTTGAAAAGTCAAACTGGAATCGTTTTTGGATGAAAATTCAAATATTTTTCTGAAGTCTTCTCAAATTAAAAATTTATCTATTTTAATAGAATTTGCATTTTTCTTCGAATGAATGCAACTGATTCGTTAAAAATGCAACCATTTTTTTGAAAATTCAACTGTTTTGTTAAAATTTAACAGGTTTTTTTATTAAATCAATTATTCCGTAGAAAATTTGATTTTTTGTTACAATTCATATTTTTAGATTAATTTTTTTAGGTAGAAATTAAATTTTTCTTCGATAAAATGGGAACTTTTTGGTAAAGATTAAACAATTTTGCTCAAAAGTCATCCTTTCTGGTTGAAAATTCAACTATTAATTTAACTATTAAAAAAAATTAAACTATTTTTTAATCAAATCGAGTATTTTGAAGAAAATTTATTTGTTGTTAAAAGTTCCTATTTTGATGTTAAAAAGAAAAATGAAATCTTTTTTTAATGAAAATACAACTATTTTCTTGAAAGTTTTTCTTTTTAGTTTGAAAAATTCGCCCATTTCGTAGAAAATTAATTTCTTGCTTAAAATTCTTTTTTTGATGCTAAAACCCATAATGAGATCTTTTTATATAAAAATTCAAAAATTTCAATTTTAATTTTTTTTTAAATTTTAACACTCATCTGTTTTAGAGCATTTTATTTTCTTTGATAAAATACAACTTTTCGCCCGAAAAGTCAACACTTTTGTTCAAAAGTCGTCCTTTTTTATGCAAATTTAAGTCTTTTTTCCAAAAGTTTAACTGCTTTTTACTAAGTCGAATATTTTGCAGAAAATTTAGTTCTTCTTTAAAATTCATATTTGGACGTTAAAAAGCCAACTGAAACCTTTTTCTATCAAAATTCCATTTTTTTTAATTTGTCTTTTTTACCTACAAACTCGTGTCTTTTCTTACAAAAAAAGCATCTTCCTAGAATAAAGTTCATTTTTTTTATTGAAAATTAATGTTCCATGTTTAAGGATTCAAATTCTTTTTTTTTTTTTTTTTGAAAATTTGACTCCAGATATTTTTTACGATATTTTTTGGTTCAGAAAGCATCTTTTTGTTCAATATTCACATTTTTAGTTAAAAATTCATCTCTTCAACTTTTGAATATTTTTTTTAATGAACTATTTTAATTGAAAGCTTAACTGCGATGATAAATTATTTATGAAAATTAATTCTTTGTTGAACTGAAATTTTCTTAAAAATTGAAACGTAATCTTTGATGGTTAAAAGTAATGTATTTTGGTTAAAATTTGCCCCTTTCGGCAGATAATTATTCTTCTAGTTTTAAAATTCATCCATACTGTTACTAAAATAGAATATTGGAACGCTCAAAAAAGGCTGTCAGGTTAAAATGAATGACAATTTTTTACTATGTAATATTTTTAATATCCCATGAAATTATTTGGATTTTTTAAAACAATAAATTGAAATCTTTAATATACTTCAAGTTTCATTTTACTCCTTCTGCATCGTAAAATTACTGAAATTCTTTGAAACAAAAATTAATTTATTCTGTAACGTAAAAATAATTCAAGATGATTTGAATAAAAATTAAATTACATTTATGAATTCAATTTCTCTTAAAAAAATTGTTTAAATTTCTAGATATATTTAAAATCCCTTGTCATTTTTAGAAATTTATTAAAATTCAGAACTGTTTTATTAAAGTTTTGTAAACATTTTTAAAACTAAATAGTAAAAATTGCACGGCATCGATATAAATTTTCAAATAAATTAATAAATTTTCGAACTATAAATACGAATTTTTAACAAATAAAGATTTCCCGACCAAACAAATAAATTTCCTTTTTTTGTATTTCGAACCAAATTTTAAGAATCATTGCCCTCGAGCCAAAAAAACATTTTTAAAAGCATTTTTAGGTCAGACTACTTCGCCCGCTTTGTTGAAACTCAAAATGTTTTCGTTAAAAAAAGTACACGTGCAATTTAGGAATCTTTTGAAAGTATCAAGACTGAGGTGAAATAGATTGTGTGTGTAAATATTTATTTATTTAAAAAAAGCTAAAAACATTACAAAATTATAAAATTTAATATAAACTTAAATTTACGCGCCAAAAAGCGTGGAAAAAGTTAGAGAATTTCTATAATTTTAAATAACTGTCAAGAAGACTTTCAAATTTTCAAAGAAAAAATTTCAAATTTTCAAAGAACTTCGAATTTTCTAATCATAATTAAAAAATTTTTTATTCCGTTTATAAAATACTATAGGTTAAAATTCTTACCAGTTTAAGATACGTGTCTCTGAATTTTAATGTTCTGGGAGAAAGAAAAATTGACAGGGGAAAAAAGGGAACTTTTAAAATAAAAATGCTTATTATAAACTAATATTTTGATGTTTAAAAATCAAACTCAAATCTTTTTGGATTTTGCTGCCTTATTTAGTTGATCTGTTTAGACATAAAGTTGATTATTTCTTTACAAATTCTAGAAATTTTTTGTATGATAATTCGACGATTCTGAAAAAATATATTTTTAGTGAAAAGTGTCTCTATTTTAATCGGAACTGTATCTTTCCTGAATCAAAATTAAATTGTTTTCTTGAGAATTTAAGATTTTGGTTAAAAACTTATCCATTTTAGTCCAAAATTCTACTGTCTATTGAAATTTTTTTGCATTGAAAATTTGATTATCTTAGTAGTAAATTTACTTCTTACTATAAACTAATATTTTGAGGTTCAAAGGTCAAACTCAAATCTTTTTGGATGGAAATTCAACTACTAAAAAAAAATTTAATTGAAAAATGTATTTATTTTTATAAAACTTTCATTATTCTTGAATAAGAAGGGAACATTTTGGTTAAGATTTCAACAATTTTGTTTAAAAAACCTCATCTTTTTTGGTTGCAAATTTAACTGATTTTTTTTAATTCAATCAACTATTTGGTAAAAAATGTACTTCTTGTTTAAAATTCATATTTTGATGTAAAAAATAAGATGTTAAAAATTGATGTTAGAAAAAAATATTTTTATTGAAAAATGTATCTATTTTAATCGAAATTGCATCTTGCTTGAATAAAAATTCATTTTTTTGGTTGAGAATTTAGCAATTTTGGTAAAAAGTCCTCAATTTTAGTCAAAAATTCTGCTGTTTGTTGAAGATTTATTTTTTTTGCATTCAAAATTTGATTATTTTAATAGTAAATTGACTTCTTATTATAAACTAATATTTCGAGGTTGAAAAGTCAAACTAAAATCTTTTGGGATGAAAATTCAACTATTAAAAAAAAAAAAAAATTAATTGAAAAATTTATCTATTTTAATAGAAATCTATTATTCCTGAATAAGAAGGCAACTCTTTGGTTAAGATTTCAACAATTTTGTTTAAAAAACGTCATCCTTTTTGGTATATTTTATTGAAAAATGTATCTATTTAAATCGAAATTGCATCTTTCTTGAATAAAAATTCAATTGTTTAGTTTAGAATTTAGCAATTTTGGTAAAAATTCCTCTATTTTAGTCAAAAATTCAGCTGTTTCTTGAAGATTTATTTTTTTTTTCATTCAAAATTTGATTATTTTAGTAGTAAATTTACTTCTTATTATAAAATAATATTATGAGGTTGAAAAGTCAAACTAATATCTTTTTGGATGAAAATTGAACTATTAAAAAAATAATTTTAATTGCAAAATTTATCTATTTTAATAAAAATTTATTCTTCTGGAATAAGAAAGCAACTATTTGGTTAATATTAAATCAACTATTTAGTAAAAAATGTACTTGTTGTTTAAAATTCTGATTTTGATGTTAATAAATTGTTATTAGAAAAAAATATTTTTATTGAAAAATGTATCTATTTTAATCGAAATTGCACCTTTCTTGAATAAAAATTTAATTGTTTGTTTGATAATTTAGCAATTTGGTTAAAAACTCATCCATTACATTCAAAAATTCTAGTTGTTGTTAAAAAAGTTAACATTTTTTTATTAAATCAACTATTCTGTAGAAATTTGAATTCTAGTTTAAGATTCATATTTTAATGTTAAAAAGTCAGCTAAAATTTTTTCGAGAAAATTCAATGTTTGTACACAAAATCGGTTTATTAGCGTTTTGCCTTTGGTTAAAAATTCAACTGTTTTTTTAAAAAGTCATATTTTAGAGTAAATGGTCACGGAAAATGAAAAATTTGATAAGGAAGAAACAGATGCTTTTTTTTTAAATAGGTGAAACTCCTACCAACAATTATCAATGAAAAAATACCAAAAGGCGAATTTTAAAATAAGTATTTTGTTCCTACGAAAGAAGATGCATTTTCAAACAAAAATTTGAATTTTCAATTACAATGATGAATTTTCCAACCAAGCATAAGAATTTTCTATAAGATAAAGATTTCTTAGCCACTAAAGAAATTTTCAACGAAAAACAAATAATTTTCAACGAATAATATACCCTCAGAAAAACGTTTTTTTGGATCAAGCAAACATTTTTATTAGTTTATTAGTCAATATTTTCACAGAAAAATAGAAAATAATTATTAAAGAAGAAAATTTGTATTCAAAAATTGTATTATTTGCCTGAAAATGTTACATTTTTTTAAAACAGTAATTACTTACTTTGAGAATTCAACAATTTTGTTGAGAATTCAAATTTACAGTTGAGAACTTCAACTGCTTTGTAGAAAATGAATCTTTTTTTGTTGACAAGTTCAACGTTTTTAAATTTTCGTTGAATTCAAATGTTTTTGGTTTAGAAGTATAATATACTTCTTTGGAAACATTAACTATTATATTTTACGTTGATATTTAATTTTTTTGGTTTGAATTTTTTTTTATTGACTCATGTTTTTTTTTTTGAAAATTTGACGATTTCATTTATAAATTTTCTTGTTGTCCGCAATCCAACTTTTCTTTCGAAATTTCATCTTAATAAATAAAAATTTATCTTTTTAGTTAACAATTAATTTATTTGATTAAGAATTTATTCCATTGGTTGAAAATTTACCTTTTTTTTAAATTTTCTTAATTCTTTAACAAACATAAAAAATTTTTAAACTGGAAATTATTAATTCTGTTTTAAACTAACATTTCTTATTTTTGTGGAGAAAAGTATTCTCGTTAGAGGAACATTCAGATTTTGTTTTGCTGCGATTTTTTTCTTCCTTTTAGTCTAAAATATACCTTTTCAAAATCTGGGCCAAAATATTATCTTTTGGTTAAAAATTAAATTCTCGGGGCAATAGTCTAAATTTTTTGCTTTAAAAATTAGTATTTTTGTTACAAATTAATGTATTTGGTTGAAAATGTATATGTTTCAATAAAAATTATTCTTTTTTTATATAAAATTAATCTCCTTATTTGAAACTTTTTCTTCTGGTGAAAAATTGAACTATTTCGTTGAAAATACATTCTATTTAATTTAGAATTAATTTTTCACCCTGAAAATTTAAATGTTTGCTTGAAAAATGAGTTATTTAATTAAAAGTGTAAAATATAAATTTTATATTTTTGACAAAAATAAATAGTAAATTATAAATAAA
>JAWWLR010010320.1:0-11567 GCA_035041075.1 Acraspis erinacei
TTTCAGGAAAAATCCTTTTAAGGGGTTATGAGACGCAGGTAGATGAATGAAGTAAAACACGTTTGAGACCAATCTGTAGTTGGCCCAAAAACCGGCGTTATTGATCCTCCTACTTTTAAATAAATGTTTAGCGCGTGAATACCTTTATAAATTCTTGTTTTAATGGTAATGCACCTAATGTTCACTAAAAAAATCAGTTTGAAAAAATATATTTTTTAAATTTACTTTTTTCGAAAGTCCCCTTCACGTCGAGCATAATCTATATATTAAATCGAGATGCTGCACACTTAATACCTCAGGATTAACGCTGAAGTTTGCCTAAACCTGATTTTCGGCCTTCAGAACTTGAAATATCTAAATTTGTTTATTGTAAAGGACAATAATATTTCTTGAATCCAATTGTCGTTAGCAAGAATTCACCAGTTGCATGATGGAATGCTATAGACCAGGGTACATAGTTTTGTAAGGTCTAATTATGATAATAATGTGGTAAAGAATAAGAAATGAAAACCAAATGTCCTTTAATAAAATTGTCTAAATTCTATGCTTAATTAATTATTATTTAATTTGTTCTCTTCTATTATAATACAAATATTCGGATTCATAAACAAACTACACTCAGAAAAAATGTTGGTTAATTCAACAATAACTCGACTGAATCAATCAAATAAACGCATTTCTTATGATCAACAAAAGTTTTAATCAACAAATTTAAAGGTTTATTTGTTTACACCAAATTTTGTCTCTTTTAAACAAATATTTTGGTGGATGGACTATTAGTTAGATTCTACCCAAGCCCAAAATCTTCAAGCTTCAACACTTGTTCGTCACCTCCACACGGAAAGGATAAAGAGCACAAGAAATTATGAAAACGACTGCCATCATTCTTCAAATATTATTTTCTATTTTTCTCATAAACTGCTCTGTTTCTTTGACATAAGAAAATATCGCACACAGCGAGTTCTTAACACTATTTGGGTGCAGGTCAAAATTTGTAGGCGTGCTTGTCCCGTCTGATGACAATGTGCCCGCGCAGATAGCAGATTTTTTTTTAAATTGTGAATTTGGGTTTTTGGAAAGATAGGAAACATTTGTTAATACAAGGAAGAGAACATCAAGTTTCAGCCATCTTCATTACGCATTGCCGACTGATGTTCGACTGCGGACGTCGAGGCACAGATATATTTTCCCAGACTGGCTAGGACTTTATTTATTACCAGAACTCTATTTTTCACTTTGGGAACTGATACAAATTCTTTCGAACCGAATTAAAAATATGCAAAGCTTTTCTAAAATTCGTCGTGGACCGAATTTGGCTTCTCACTTAAATTTTGTAAAGTAAATACAGAACACTTTTTCCTAGACTGTTATCGAGAATTACAAGATTCGTTTGCATTTATTATTGAAAAGTCTGAAATCTTTTATTAAAAGTTGTTCAAAATCTCCAACATTTTGGTACCCGTCCAAGACTCCTGGACTAATTCTACAATTTTTAGAGGATTTTTTATAAACTGATTATCTCTTTTAACGATTCAATAAAGCTAATAGCTCAAAATATAAACCAGAAACTTGCAAATGTTTTGGAAGAGTAACAATGTGTTGATTGCAGTGAAAATACTTACTAAAAGTGGTACTATTATTTTTGTCAGTGTTATATAAATATATTTAAAAAATCTCTGTTACATACAATTTGTGCTCAGTTGAAAAATATAAAACCATAACAATTTTGACAAATAGTGCTTCTGCTATCTAAAATGATATTGTAGAATATTTGCAACAGATTCAGTAACAAACATTGTGAGTTGCGTAGAAAGATATTTTCTTATTTCTTGTCAATTAATTTATTAAGTTTCCTAAATCAAACTTTTACAAGTGTTTCACTATTAAATGACTCAAATTTTAAATTCATAATACAAAAGAACGCTCCATGATTTCATGCGAAATATTGTTAAGTTTAGAAAATTTACTCACAAATCATATATGGCATATATTATACTTTTTGTCTATATTATAGAATATTTATTAATATTTCAGCGTTATTTGAAGGAAAAGACGCATTATAATAAAAATTTACAGCCCCAACCACATAGAAAAAATATTGGTGAGTAATCTGCGCTGAATGAAAAGGTGCAACATACATTACTGAAAAATATAATCCATTATATATTCAACAATTACAAAAATACTTTTTTGCAATTTCAAGATGTAATTTTACATTATAAACGTAATGAAAGTAATTTTACAATACGGACTTATTATAAGTACATATAGGTTTATGATTGTTTTCTTTGTTTTAATCTAAGTTGCAAGAACGTTTTTTTGCTCGTTCAACTTCTTAAATAAATAAATCATCTGAACATTTCATTTAATAATATCCTACTCATTACATGTACTTTAATCATTCTGTTTCATTTCGACATTAATGTTAAAGTGAAAATATAAAGAAGTTTAAATAAATATCGCTAGAACATAAAATAGTAATAGTAAAGAAAAATAAACAACTAAAAAATAATAAAGTAAATTAAATAATAGTATTATTATTAGTACACCTTTAAGCCAATTTGAAAAAATAAAGAAATTCTGAAGAATGAGGAAATAGGGGAAGATTTTCAGAAATTTTGGAAATTGGTTATGTCCAGCTTTAAACCTTTTTTCCAGAATTCTCAAAAAATGAACGAATGTGACCTATGTATATTTAATTCTGCTTAAGAATACTTTTATAATAAATAAATGATTTTACACAACAAATAATGTTTTTATTCTTTCTGAAACTGCGAACGAAGGGGATAAGTTCGAGAAGAATCTAAAGAGGAAATATATATTTTTCGAGAATAGTTCTTTCTTTTTAAGTTAAATTACGAAACTTGTTCTCTTTCATATATCGGTAAAAAATAATATACTAAACCTGTCGAAAATGTCAGATTTTCTTAAAATTTTGTATTTTTGGCTGAGTGTATAATTAGAATTTTCTTAAATTGGCGGATGAACCTTCGTTTTTTTGAATGCTCAGAAATTTTGTTGAATGACTCCTAAATGCCCGAAGATTTTAAGTATTTTTTTTGTTTACAGGTTTAAAAAAACGCAAATGTTAGATTAGAATTTTAAATCATCGATCTTAGGGTTTTTCACTGCATGTTCAGTTTTCAGAAAAATAAAAAAGGTTCACCGATCGATTTGGAAAGAAATTATTTGATATATGATTGCTACGCTTAATTAGGCTTATTATTACACAGGTGCACACACAGTGACTTATAGTACAAATATAATCGCACGCTTAAACGTTTTGAAAAGAACCGGTCCTAAAACCTACATCTGGCGCACGCATGAACCACCTGTGCTATCAAACCACTTAGTTATTTCTGACGAAGTCTCGATCAAGCGTTTTTTCTGGGAAAAGAGTGACACAGCTAATAAATATATTTGTTGTGCTCAGTTTTATCATTAATTTTTTCACACATATTATATACTGATAGACAGGTTTATAACTGTCCGATTCAAATGTTTTAATTATTTTATTAGAAAAGATATTTATTGTTTTGTAAGAGTTTGGGTAAAATATTTTGCTTAGGAGTATTAACTCACACAGTAAACATATAAATAGAAATTTATATCTATTATTATGAAATTATTTTATTTTCAATTTTTAAAAAGTATATATGGGGCGTTCCACACAATATTTGCCACCAAAATGTTTTTTTTTCACGTAAAATATTTTTTTACATTCTCATCATAATGAGAAGGTATTGGTTTTGTGTAAAAAATGACTTTCGCGGATTACATCGAATGTCGACGTTTTGAGGCCCTCTGAGTCAGAAAAAACAATTTTACGTCGGTGTCTGTCTGTCGTCGTTGTCGTCTTTGTCGTCGTCTGTATATCGCATAACTTTTGAAAGACTATTCGGATTGAGTTGCAATTTGGCACACCGTTTCAGGGACCAAAACGAAGAAACAAGATCGTTAACCAGCTATTTTGGATAAAAACTAAAAAATTTGGAGTATTTTTAAAATTTTTGAGACCACTTTTTCATTAAATCTGAAAATTCTATCAACAGATCTTTATAATACGAGAAAATCCGAACAATTGATCCCAATTACTCTTTTCGATCAAATCAAAATTAGCAGAGTTATAGCATTTTCAAAATCGCCCCAAAAAAGCGAAAATTAGTATATTAAGGCAAGGAACGCACGTTAGGAAAAAAATTCAAGGGAAGAAAAAATTACTTTTTCAAAGCCCTACAAGAAAATCATAACAACTTTTTAAATTATCGTGAAAAAATCGAAAATTCTAATTTTTATTGTTATATTTATTGTCATTGTTAGATTGTTGTTTTATCCTAAAAAATTTTTTTTATTAAAAAATTGTCTTATTTGGTTGAAAATCCAACAACTTTTTTAAGAAGCCATCCTCATGATTTTATGTCTGTCTGTCTGTTCTCGCGATAACTTTTGAAAAAGTTAATCTATTATATTGCCCTTTGGTGCACTCTTTTAGTGTCCTAAACTAAAGGTGAAGTTTGTTAGCCAGCCACATTGGACAAAAATTCAAAAATTGAGCACATTTTTGATATTTTTGAGACCACTTTTTTTAAAAATTCAAAATTATCTGTAAGGATATTGATAGTATTAAAAAATATGAACAAATTTATCCTAATGCCTTTTTTCACAAAACCAAAAATTACGAGAGTTATAGCATTTACAAAACTTCAGAAAATACACGAAAACGAACATTTTAGACCAAATAACGCACGTTATGAAAAAAAGGCAAGAGAATAAAAACCTTTATGTTTGAATGCCCGACAAGATATAATAACAACTTTTTGACTTTTCTTGAAAAAAAAAGAAAGTTCAAATTTTGATAACATAAAAAATAATGGAAAATCCAAAAATTACATTACAGCGCGCGCAGCGGGCACATTTTTTCACAGATTTGCATCACATTACATCTGAATGTTGAACATTTACTTATATTTTTACACACCAAAAGCGGATTTTTGTCTTAATTTACGTTTATAAAATCTCATTATCACTGAAAGTGAAAAATGAATGTTAAAATCTGTAGGTTATATGAGACTTCAAATTTACCTTATATGAATCTCAAATTCACAAAACCTATCACTTACGTTTTATCTTTTAAAAATTACCTTTAACAAAAATGCGGTCATTGAATTTTTAAATATTTGTATGTTTGTGATGCAAATGGATATGAGCGAATTTCAGAGATTGTTTCTAACCACTTCCCTAGCGGACCGCGTGAACGGAAAGGATATTCTACATATTAAGCTAAAATCGGCCAAAAGAATTATTTTCTAGTGAACGTACAAATAACAAATTAGTCTGTTTCTAAGGAAAATTCGAAATTCAACACCTTCTCCTCGAGTTTGTTTTTTGAGACTCCGAAAAATCTCCCTCAGAAATTGTGAAAAGGCACAATTTAGGGACTAGTAATTGTTTAAATAATTCCCAATTACCTTCAACTAAAAAAAGTAATTACAAAAAATATTAACTTTTCATAACAAAATATTACTCTCAACATTCGTTAATTGGGTCGTTAATTCCAGGAAAATCTCAATTTTAATGATTTAATGGAGAAAAAAATTTAAACACGAATTTTTTTCCACAATTTAAGAATATATTGAATAAAAATATGATTTACTCGAAAAACAATACATTTTATAGATTGACGGGGTGGGGGGATTTGTTTTAACAAATAATTATTGTTTAGACAACTGAGAGTTAGTTTTAAAATACTTCAAAACTTGACTTTCCCGTGCAATAATAAATTATGCTTAAAAAAGTTTTTAAAACGTCGTATTTGCCATGAATGTAAATTGAAACTAATCTCTTAATTTGTATTAGTGGGATTTTACTATTTTACAAATCTTTAGAAGAAAAATCTGTTCAAATTGGATTTCAAAAGTTTTTTAAAGTAAATAGTTGAATCATAGTTTTCAATTATGATATTATTCAGTTCAAAATACGCAATTTGAAATTCTTTTACTTTAAACACTTTTTGTTTTAAATTTTTATTTTTAAGGGCACATTTTTACTTTAAAGAATTTGGAAATACAGTCCTGAAGACTTACACAGGTAAAAAGTGAAAGCTTTTTGAGTGAGATTTTTATTCATAAAAAACATTTTTATTTGATCAACTGTAATAATAATAAATAAAATATTTTTTAAACGGATTTTAGTATTAAACAGATAACAATAATTGATTTGACAAAAAGATTCTATAAAAATATTTGAATCTGAATTGTTTGACACACAAAGCCTTGAATAGTTAAAATTTTGAAAAGCTTTTAAACTCTGAATGTTACAATTTTATTTATTTTTTAAATATATATTTTTAAGTGAAATTGTTGCATTTTGATATATAAATAACAATTGAACACTTATTATTTGCAGAGAAAATTTGAGTCTATTTAAGAAATATTTAAAAGTTTCCAAAAGAATTAAGATTAATTAATACATTTAAAATTATTTCAAATAAATTAAAAGAAGTGTTTGAACCCATAAAATTCGGATATTCGTACTGAAATGTTCGTGCGAAGAGCACCAAAAAGTTGTTTCAAATGAGGCTTTAAATTTTAAATTAGGTTTACAATTAGCTTTAAGGTTTGAAACATTAAATTTTTTATTACTTTTAAATTAGAATTATGAATCTAAGGAAAATGTTTTTAATCTTTTTCAGCCTTCACAATAATGATTGTGAAGGCTTCAAAAGATTAAAAGCATTGTATAGAAATCGCTTTTTAGAAATGTTTTAAACTTCTTGCTTTTTCAATTCTTAATGTTTCTAGCTTAGAATTGCCTAAAATAATATAATTTTGAAATTTTCAAAGTTCACAGATCGATTATTTAATTTATAGAATTGAAAACATAATGTAGGTTTTTATTTTTTGAATTAAATCTGAATCTTTGAACTTCAAATAATTGATAACAGTTGAAAGTTATAAATGTTGCAGTTTATCTGCATTTCATTTAAAAAATGTTAATTGAAAATTGTAAGTAACTTACATTTTATATGTCTTTATTTTTATTGATCATTGGAATAGAATATTTTTTAATTATGAAACTTTTGAACTTCTCTTTTAAGAGTCTAAATTGATACAGTTCCACTTGGAGTGTTTTAATTTGTAGTTTAATTTCTACTAATTCAAATGGAAAAATATTTAGCTCTAGAGTTCGATTTTTTAAATTTTATTGCCGTAAAGAATGTTTGCGAACCGGGAAATGACCCAGAATTTTTTTCTTCGATTAAACGGCCACCGTGCTTACCTCTATCTATAAGTGGATCATTCGAGTATTGAGTGCTATTTTCTATTTTTTTTGTGACTTTCCGGACACAATTCAAGGGGTTTGGGGGGTTGAAAATTAAGTTTTATTGAGTGGAAATTAGTTGCTGAAAATTCGTTAAGAAATTACTAAACTTTAATTTACAAAAAGTTAAACACAGGTTTTTCCCCTATTCCCCTGTTTTCCCCCTTTTCAAAAAATTTCTTTTTCACTATTTTCAAGTTCTTTTCCCTTTTTCCCCTATTTTCGCTTTTTACACTTAAGTTCGAACTGAATTAATAAAAACCAATAATAAAAGTGAACTATTTTTGTTGAAAAATAGGGACAGCTGAAAAAGCCCGAAAAATAAAACTCCCGGCACTAGAATTCTCGAATTGTAAAATTCCCGAATAATAAAATTCCCAAATAATAAAACTGCCCAAGAAATAAAAATACCGAATTGGAAAAATTCCCGAATATTAAAATTCGCGAATAATAAAATTGCCGAGAATTAAAAATCCCGAATTGGAAAATTTCCGAATAATCAAATTATCGAGTAATAAAATTTCCGAATTATAAAATCCCCGACTTGGAAAATTCTTGAATAATAAAATTCATGACAGTTTATAATATTACCGAAATGAAAAATTTCCGAATAGTAAAATTCACGCCAGTTAATAATATTACTGAATTGTAAAATTCCCGACATGTAAAATTTTTAAAGATTAAAAATAATTGAAAAAAATAAAATGTCATTATTGTATTTGTAATCAATAAAACATATTTATAAAAAATGTTATTGTTTAAATTCGGGAATTTTCCAATTCGATAATATTATTAACTGCCTTTCGGAATTTTTCGGTCGTCCCAAAAATAGTAATGTAAAAATAGGATTTGTAAAATTCCCATGTAAAAATAAACCTACTGTCATTTGCGGGTTTTTCCGTTCTTAACAAATTCTCAGTTATTGCCCGGTTTTCTCGGTTTCCAAGTTCAGCAGCCACCCTGAGTGTGTCACTGATCCATAGTAAAATCCCACTGATTCAAATAAAATGTATTTTTTTTGAGTAAATGATACCGTTCATCAAGGTTAATAGTAATATTTGTTATTTAACATACTTTTAAATTATTGAAAAAATCCTGTTTAAATTTTTTTCTCTACTAAATCATTAAAATTGAGATTTTCCTGGAATGAATGACCCAATTAACGAATGTTGAGAGTAATATTTTGTTATGAAAATTTCTAATTTTTTTAATTAATATGTTTAGTTGAAGGTAATTGGGAATTATTTAAACAATTAATAATCCCTAAACTGTGCCTTTTCACAATTTTTGAGGGAGATTTTTCAGAGTCTCAAAAAACAAACTCGAGGAGATGTTGTTTTTTTCGAGAACATAATTTTTCTGTACAAAAATTTTCATGAATTAAAAAACAATTCAATTTTGGTTAAAAACAGTTTTTCTCATTTGGAAATACTTTAAATTATTGTGAGAGTTCTTGCCAGCTGCAAATTCAACAAAAAATTGCAAATTAGAATTTTTATAAACAACTTTGGTGGAAACTTTCCTTTATAATATTCATTCATATTTCCTTTATAATATTCATTAAACTAAAAAGACGAAAACCGTGTTCCTGGGACTTCAAACAAATTTAAAATATTTATAAGAAAGCAGAAAATAAAAAATACAATATTTTAAAATTCAACCGCTATAAAGTATAGTTTTGCACAATTAGCACTTATGTTTTGGGATTTATTGAATCATGGTTTTTTCCCAAGAGCTTCTGGTACCATCCTTTTATAATTCCTACCAAACTCTTCTAATTTTCACGGAAATTAACGTTAATTAATCGTTCTTAGCTTCTTTGCAGTTTTGGGCTTAAACCTACCTTAATTCTACGACCACTTGCTCTTATCGCTTTGCTTTCCCTGCTTCACGTCTCACGCATCTCCTTATCTTTCGCCTTGTCTCGCATTGCCAAACTCTACGATATATACAATTCACTTATATGAACCATATCTCCTCTTCACAATATTTCTTTCTCCACTCCTCTTTGCCCTTCCTGCTCTTCTTCACCAACTTATCGAATACCGCCTTTATCGATACAACCTCTCTTTGTTCCCTCTTTCATACCTTCAGGCTTATTCTATTCCTTACCACGCGCTCATAATTCTCCAACCAGTGTTTCACCCTTCCATACCCCACGCACAAAACGTGCGCTTTCTCCCTTGGCATAATTTTGAGCCATTATAATATTCTATTTTTCGCCTAGCCAGTCATCCATACTCTCCCGCCACGAAACTTGCTCCTCTAATTCGTCCTTAACCCACGTTATAATTCGCCCATTATCCCTGACTTTCTTCTTCACTCTAACCGCCTACTGGAGCCTTCACCTGCACCTTCTTAGAAGCCTTGGCTCTATTCTCTTATCTTCCTTTCTCTCAACCCAGTCCCACCATATCAAATTCCTGGACATACCTCCAGAAATCCTCAACTTTCTTTGTTATCCCTGTTACGTTCCAGTACTCTACCTTGCTTTACCCCTACCTCCCCCTTCCTACGAAAAATATTCCTCTGCATTTCCTTCGACACCTCTTTATCCTCGTGCCACAGACACATTTTCTCTTCTACATTTATTTTACGATACCCAATCTTCGACGCTCTCCTTTCACTACTCAACTCCAAACTCTGTCGTTGAGCATTCTCTGTAACTTTCTCTCTCTCTCTCTTTCCCTCTCTATTAATTCAACATTCTACCTAAGATTTTTCATCTACTTTTTCCATTTCTCATCCCCAATTCCTCCCTTATTTCTTTCATCTGCGCCTTAGTTCCTCTTGCGTCTTCCTTCAACCCCCTGATTTCGCCTATCAGCATCTCTAGTTCCTCCTTTTCCGACTAACTCCATGATTTGGGTGGAGGTTCCCGTGTTTCTGCGTTTTCACCTTGTCCGACGCGAAGCTCGGCAACAGGGCAGACACTGCTAACCATCGCGGCGTGAGAAAAATTTATTCCCGATCTACTTCACTACCTATACTGCCAGCACTCTCGCTGACCCCCTTCCTCTCTATGCAACACCTAGTACAACTGACAGATGTGTCTCAAAACAGTTACCACCTAGCACCTTAAATTTTCCTTCATTCCACTTCATTCTATTCCTAGCAGCCCCTGCAGATAATTCTTTCTCTCCCTTGACATACCCCAACACTACTAGCGCCACTTTTTTACCCCTGAAATACCAACCTTCTGACCACAAACTCATCCGACCCCCTTAGAACCTAACCTCAATTTCTCTATTTCACCAAATCCCAATTCAGACCTAGGCTAACAAATCGATTTTGATCTCCCCAATTCACCCCACGCAACCCTTCTTACCTTCTAGGCTTCCACCCTCACACACCATCCACACATTCAACACAAATTCCGTAAAAAAGAGACGAGGTGATGGACTGCGTCAAAAAACAAACAAAAATTGGGTGTACATTACAGATTTTTCTCCAACTTTTCTAGGTGATGACATCAGTTAAAGTCGAGGTTCTCGAAACATTCTGGAGCTGGACCCCGAACCGGAATGACAATTGAGGTGACGGATGCAACAACTCGACAAGCGTTCGAAACCGCGTAGAAGTATTGTCCACGCGGGAACATATATCGATAAAAAAAGTGGCCGAAACGTAAAAAAAAATATACATTCGTATTCAGCTTGATCCACTTCGACTAGTGGGACGGTCATCGCAAAATGTTAGGTAAAATAACTTATCGCGAGAAAGTTGGTCAATAGACTTTGAGAAAGTTTTTCTGAAAATTTGAAGAAAATCGGTCGAAAATTGTAGAAATAGCAGCGAGTTGTAGTCAACACACGCAGCCGCGCGAGCATTTTGTTGCTCTTTGCCGCTGCTGGCTAGTGGCTTAGGAACAAAAGCCGATAAACGGATTACTGCAACGACAGCGTGGGTTGACTTCAACTCGCTGCCATTTCGACAATTTTAGACGGATTTTCTTCAAATTTTCACAAAAACTTTCTCAAAGTCTATTGCACAACTTTCTCGCGATAAGTTATTTCAACTAACATTCTTTCGATGACCTTCCCACTGGTCGAAGTTGGAAAAACGTGGTTTTCGTTCGGAATTAATTTGTTATTAAACAAAAACAACCATATTTGGTTTATAAACAAAGCGCGTTGTTTATGGTCATGGGATATATATGGAGAATACACTATACAAATTTCAAGAATGTTTATCAACAAACGGCCGAATAATCGCGAGTTGTGTTTTACAAAACATCGGTTTTTGAT
>JAWWLR010010328.1:0-11567 GCA_035041075.1 Acraspis erinacei
GGATATGCTTTAGTGCATTTGTCTGCTGAATTAAGACAAAATTTCCGCTCCTCCGTAAACCCATAATCGGCGCTAGCTTAATGCTGCCCTTGGGAAAGGAGAAAATCTTATGCACCCTTTCTTGGTCTCCGTGTTGTTTACTCAAATACCTTGAGAAGTGGCCAGCCTCCTCGAAGCATAAGGGAGTTAATATTTTATAAAGAGTGTAACAGAATTGTTACTATGCAAAACACCATCGGTATAGCCCTGCAAGAAACGTGGGCTGGGCCATATCCTAGATGGGTCGGAACCCCCCGACGGCTCCCGAAGCCAAGGCCGACGGAATTTCCCGTCCTCAATCTTGAATCCTTCGCCTTAGCAAAACGCAGTTGCTGGTCTTTTGTGTGTATCTCTCTATTATCCGCCTGTTTCCTGATCGCCGCCCCCAGGAAAAAGGTTTTCCTCGACGTCCACCTTCTCGAACCTATACTACTATATGTTTTCTCTCCCTCGGAATTACCTCGTAATACCTGGCTCCCAACCCAAAAACCCCACAGTCATTGTCCTTCAAGATTTCTAAATCCCGCTGACAAAAGGAACACCATTATTTAAATTTACTATTATATTCCCAATTACGACACATTATTCAACACTCTCAAATTACTTTATTGTAGGATTCATTATGTAGGAGTCATTTTGATTTTAAAATTTGTTCAAGTAAACTTGAGAACAAATTATCGTGACCAAGAGCGGAAACCACATCTCAACCAAAGGGCATTTATCAAAAATTGGAAACCTGGTTATTTACCTCCTCCATACATTTTATTTCGTGTAGTCTAACCTCCATATGTCAAATCCGAGATCAGCAACAATCCACGGAAGTAAGCGATGAGTCGCCGTATGAACATTCTATCAGACGCCACTAACGCACCCTGGGTAAAGGGACATATCATTAACCATAGCCGTACCACCTCATACCTCCACTTTTCCGATTAAATAAAATGACTCTATGGCAACCTGGGCTGGACGCTCTCATGGCAACGGATGACATAGGTTCCTGGTACAACCGGAATAGTCACTTTTGACTAGTTTAACAGCCGCCGGTAACTGCCTGTCAGCATGGTTACCAGTTATGATCATAGAAAACTCTGAACTAATCAGATTCTCGCAGGAAGTCACCATCTTCTCCATCCTGCGAACGGCTTCTCATGGAGGTCTGACACTACTCAAATATTGCTGACTACACAATTTTAATCTTATGAGTTCGGACCCGTTAAGCTTGGATGGAACACCGAGCGACGCCATATTGTGCTATGGGATATCACAACTAAATTACCGGAAAATTTGTAGGGTGTGATCTCATTGGTCATTGGGTCGACGTTCAATTGGACTTCAACTTCGAAGTTCTACACTGCAACGAGGGACCACCGAGTAATCAGAATTGTAAATTGTAAAACTCGGTAACTTAAGTATATTTGCAACCTAGGGCTTAACCGGGGCAGTATCTCCATTAAACCTTTCATTAGACATTAAATGTTCTTAGAATCAATGAAAGACTTCATAGGACCAAGTCCCAAAACGTAGGAAGAAATATTGGAATTTATGCGCATGCGTTTCCCAGGTCAGGGCGACTTAGGTTATTGAAGCGTCAGAGGAGCGTAACTTGGATACAGGCTTCGACTTATTCCCATTGGTTATAGATTTTACAAGTCTGGATCCACGTATATGATTATTCTATCTTGCATCGATATTCCGTTCAAATCTTGATTTTTAAATTGTCCCGATCAAAACTGAGGCTGGAAACTTTCCAAGATTCATGACACTTTCTCTCGTTAAAGTTTCATGAAGCTGAGAACCTTGTTTAGTACAAGAATACTATGATTTATTTACGTCTTTTTCATTCGGCTACGGAAAATAGTTCATAGTATAGTTAGTGACTATTTAGTTCACAGTCCCTCTACAAGGTGCGCTGTAGCTATGAGCCTTTAAACCTTAGTTCCGATGTCATATTTTGGATTTAGCGTAGAATATTGCAACGTAAAATATTTGCTTTAATCATTTATTATTAACCTAAAACAAAATTTATCCCCTAAATATTATTTAAGATTTTGAATTTTCCCGCCAATTGCTTAAACTAAAGAAATTCTGAAATATTTAAATTCCCACGAAACTTCCATGCTGTTAAGTTCATGAAACCTTAAAAACTAAGTTAGTAGTAAGAGATTATGTTGATTACGCCGTTACTTATGTATGTAGTTAGATATTTGCTCCAAATTGGCTCTTAGTTGCGTAGGGATCGATTAGTTCTTAGTTTGCCCGGTAGTTGCGCTATGGCTTCAGGTTTTGTAAACGCGCCCTGACGCGAACACCCTGCGAGTTGACGGTTTCGGCGCGCTACACAAAATCTGTCACTTTCGTTCTGGGACATACTGGCGACGCGTGCAACGCAGTCTTAGAAACTATTTCCTTTGGATATTGGTTGGATGTTCGATTGGATTTATATTGAATGTGATTGGATTTATATTTGTACAGTCACAACCTCCGAATCAGAAAGTAAAAGGAAAGGATTAACAATGTCTGAGATAAAATCCTTTCTTAATTCCGGCAAGCGACGCAATGGCGGATCTCGATTTCAGCCTTACGAAATCTATCCCATTGCCTCGTTTGGCCCCTTCTTTTCCTCTCAGTTCTCTATCGCAAAAAATATTTAATTATTGAATTGTGCGTACTTAAGTCGAGTCAGTACGCGGGGCTTTTCAGGGTTTTCTCTTCGTTTTTTTGTCATTGATCTCGGAATTTCTAATCGCCGACCACGTGGTCACATTATCCATTTCCTTCTCTTTTGCGTAGAGCTCGTTAAATTGTCGGAAGTTCCCTCTTGAATGGTAAAATCCGGTTCAGCTGTTCCTGCATGAATAAACATCACTAAACTTTCTTTTGTATAAATAAGAGTTGCCGTTGTGAGTTGAAGAACCACCCTTGAGTTCCATTGTCCCCTTAGGTTCTTTTTTTAGGTTTCAGATTTAAGATCATCTCCGAATTCATTTAATTTGATTTCACAATCTTGCCGGGCTATTCTTTTTCTCTTTTTCTCCTTGTGAATTTAAGGTCTTGTTTGGCACCCAATAAAACTCTGATCGATATATACGTATATCGGTATACATGAAGATTAGGGTGTGCCAAAAAAAGTGAATTATTAATTTTTTTCTATAGATGTTCCGATGGTTAGAAGTTGAGAACCCGAGCGATTCTGGGTACCCTGAGAGTGCAGCGTTCCTGTTCATGAAACATGCAGACCATCAATGGTGGGCGGGCCATTGACCATCCTAACATTTTCTGGATTCGGACCTTTTCTCAATCATCAAATTTTCGCTTAGTGCCATAATTGGTATAATCACGTGCTGAGACTAGATTGTGAAAATCATGGCAACGAAAAGTTCAAGATGTGAAATATACCTTATTAGACATATGGAAGAAGATATTCTTGGATGTAAATTACCATCAAAAGGAGAACTCTTACGATACTTTCTTTACGAGCTGAGATGTTTGGAAAAGAAAAGAACTATTCATGAAAGTGCTATGTTTTCAATAATGAATGGTCAGCAATCTTGGAAAAATGATAATATTCCAATTCAAAAACAAGATAAGTTATTGATAAAGTAAAAGCGTTATACAAGGAGTATATGAATTTAAATAAGTCAAAGAACAAAACTTTTGCCGCGCAAAGTGTAAAAGAATATCAGTATAAAGAGGAGTTAAATGAAATATTTGATATTTTGGAGACAAATTTCGGGAGATTAATTCACGGCACTGCTCCTTGACTTAATCTCGCTTTGGTCCGAGAACTAAGATCTCGGAACCCTTGTTTTTAAAGCATAGATTTGGAAGTTTGAGGCATTAGGCCATGCCCCTTTGGCATCAGGTCTCGAATTCTATTCTTTCAGATCATAAAGTCCGTCACTTTAAAATACGTAAAAATTGTACACATGACTTATATATTTCTTGTAAACGGCTAAACCGATATTGACAACTGTAAAGTCAAAATTTTTATTTATGGATGTCTATTATTAAAATATGCTTTTAAATATACAAAAATTAAATTTTTAATAAAAGTCTCATTTGTTTAAAAACAGTTTGAGATTTTTTATCCGTATAACAAATTTTTCATTTCATGATGTTCTAAATTATATTTGGAGAGAAACGCTGGAAGAAATATGTTGTAATTCTTTTCAGAGACATTGATATTTGATTGATATTAACATTTAAAACAAAATTTTGTTTGCAAACTAAAATTAAAAAATCTTTTACCAGCGACTATGGTACGAATTACAACGTATTTGTTTCAGATTTTCTCTCTAAAGGTCTTGTAGAACAACGTCAGATGAAAACAGTTTCGAGTAGAAAACTTCTCCAATAGTTTATAAACAAATGAGATTTTTATTAACAAATTCATTTTTGTAAATACGAAAGCATATTTATATAACAGACCATCATACATAAAAGTGTTTATTTTACAGTTCTTAATATCCATTAAGCTGTTTCCGAAAAAAATTTAAGTCATGTTAAAACGTTCTTTTTTTATTATTCTTAACTTTTACAACCAAAATTGTCGTCACCAGCTATAGAAAATATCTTTTAACATTAAAGCTATAAAAATATCATCACATCAGCCTGAAAGACCAATTCCAAATGCTAAGTAGCCAGGTTAAAAAAATTCAACCTCAACTAAAACTTCAATGTCAAATCAGAAAAACTGATAAACAGAAAATCCCAAACATATAGATTTCGACTAATCCCGACCAAACTACAACACTATGTAGATCTCCTTTTTGGCTCCGCAACTTCTTTTTGTCTACATGTGTTATAAATTTCTCGTTAATAACTCATTAATAATGAAGATTACAGCGGTCCAGGGCAAGCGCATTCCCGCCCGTGTCAGCGGGCGGGAATAAGCACATTCCCGCCCGCTGATACAGATTTATATGGGCACTACCGAAGTGACCATGTTTCATCATCGTCGGGCAGCCATCACACACTTTGCGCCGGCTATACAGACACGAAAGTCGCGTTTATCGTGCACGTTGGACAAAAAATATATTATTATTCATAAAATATATTTCTTCCTTGATTTCCTCCACCCCATAGTCATATTTTAAAATAAATATGTTAGCAGCAATTAGGCTTGCACGCGGCTGGCACGTTGGTCGCCGGACGGTCCGTCGGGCAATATAGCCAGCAATGGCACGCACATTATGCTACGCAGGTGCCCGCACGGCGGTCCTGTCAATTGGATCACGAGCTGGCATATACGACAGCCATGGGCGGATATTTTTTTAACTGGGTCCCTCGTGAAACGGCGTAATCCAATTCTTATCTACACTAATCCATTTGTAATCCATGTAGATCTATCTAATTTAGAGAATCCGAGCAATTAACTCGGTGAAACTTTCTCCGAAATATATTTGATTTTTAAACGTTGCAAGTCTTACCTGCAACTAATTATAACTTTTGTTTTTTCTGTGTTGTTTCAAATCTGGTGTTCCGATTTATAGCTCGAATTCATTCATACCTTGCCGTTTTCCATTGCTGCTAAGGACGCCGGAGCAGAAGACAGCTTTTATTCCTTCGTAGGATAAACTTTCACCGAATAACATGTAATCTTTAACAGCGGGAATTTGTACATGCAAAAAAATTTAACTTTATTTTTTTCTGATTATTAATCAATCCACTTGTGATACAGGTAATTCGAAGTAACTTAGATAATCCAAGGAATTAATTTTTAATTTAGAGTAATTAAAATAATTTTTAGTAATTCAGGCAATTCACTTGTAACCCAGGTAAATGAAAGTAATTTATATAGTCTGAAAAATTAACTTTTAATATAGAGTAATCGAGGTAATCTGGAGGAATTCAGGTAGTCTTAAGTTACTCACTTATAATCACGTGTAATCGAGATAATAATGATCAATGCACATCAGTAATCAAAATTCATTTTAAATATGTAGTTGAAACTCATCTTTTTAAAAAAATAACTTTTAAAATGAAAAATTAACTATTCCATTTTCTCTCAAAAATACATCTTTCTTGGTCGAATATTTTATGCATTTTATTTAAAATTCGTCTTTTGCAGTAAAAAATAATATTATTTTTTATGGAAATTCAACAATTTTCTTAAAAAATCATCCCTTTGATTAAATATTCGTCCGTCTGGATTCAAAATTAATTTTCTAACTAAAAATTTAATTATTCCACTTAATCGAAAATTTATATTTTTTAGTTGAAGATTCATATATTTTGTTGAAATTTTTTTTCGTAGATAATTAATATTCTTGCTTGAAAGTTTATATTTTTTGTGCAAAGCTCAACCAATTGGTAGAAAGTTGAACTACTGTCGTAAACATTATCTAACTTTTTTATTTTAAAATTGAAATGGTTCGTTAAAAATGCATGTATTTTGTTGAAGTTTCTGAGAATTCAACTCAATTAGCGTAAGTGTAGTTTATATGGAATAATTTAGCATAATGTTATGCAATTCAGAGTAATTGTATCCAATCTGCTGTATTATTTCACTTTAATATATAGTCCAAATTTCTTATCTTTCAATTTTGTTGTTGTAAAAGTGATGCTTTGGTAAAATCGTTAAAACTGGTAATTTTACTGACGCTGAAAGAATAAATAATATTTGTTGTCATCTTTAGTACTCGACTATCACGTGATTTATTCATGTCTATATGCTCAAGTATAAATCAGTTTCTGCAATTGCGACATAACCTCAGTGACGAAAGGCTCATACGAAGGTAAATTACCATAATCACAGAAAATAAATTCCAAGCTTCTCAGTCGAAATTCACAAAATATATTCCTTAATAAGTGAAAATATGAAGATCACCGGCTACATGCTAATTTTTACAATTTCAACTTATCTGGATTTCGTTGGTAAGTTCCAATACGGCAACCATACTTATAGTTATTTTTCTTTCATCTGTTTTCTGAGAATTGCGACTTTTGTCCAATCACGTCTTTAATTTTTTGCGAGTTTTTGGAAAGAAAACTTGTTCTTCTATCTTATTTACACTAAGAGATGTATATGGTATCAATATTTCCTACTGCGTAGTAATTTTTCCGTTTGAAGATTAACGTCTCTTTGCTGGCGGCAAATTAAACGTTTTTTTTTAAGTTTAAGAAACAGAGTGGTCCAAATTTGTACCTGTAAGGAATAAAGTTTTTATTTTTCGAGATGGAACCTCCCCCTCAAATTTGTTCCAACTGGTAACCATTTACACATACTTATTATGACATTTTCATCAGTTGAAGCTTCGTCACCTATTAATTAATTGTAATGAAATAACTTCCAGCTGATCCTCTTATATTGGGCTTGGAAAATGCCCCCACAAAATTCAAGACAGCAGTTATTATTTGTTTAAATAATGATAAGAATCTCATAAATTTTATAAAAATGTTTCTGCACTTTTTTTTATTTTAAATAATATTTTAAGAAGTAATATAAGGTATTGGCACTATGCCTGAATAAATTAAGGACATGCACATTGCACAACAAGCCTGCTGAAAGTTAGACTTTCAATTTTTAATATGGAAGATAGATCACCTTCATAGCTAAGGGCTAACAGAACCGGAAAACCCTTGGAAAGGCACAGTTGAATCGGAATCATGAGATAAGATAAAAAATGTCTATAATCTCCATGATTTTAAACAATTTTCAAACCTGGCAACCTTCAAGTTCTTCATACAATGGACTATCTGTCGAGCGATCGACGCAAATTTACAGTATTCCTCAGAGCATCAAGTATCTATTTGAAATATTTATTGATGAATTAATTTTTAACTAAATTAAAACGATTGTTATTATAAAATGAATAATGTTTTAATCTGAAGTAGAAATTCAACATGAAAAGACAAGAAGCACTATACAATTTGCTTTTTATTTTATTATTAAAATGTAGAAATTTGCATTGACGCAACCTAAAATATTGATAATTTTTTTAATTTCACGAAACTTCATGCTGACAGCTATTCAAGATTTCTGTTTATAATTCGAAAGGTAAATGACAATATCCAATATGGCAAAATTGACGTAAAGTAGAATTATAGTGTAGAATTGGAATTCTAGTTTTAGAATTCTAGTTTCAACCCGAAGTCAGCTTAATTTTCTCTTGGAGCTTAAAGCTGGAGTTCCATGACAGCGTAAATCTTGGGGCAAAACGCAAAGCATCAAACCACTATACATGTCAGCCAATAAACTTCTCCGAATAATCGATAGAAACACTTGCATTGGCTAAAATGTCTAGTGATTTGATGTTTCGCGTTTCATGTCTAGTAATAACGTTGGCCTGGAACGTCACCCTAACGCTTAGTTCTAATTGGTCGCGGTCGTAACTACTTTCAGTGGGACTTTTAAGGGACCCTGGCGGACCAGGTGAACGGAAAGGATACGCAACAGCGTATCCCTATAGTATCCACATAGTATCCCTTCCGTATCATGCAACAAAAACTACAAAAAGGCAGCAAGGTAATCCTTAAATTTATTGCAATTCGGATTCTACGATCATTTTCCCGTTAGAAGTTCACGGAATAATTGCAATGGTTTTTTTTTGCAGCGTTAAAAAATTTTTTAAAACACAATACCTGTTAGTTAAATACGCTGAAGGCGACTTCAAGCCCATCTTCTTTCAGTAGAAGTATACTACTTAAGCGACTATTGATGCGCTTGAAGTCGCCTTCACCAGAAGTTATCACATTTTAAAAAAATTTAACGCTGCAAAAACAAACTATTGCAATTACTCCGTGATATTCGGATGGAAAATTCAACGTAGAATCCAACGTGGAATTCAAGTAGAATCTTGGCTGTACTAGAACACCACTCATGGTATGAATAAGAGAGAAGCAAACCACGAATCTGCAGCCACCAAGAAAAATTCTTAAATTCCATTTCTGGATGCCCCGGAAATGGCTAAAGCTCCCAGAATGAATGAACGCATCGGGAAGATTAACCTGCTTTTAACTCTTTCTATGAAGGTTGTGAATTGGGAAAATGAATAGAACAGAGAACTCATTTGGGCCCTTAGATTTTCTCCCTTAATAATTCATTTTATTATGTAGCCGCTAAAATTTCCGACACGCTTGCCATCGAGATGGCAGAACAACTTCAAATCCTGATGCAGTAATGGGCCACCAACGTCGACTGAAAAGGAAGGAATTCTCATTTGCGTGTCAGCCACTTTCGATCTGAGTTCGGAATATTAAGTGTCGTTCGTTCAAACGAGGCTGAGTCTTCTGGTTTCTCGACTCTCACGGTTTCCTATGAATAAAAAAAATTCTTTTGTATTCATTCATAATTCGATTATCAAAGATGCCCTCCTTCGTTTAAGACTTTAAGCCAATAATACCTTCACTTATCTTTTGTTGAATAAACTGGTTATTTGACTAATAAAAAATGTTGGCTCTCAACAAATGATTTAGATTAGGAAACCCCCACCCTTTTGAGATTTATAAGGTATCATCCAAATTTTAGTCTTTTTCTATATAAAATAATAAAATTAAAATAAACTTGACATTAGCTTCTGAGATGTCTAGACTATCGCAATACCTTAATTTAGGCGCCCTAAGCTCTATGTTGTTCATAACTGTTTAGTTCTTTGGGAAAAGTAGATTGAGAATTTCTTTTGAGCAATATATTAGCCAACTTAGTGCGGGTTGATTTTTGTAATGGGCAAAAATTACCGTCACAAGATGGCAGGAGATAGCGCGACTATTTAAATCCTGCCTCAGCTCATCTTGAAGAACTGATGTGTCTTGTGAACTAAGTGTCCTGAGTTCTCCAATTCTAGATGTCCCCTTGCTATTCATCGATAATGTTGATTCTCAAGATGCGGAAAATACAATGAATCAAAGCTAATGAGCTCAAATTAACTTATGAGAACATTGGCAAGTCGATACGTGGCGCATCACGCGGACACTGAATTTCTAGAGATCCATGTATTTTATGTTTGGGTTTGATTTTTGTGCATTATAAAATCTGCAATGTCACCATACATAAGCTTAAATAAATGAAACTGCTACTTCTATCAGAATTTTTTTCGCATTTTTTTACTCAAACATGAATATGCATCTATATCTATTTTTCTTACAGAACTAAGTTCGCGGGGTGACTCACCTACAGTTCCTAGGCTTCCGAAATTGCCCATTCGCCGGCATGACGAACATTCTTCTGGCCAATCTTCTTCGAGCCGATCTAATTCGAACCAATCAAGCGCACGAGCCGGTCATGCTGTGCAAGGTGAGCAAATTTCTTTTTGAAGTAACTCGTTATAAAGACGCTAAAATGCAAAAAATAGCTCGTTTCAGTTAAGTTACATAAAGGAGTAACATACGTTTCTCTAAAAGTTACTATTTAATTATTTTCGATGGCATTCTCATAAACTTCGTATTACTGGCTTTTAAAAGTTTACGATTCCTCACTCAAAATCATTAAAATTATTAAAATTATTTCAATTCTGGAAAGATTCACCACGTCTAAGTCCAAAGGAATGTCCTCTTCTTCCGCTAACGTTCTAAGTCATATGAACATCAAATATATGCGTCTCGCTCTAATCCTCGTCGATCCTATGACGATTTCTGTCAATGGCTGAATACATTTTATTTCTAGTAAGGAGGGTACAAATTTAAGGCAACTTAATCATGTCAAATCCCTTGAGATAAGTGCACAAAATGCAATTCTAACAAATTCCCACTACAGCGAAACTCAGGAGCCAAAAATATAAAATCCCGTAACGCTGATTGAAGCGTTAACAATTAAATTTTTTTTAATCCATGAAACTCCGATTTCAGGGGTTTTTAAAGCTTCTAATTATGGATCTGAAGTCAAAATTGGATTAGAAGTTGTTAAAATTTCGTGAAATTTCGTATCTAGTTGTTTTTAAGATTTACGATCTTGAATTGAATGTAAAAATTACAATAATTTCTGTGGCGGTCATGGCGGTCGTGGCGGTTCACATATTGGGGAAAAGAATAATTTTCGACAGTAATAATATTGGGAAAATAATTTGTGAATCAACTCACTTGGTTTAAGACAATTTCAGGGCGTAAATAAGATATTCGGTTCCAGTTTTGGAGTACAATAAAAAAGCAATATTCGGTCTGAAGACTTGCATTGAAATGTATTCGAAAATTTCCTGTTCATGATGACGTGACAATTACTGAATCCTATTTGATACCGTTCTTATTCTTGCGTTTTGATGTCCCGTACCAGGAGAAGTTATGTCTTAAACTAAATCCTTTTTTGTACCCAATGACGACCATATTTTTCTGAGTAGTTTTGCATTCCTCAAATCCACCATGAAATAAAAGATTGGTAACCCCTTTTAAATTTGCACGTTTAGCGATGACAAGATTGATTGTTCCACAAGTAGCTGTGCTAAAAACGAATTTTATAGATTCCTTAATCAGGATTTTATATTTTTCTGGTTCATCACATTTGAATTCAAATAGAGTTTTTGGATAAAGTGACTTATTTGCAAGGATGATCCTACTAGATTTTCTAAATTTCACTAATAATTTTTCTACATTTCTGT